>VZTZ01001548.1:0-41160 GCA_013400955.1 Drymodes brunneopygia
GACACAAACCACCGCAACAACAGGTAACTCTTTCAGCTACCTGGGTGCCAGCTACTGCCTCTGAATGATGTTGGCCTCCCATGTGTAGGAGGTCCTTTACTATCTTCAGCCATGCAATGTGTTGAACACCCTACAGCACCTATATGGTCTTAGATCATAAATATTGGTGTCCATATAGGCAGCTAAAAGCTGTCTTAGCACTAAAGAGAAGTAGTGAGTAAAGTACAAACTCCTTGAAACATACCCACAGATTTTCCAGCCCTACACAAGCTTCTTGGCGTGTTTTTGGCTGACATTTGGCCAATATCTCTTTTGAGAAAATTAGCCGATGGGAGTCGTAGGAGTTGGGAGAGAAGCTGAGGAGATGCAATAGATGTTTATCATGCACTCAATACTGAGACACACATTATTGTCTTTTCTTTATGGAAATTAACCAGTGAGATTTTGGTGTTATCTTCTATGGACAATATTTAGAAAAAAAAAAAAGAAATGGAAAATGGAAAAAATAAAGTAAAGAAAGAGATATAAAAAAGAAAAAAAGAAAAGAAAAGAGGAAAGAAAGAAAGAAAGAAAGAAAGAAAGAAAGAAAGAAAGAAAGAAAGANAAGAAAGAAAGAAAGAAAGAAAGAAAGAAAGAAAGAAAGAGAGAGAAAGAAAAAGAAAGAAAGAGAAAGAAAGAAATGTATGTTTTTGTTTACATAAAAAAGTTTCCTGTAGCTACAGGATAAATTACAGATTTCTCAATAGACATTCAAGAAATAGAAATTAAATTAGAATTGATTCCTTACATATCACTTTGACATACCTTCCATTTCCAAAAAGTATTAAAGATAGAGACAATGAATTAATGCTTGAAATATTTACCAAGTATTTACCAAGTAAGTTTTATTGCCTTAAACACAGTAATTAATTTAATGTCTGACTTTTTTTCCAGCAAGTTTTTGAATGTTCCATTATTTTCTTAACTGAAAAAAAAAACAACCCAGAAAAAACAAAACATCAGCACAGCGTATGTCTATTACAATCGCTAAAATTTTTTTACAGACTAACCCACTCAGGAAAATACCTACTCTGATATGGGTGATAACACTATTAACAGCAGTAGCCACCATACTGGGATACAGCATTTGTTTTATCTATTTCCCTGACAGTGCATTGGTGGGGGGGGCCTCTTCATAGTTGGGGATAGCTGTTTTGATTTGTGTAGGAAGCCACACAGGTCATGATTTGGGTATGTTATGGGTACAAAAGACTCAACTTGGGGGAATTTAATTTATTGCCGAATTAATTTTTTAAAAAAGCAGGAAATCACTCCTCCCCCATTCAAGAAAAATGGGTAAACAAAAATTTAGGCAAAACACCTCTCTTTCCCCTTTTCACAAGCTTAGCTTCACTCCTGATACTTTGCATCCCCCCCTTCCTGCTATCCACTCTCCTTGTTATCACACAGGCTATTCTCAGTCCCTTTGGTGAGGTGACGGGTGGTGAAGGATGTTGGGGTCGGGATACAAGAGTTTCTTTCTGCTGTGCTTTGTTCTCATTCCTTTGTCTTCTGCTGCTCCTCCCTTCTTGTTTCCCACACATTGTTATGAGTCCTCCATGGGCTGCAATCCTTCTGGAGAAGTAAGTACTTGGTCTGGTGTGGATTACCCACAGGTCACGGGCTCTTTCTAGGTGTTACCTGCTCTGTCATTGAACACCACCCACTGTTTTGATTTTTTTATTCCTTTTTTATTCTCAGGATTTTGCACTTTTTTAACTTTCTGCCACCAGCTTTACTGACAGGCTCAGCTATGGCCAGCGGTGGGTCTGTTGTGGAGCTGGTTGGAACCGTCTGAAACGGACTGTGCCTATCCCAAGGCAGCTGTTGGCCTTGTTTCATAAAGACTCTCCTGCAGCACCCTCTCCCCTGCCTAAACCTTGCCATTTATACCAAATACAAGATACTGCTATCTTACAATGGCTTTTGAGACCAAGCATCCTACACCAAAATGGAAAATGTTTCATTAGGAAGTCGTTAGTTCTAAGATCTTAAATACTGATGAAACAAGCCAGAAAATGAATACAAAATGAAGACAGCCTTGAAGCGGGATGTTTAAATGGAGGCAAACATCAGTACAGGACTTACAAAGGTTAAACCTAATGTTTCTAGAGCCTTTGAAGAACAGCAATGCTTGTTAAACATGCCATCTGGAGTTCAGCCAATGTTGAATTGGTTCATTATAACAGCATGGTGGATCAAAGCTCTGAGAGCTTACCTGCTCACACTGAACAAATCACAAGTGAACAGTTTGTCATACAGGTACACTGACCCTGGAGAGATGGAAACACTTAACCCTTCTCGTTACTGGGTCATGAACTACTCTTGCAAAGTTGCCAAGAAAGAACATTTTGCATCAATTTTTAAGATGTAATTTATTTTTTCTCCTGAAATCACAGACAGTCTGGCTTGATGTTTCTCTGCAATTAAAAAGGTTGTTTTTCAAGTCTTTCAAGTCTTTCAATGTTTCACCTTTTTGCAAACCCACCTCAGTCATCCTCAAAGCAGTGACTTGCTCTTATCAAAGTTAAATAAGAAAAACTTATGAACTTCCACGGTATCAGAACCATGAAATTTGCTTTCTGACAGCTAGAATACATCTTTCTGTCTTGAAATGTATTTGTAACATTCTTTTTTCAGGCATATTGCCAATCTCAAATGCATCTGTTTCAATTGTAAAACGTTCTTTAGGGCATCTAAAAGATTTTTCCCGTCCAAAAAAAGGAGTGCAGAAATCTAGGCAGGCTACTTGGTTGGTTCAATCTATCAATTCTGCTTTGAAGTCTGACCTATACCATATTTTCCTCTGTAGTTCCCAGCTACGTTTCTCAGGAGTTCTGTACCCAAAAAGAAAGAACTTGCACTGCTCAGATTTTAGCTTGTCTTTAGGCAAAGTAATAGTCACTCAAGGAAAACTCTGTTCTGCATTTGAACACAGAAGCCTTTGTGAGGATCCTCCCTTTCCCTTAGAACATGGCAGGTACAACTAAGCATCATAGGGGGCATTGCTTCTTGCTAGAAACAATCAAAAATTGGCAATCTTATAAAGAAAAGCTCCGGGTTAAATAAGAAATCGTACTGATGGGAAAAACAACATTTAAGCCTTATCCTTCTCCAAGTTCCCTGGAAAAGCATATACACATTTGAAAAGTGATGTAGAAACTGAAACATTTAATTTGGGGCATAGAGAGCCACCTGTATTTCTTGGCTCAGCTTCAAAAAATTATCACCCCTAATTTCATTCTTGGCTGAATGGGCAAGATTAATCCAGCTGAAAGTGGGATTGGAATACAACTTTTTAGGTCTCAAAGTTTATGTTGTAATTGTCTCAACACCAGTTACATACAGTCAGTACATTTTTAGCTAACAGAGGCAGTTAATGGTAGTAGCCAAAATGATTTAATAGGCACTTTTAGAGTGAAATTAATTTAATCCTAAATTCAATGTCCCCAGATCAGTGAGATTACTCAAGGCTTAAAAATTTTGAGCCCATTTGTAATTAAAGGGGTCTTCCAATATATTTTCAGCTTAGTTTTCTATGTTTAAGTGGTATTAATTGCACCTGATGTGCATCTGAACAAATTAGGTGTTGATAGCTATTAACCTAAGCTAAGGTTAATATTAGGCTAAAATGAGTTAGTATGTCTTGTGCCCAAACCCGTTTATACTGATAGGAGAAAGGTAACAGTGTCAAAAGGTAAACTATACCTACTATGAGCATATTTTTGTGCTTTATATGTAATTTGTTTACTGTCTTATATGTGATGGGCTGTATTCCAATAAATTTAAGCTATTATTCACTGAGTTCAAGTTATGCTACTGGGAGTAATTCTTCTCAGATTTTGCAGTTTTATCTCTTATTGTGCCTACTAAGTCAATTCTGGCAATATATTGCTAATGCATTACAGTTAGTCAACTAGCCAATATTGCTTGAATGAGACTCATCCCATTAATTTCAAGATAATTATAGTGGTTTATGTTGGTCATAGATATCAAGCCTTATATAACCAATGCCCAAATCACCAGTCTTTTCATGTATTTTCCCTAGGCAGACCTCCTGTCATTAAAGGTGTATGGGACTATGATGCTTGTCTATAAATCATAATTCTTTATAGAACTGTTTGTGCTTTCCCTTAAACCTACCATGGAACACATGAATACATTTAATGACTGATTGCACGAAGAGTAAGAATCTGACATTTACATATTTATAAGAAATATAATTATGAAAATATTTAAGGAATATAATTTGAAAGACAATCTACATTTACAAAGGCTTGTATTGAAAAAAAGAGCAAATTGTATTAGAAAATAGGAAGAAAAAAACCCTAATAAACTTGAAAAGAGGGAATGAAGATATGTGAGTGACGTGTGTAAAAAAGGGATTTTGTTATAGTATGGGACTAGAGATCCATACTTTTGGCTTCACCTCAATGTTTTTCTTATTTTCCATACAAGTGAAAGGCAGCTTTTAGACTTGGAAACTTGCCATTTCATATATATTAAAAGAAAAAAAAAATAAAGGAAGAAAAAAAGAAAAAGCTTCTTTTCTGTGAAGAAGGAAAAATTCACAATAAATCAAATTCACAAGTACTTGATAAGCAAAAACTGGTAGTTTTTCACCACAGAAAGGGCTGAATTGATTTTTTGGTATCAAAACAAGCTATCTACACTTCCATACCTCAGCAAAGAAATAAACGAAAATTACATTTCTACTACAAGCTTACGGTTTATATTTTTCATGTATGTTCCCTGCCTTAAGTTATAAGACAGTAGTTGTTGAAGGAGTACTTCTGTGTATGGTAAGCATTCACAGAGGCAGGAATAATAAACAGCTAATTTACTTTTCATATATTTACACATAGGGGTCCTACTTTTACAGATTTTTCAGCTTTATATTCTTTATCAACCAAAATTGACTGTGATGGATGAAACAACCTTTATAATCCATGTAGCTACATATTTCACTAATATTAGTACTTTTTCTGTGAATCATCTGCACACCAGCAATCTGACCATAAACAACCAAAATCAGCAGGAAATGTGCTGTTGAATTCTGTGAAAATAAAACATAACAGGACACTGAAGCTGCCTTCCTGTTGCTGAAGTGTTTTTTGCAACAGTTTCTTTTCTAGTCCCTTCTCCATAAAGATACATTTACATTTATATGACATAATACAGTGTCATGTAGAAAGAACCATATTGATGCAAAATAATTGATGAACAGGTATATTGGCCTGGAATTGTGCCATACCTCATATCAGTAGCACTTCTGGCACCTCCGCTACATTGCTGTGCTGCAGAGCATCAGGCAGACACTCCATCTATGAGCCAATCCTCCCCGCCTACCAAACATTTTCCTGGTGTTCACAGTCCTGTTGCATAGTCATGCTTTGTTTTATTAGTCCCAAAACATACTATCACAGTGTTCTGTTAATTCTCAACAGTCATTGCTGTTACTCAACTCCAACACTGTCGCATTAACTACTTATGTGATTTTCATTTGTGGTTCAAATACTTTTCCAGATAATGAGTTGAACTGATGAACCAGGCCACAAGTACTAATTCATTCCTTAAAACAATTCCTGCAATATCCAGTTTGGAAACTTAGTCTTTCTTAGGAAAAATAAAATATGTAAGCCGATAACAATAGTTCCTTTCCCAATTTTTTATTTGTTCAATTTTCTGTACTGGGGACAATTTTTTTATGTAAACCAGTGTGAAATATGTTTTTAAACTTGTAAGGCTTAGTACCAGGCACAAATCCACCTTTTTTTTCTTGTTAACACAGGGGCTCAGGACTAAATCAAGCAAGGTTTTGGGGGTCCAGACTGATCCTTCCTCTTTCAGAAGGATGAGGCAGCAGCATTGACTTCTCTGACAGGTTTTATTCTGCTTTCTGAAGACTGCTGCACTCTGGAGTAATAAAAATGTAAGCTGCATGTAACTGAACGCCTAAACTTTTCCTGGTTTGGAAGCCTGGAAATCATGTTTATACATCAATGTATTCGGATGACAGAAAACTTCCTCTATGCATTCTAGAGACAAGTAGGTACTGCCATTGATTATATAAGAAGATGTGGATATTTCCTTCTTATCTAAACTTTTATCTGAATTGTCTAAAGTTAGTTAGCTTCCCAAAGTTAAGTATGAGGAAAAAACATTTCAGTATTTTCATTTAATATAGAAGGCCAGCAGAAATTTCATACAGTGAAACTTCACTGAAAGGAAGTGGCAAGTCCTGCACCTAGGAAGGTTTAACCCCTAAGTGGTGGAAAGATGAAGCAAAGGCTCTTTTCATTGACACCCCATGACAGAATCAGTGGAATAAACTACAACAGAGAGTGTTCGTCTTGAACATCAGGAGACATTTTTAATCTGAGAGCAACTGATCACAAGCACAAATTGTTCAGGGAGTTTGTGAAGTCTCCATCTCTACACATATCCAGTAACTCTCTGGATACAGTCCTGGACAGCCTGCTGTAGGTGGCCCTGTTGGAGCAGGAAGGCTGGACCAGATGACCTTGAGAATTCCCTTCCAACCCAAACATTCTGTGGTTCTGTGCATATAAAAGTATCAATTAGCTCTTCTAAATTCCTACTAAACTGGCTGTCTAGGCCTGCAGACAGCTAAAGCTCCTCCCTGTTCACATTTGTACAACATCTTCAGTCTCAACAGACCTACTTAGAGCCTTAACACTGGCATGATTTCAAATCCAAATTTTTCTCTGAAATGGGCTAGAGCCAATGGAAGTGAGACATATTATTTGTACCACATAGTTCAGTGGTTATAGAATTATAGAATCATTTTGGTTAGAAAACAACTTTAAGGTCATAGAGTACAAGTGTTAACCTGTCGCTGCCAAGTCTACCACTGCCAAGTCTACCACTAAAACACTAATCTATGCCCCTAAGTTTAAATACTTCCAGGGACGGTGACTCAAGCTCTCCCTGGGCAGCCTGTTCCAAGGCTTGACAATCCTTTTAGTGAAGAAAATTTTTCTAATATCCTACCTCTCCACGACTTCCTGTCGGGTATTTGTAGAGAGTGACACTATACTCCAGGTTAAACAACCCCAGCTCCCTCAACTGCTCCTCATAAGACTTGTGCTTCAGATCCTTCACCATCCTTGTTGGCCTTCTCTGGACACGCTCCAGCACCTCAATGTCCCTGTAATGAGGGGCCCAGAACTGAATACAGCACTCAAGGTGTGGCCTGACCAGTGCTGAGTTCAGGGCAACCATCACTGCCCTGATCCTCCTGGTCATACTACTGCTGACACAGGTCGAGATGCCATTGGCCTTCTTAGCCATCTAGGCACAAGCTGGCTGATGTTCAGCTGGGTGTCAACTAATCCCCCAGATGCTTTTCTTCTGGCCCCCTTTCCAGCCTCTCTGCCTCCATCTCATAACATTATGGGGGGTTGTTGTGGCTCAGCCCTTGGCCTTGTTGAGATTCACCCAACTGGCTTCAGCCTACAAGCCAGCCAATCCAGATCCCCCTTCAGAGCCTTCCTGCCCTCCAGTAGATCAACACTCCTGCCCAACTTGGTGCCACCAGCAAGTGACTGAGGGTACATTTGATCCCTTTGTTCAAATAATTGCTAAACACAATAAATAGATCTCACATTAAACTATTAAACAGAACATGTAACTTGAAGGCTGCAGTACTACTCTAATATTTACTCTTTTTTATCATTTTTAAGCTCTACCTTAAGTCCCCAGCTTTCCCAAAACTGTACTTGGAGGCAGTGTCCACACTTCTATGTTCATAAGCATGTCCATGTCCTTGTATGAAACCCACTGTGAATCCAATGTCAGAAAAGCAAAACATTCAGTATCTTTGCAGGGTTTAGATGCTGATTTTTTAAAACAATTAATTTTAGAATTTCTGGCTCCATGATAGCTTCATATTAGTTCAAGAATTTTGTGGGTTTGAAGTCATAAAGCTACTCCCCACACTCTAAAGATGACACTGACGTAGTGTGCACATATCCACCTGTCCATGCATCATCATTCATCAAAATCCTGAAACAGAAAATCATGTTGTTTATACAATAATTATTTTAATTAAAGTAGAAGACAGGGAAAAATAATTTACCAATCCCCCCCTCCCAAAAAAATCCAAACAACACCAAAAAAGAAAAACAAACAAAAAAACCCAACAAAAAACCACCCCAAACCAAAACCAAAAAATACCAATATACTTCGATGCTCAATATGTTTCCCTTGCCTCTTTGACCAGCTTCCTTCCTTTAATATTGCAGCTGATATGTGTCAAACAAATTAATAGATATGGCAAAATATGTGCAAGATAAGTCACTCAGCTTCGGATAATAAGCTTAGGTGCCACACACATAGCATTTTTTGATCTTTTAGGTATATTCTTTTAGATTCTTTCAGGTTGGATAATTCAGGACCAATCTGTCTTTAATAACAATATTCCCAATAGTACACTTAAGTAATGTTAAAGGCACAGCACAAACTGACAAAAGCAAGGCAATTTAAAGTTATGATGGATACTGCCTTTCACTTAGCCTATTGTGCACAGTTACAGGTATTGCAGAACAAATCATTCAGTGACCTGAGAGCCTCTCTGTAATGGCTAAGTATAATGGAACAAGTCAAGCCTGGAGTATTATCCTTCACACTGATTTTTCCCTTGCTTTTTGTCAGTGTCTGTGATAATTTGGCTTTTAGAACATTAATTTCCTCCATTTATGTAACGTTCCCCATGGAAGTAGTTGCCTGCCATGGGGATATGCAATGTGAGACTTCTTAAAATATGTATTGTTTAATTATATATCTAGGTACCAGTAGAGCAGCAATTATCTTATATTTCAATGACTGTTACACTCTACACCATTTTCTACTATGACTTTCTCTCCTGGATAACCACATTGTAGAAAAATCAGAAATGAGATTTTCCATATGTTTGAAGTTACCCGGTTAGTAATCCTACAGTATCACTTGTCATCATCAATACTGTTAACCAGAATGTAAGTTAATTTCGTGAAATAAATGTCCAGTTACATTGATGAGATCGGCTGTTGACACTGATTGGCAGACAGAAGTGAGTCTTTCTGGCAGAATAGAAATGTAATAGTTATTGAAAAATGTAAACAATAAAAAGCTACTGTTCTTCTTTAAAATTTAATAAATACAAAGAAATCTATGTCTAAAATTGTTTTATCTTGTTTAGGTACCAAGGGGCTTTGAATGGAAACAAAACAGAAAAAGTGTTTTGCTTACTTAGAAGAGGAAAAAAAGACAAAAAACCCATGATTTTTTTCTCCTCTAATGTATACACCTTTTGCTCTATCCATCTGCTGTGACACCAGTTGCATTTGGGGCATTTTGTATATGGAGTGTACATGAATATTAAGAAGGAAGAGGTAAGAGAATGTATTAAGTGTTGTCAGTTAGTTATGGTAGGAGACAATCAGTTAACAGATTTGCAGAGACAGGTGGATCTTCTCAGGAGAATCAACGAGTTTAAGAGGAGCTGGGATGACACATGGTTGCTGTTAGTCTCAGCAGGAGTGACAGCAGAGGGGGAGGAGGGCTGGCTGTGAGTACAGCAGGTAGAGCTTGGGGCAACATGCCCATTGTTTTCCTGTGCAAGACGTTGATGGCCACTCTAAGAGAAAAAAAAGAGAGATCATTGCATATAGTAGTTGTTTAATTTCATTTGAATGTCTGTGTAGCACCATGAAAGTGTAAAACAAAAATAAGTAAGGGAAACACTAAGAGCAATTTGCTTGCAGTGATCTAAAAGAAAAGATCCTTTGCCAGACCTCATAATTAACCTTTTTCTCTGTGTAAAGTCCTTGCACCTCTTCTTTCCCTGGCTACATGCCCTAACTGAGACCAAATCTACTTTATTTGTATGAGATAATTGAAATTATTTGGTTATTAGGTCCCTTTATATCCTGCCCTACCTAATTCTTCTGATTTTTTTTTTTTAGTCTATGTAAAATAGAAGCACTTCCATGATGTATGGACACTTGACTGTAGTCCTTGCTTTGCAAAAAATAGCCCATAAGTTATCACATCTTCATGATCATCCAATCCTTCTTCACCCGTTGAAGAGGAAAAACAAAACAAGAAAACCTGAACACTTACACAGCATTGGTAGGACAATGTAGTTCTTTTTCTTGATAATTGTTTATCAACTCAATAAAGGTTGAGAATTTTTAGGAACCATCTTTCACTGTCAGAAACAATACAGCTCTCCAGATTTTAAAACCCAGTTTCTCCCATTTAAATGTCCCTGCCCCAGGGGTTGTTGTTCCAGTTGTGACAATTTCTTTAATATGTGGATGGAGTCTTGCAGCTTCATTCCCTGCAATGCAGATACCTATTCAGATTCTGTTGCTGGTTGCATTAACTCAGATATACTTCCATCTTTTTTCTAGAGCTCCTAAGTTAGAACTGTCAAAAATTATTGCTAAAGGAGAGCAACAGAAACTCTTGAAGGTGTTTCAACATTTAGATGCCCTGAATTGTGTTGCTGGTTATAAATGCTCAGTTCAAATAGTTTAAACTAAATTAAGATCAAAGCAGTTTAGTGATTTATTAATGACATGTAATTATCCGGAAATCAGTGAGCTATATATTCAGGATCAATATCACTAATACAACAGTTAAACCACAGTGCTGGACACTTAAAAAATGCTAATAAGCTCCTACAAGTTTCCAAACACCCTTCAATAACTAAACCTTCCAAAATTTTCATCTCCTCCTACAGTTCCCCTACACTGCAGGCAGAGGTCACTGGCATCCCTTTCCAGCAGTCCAGGATTCCCAGTCACTCACCTCCTGTGAGAGATGTGAGCCCTCCAGCTCACATGTGACAAAGTTCCCCACAAGGTCCCCCGTACCCAGAAGTGAGGTGGCCCTGAGCGCTGGTCACATGTGATATCTCATTGTGGGTATAGGCCCTTCCCCAGCACCCCTTCATGAGGTTGGACTGCCCTGTCTGGGCTGCAGTTAGGTCCTTCATATGACCATTTTAAGTGCAAACACGCTCCAGACCATTTTGACTATGTTCAATCTCCATAAACAACATGCACACTAACATTTTTATTTTTAAGTTATCCTGGCTATCTGCCAAGGGAATGTGCAGGCACCCTCACAAAATGCCTGCTGAAAGTTCCCATCTCTCTTGTTATTAGCATTTGAGAAAGTGAACAGCAACTGGACTTCACCGGTTTTAGGCATCTCAGTTATTTTTGCTACAGTGAATGTTGACCAATGTCCCTAATCATGAACCGGGGCTGTCACTCTCAGTAAGTTCAACTGGAAAGGTGCCTACTTATTTCAGGGTCAAAACTGATTCATGAAAAGTAAACTAACATTTTGACTCTAGAAAGTCTGATTTGCACAGCTGGTGGTCCACTATAGTTCTAACATCACCATTTTATAAGAAAGTCAATTTAAAACTGTTATGCAATATTTTCTTTGTACCTGAAGCACTAAGATTTGAATCCTAGCTGTGACCTTGATTCAAAGCTTCTAACTTTTGAATTTATTGGCAAAGTCTGCCAAAAATGAACAGTCTCTGCAGAAAAACTTACTGTTGCTGTTGCTATCACTGTCAGTCAAAGGAGTGCAAAGACAGTGAGTACAATGAAGTAATGAGCAACTTTTCTCTCATATCTGTTCATATCAATTTTTTTTTTCCTTAGGAATAGTTTTAAAAATTGCTCTTTATCTGCAGAACTTCATAAAAACTTTCTTAGACAAATAATAACTGTAAAGTTGATTAAAGTATCACTTTGCAATAACTTCACAATTTCCAGATCCAAACCTCAGTTTTCAAATCTCCAATTTAGCAGGTGAACATCCAATTCCTATGCAGGACACATCAAAAGATCTTTGAACCTAACGAGAGTCATTAATAACATTTAGAACAGCCTAAGGCCCTGCTTGGAGTGTCAATATCTGATTTGGCATGTATTCTCAAAAAAAAAAAAAAAAAGACTAATGCCTTAAAATCTTAAGGTATTGTATCCTCAATACCTTTCTTAATTGTTATGCAGCCGGAAATGTATGGCAATACAATATAATTAAGAAATCAAGGGTAAGAAGATATTTGTTTATATCTTACATTTAGGAGGTCAGCATTTTTAACTATATGAATAATTGAAATTTAGCCTATTCATTTCATCTAAAGACTTTCTTTATTCTATAAAAATAAGAATAATTTTAGGCTTGTCAGTGCTTGTTAATATCAAGATGATATAGACTACTTCTTTAAATGTATTCTGCTAAACTATTTTCATGATTCAGTGGGAAAAAATGGGTACTTACTAGTAGTTGTCACTGTCATTGCTAGAAATGATTGTTCTTAAAAATATTGAAAAGCCAGTTGAAACTATTGTAATACAAAAAGAATACAATGTGAAGATTAACATCAAGATTGTACAGGACTAATGGTACTTTGCCATTAAACTTGTCTGTTTATAATATATCAGAGATAATATTGGTTTCTTTGGAATTCAGATATCCCTCTCAAACCCCAATAATATTAAATAACCAATTTGTACAGTTTTTTCTCAGTGTCAGTTGTTTCAGCACCACTAGTATGTGTCTCTCTATACCCCATTTTTAACAATCTTCCTTTTTCTCACCCAAAACCAGTTTCAAATGTGAATGGATTCCAGTATAAAATTCTACCCCTGTACACACACTGCTACTTCATGTTCTCAAAGACATTTTGTCATTCTCACATTTCCATTAACAGGCAAGTTCAGCCATATGAATATGTCCTATCATATCCTTTCTAGTGCCTTAAAGAAAAACAAGCATGATGTAGTGTAGTGTAAATATACTTCTTATCTTAGGAACAGCATAAAATGTGATTCTAATTTCAAAATTAATATTTTAATATTTTAATTAATAAAAAAAATTAAAAGTGGAAAAAAAAAGGAGGGATCACAATCCACGGCAAGACCTGTAGACACTCCCATAATTTTAATACTGACTTGATATTGTTCTCAAAAGAATGTTAAGAATTTCTTCAATTCAGAAGAAAACAATTTGAGGAAAGGCTTAATAAGAGTGTTGTACTATCTAATAAAACAAAAATAAAAATCGTATGGATTTTATATATATAGCATTTTTAAAATAACTGTTTCAAAAGCTCCCATTTTTGAACTGGCAGAAAAGAGCATATTGATTAACGTTTTCATAACTAATTAAATAGATTAAGATAAAGCACAGAAGTGACAGAGATATCTTAAAAGGGTAAGGTCTGCTAGTTCATCTTCCTTCTGGTACAATATTATTTCAAAATATGTTATTTGGTCTTGTTTTAAATGATTTAAGCAATAAAAGCTTCCCTATTACACATTTGACACAGCTTTGTAACTGAGAAACTCTTAAATGGTTTTCAGAAAATGGAACTATATTCTTTTTCTTTAATACTCTTTACACTATTCTAAAAATGCCCTTTTCTTCTACTCTTTGAAGCAGTAACTGGTATACTGTTACTCTACCTTTAATGAACAATTTAATCTCACTGTTTTTTTCTAACTCTCCTGGTTATTCTCGATATTTACAGTTTCATGACTGTCAGTTCTCTATGTTTCCAGTATCTCTGCTAACAAATAAAATATATAAATACCAGTGACAGCCTTTTTCTTCCACACAATACTATATTACATTTTCTATAAAATGAATCCTTCCTTTCATCTTTATTTTCAGATTTAGGGCTTCCTAGCTGCCTTTTTGTTTGTGGTTTAAATGATTACACCCAAAAGTCAAAATGTTCTTCTGTAGTGTATACTCATAAACTCTTTCTAGGGCTTTCTCAATATTTTTCTGTTCACGTGGAAAAGAAAAAAGAAGCTGTTGGGCCTAACTTTTGGAATGTGACAAAACTAAGAATTAAAATAATCTGAGCCATCGTATGGCAGTGCGTTAACCATGGATTTGTAGTTACCTATGAAGTTTTGTAGGCGTTTGAAATGTATAGGTGCATATATATATATATATGTATATATGCATAGATATGTGTGTGTGATCACATATATTCATGAGCTCAATTAGATTAAGAAAGTAGCAGAAAATTGCATGGGCCTACATGCTAAGTCTATGCCTTTTAGATACCTAAAAAATCCTATTTTTATTAAGCAACTAAATCTAAATAAAGTAAAGCAAAGAATGACAATAAAGAAAGGCCCAAACCCAAGAACTGAATTTAGAAAGAAAGTATAAAACTCATTAGATGACACACTAAAAAATATTACAGAAATGGAAAGACCTGCTTTTTACTGTCTAGCTCATTAATTCATTTAGTCTCCTCAGACAATAGAACTATAAACCTTTTTTTTACCTACTCTGTAATATAGACTGGGATGAAGTTTAACTTCCTTTTTAAATAAGGTCTTTTGATTCACATCACCGTATGTTGATAAAAGTAGAATGTGGATGCCATATTCTCCTTCCCAGTCTATGCAGGTGCTTAGCCACCAGGTTATCAAGCCACTCTCTTTTTCACTCAGTCATATCTAAAATGTGTGTGTCTGGCAAAAATAATTGAACAAGCCCAAATTAAAGAGTCTTGGAGTACACAGTTGCAGAATGATCTAAGTTTATTTTTGGAATCTCACCTGAAGAATTTGAACATCTTATTCTTGAACTTTCAGTATTTTTTAAGACTGTAAGATTCTGTCTCTTTCTTTGCTTTATCTTCTTTTATTTTTTTATTTTTCCATCTGAATTGGTGCTAAGAATTATCTAATAATTCTGATTTTTTTGCATCTTAATTGCAAGCTAAGTGGGCTTTGTTGTCCAGAAACTTTTGTAGCTGGTTTAGCAGACAAAGCCTCAAGGATGGGTTAGCAGACCAATCAAGGGCATAAAAGAGAGCATCAGGACAGATTAAGATTTTGTTGCCTTTGAAAATAATATGACAGCTACATCACTTGTGTGGCTGGAAAGAGGCCCAATGGAAAGGACCTGGAGGTGTTGGTCACCAGACAGCTGAACATGAGCCAGTGTGTGTCCAAGTGGCCAAGAAGCCCAATGGCACCTTGGCCTGTATCAGAGATAGGGTGGCCTACAGGACCAGGACAGTGATTGTCCCCTTGTACTCGACACTGGGGAAGTTGCACCTCAAGTCCTGTGCTCACCTCTTGGGCCCTCACTACAGGAAGGACATTGGATTCCAGAGTGAGTCCAGAGCAGTGCAACAAAGCTCGTTAAGGGTACAGAGAGTGAGTCTTATGAGAAGCAGCTACGGGAGGTGGGGAGGTTAAGACTGGAGAAAAGGAGGCTCAGGAAAGACCACATTACTCTATACAACCACCGGAAAGGAGGTTGTAGCCAGGTGGGAGTTGACCTCTTCTTCCAGGTAAGAAGGAACAGAACAAGAGAACATAGCCTCAAGCTGCACAATGGGAGGTCCAGGCTGGACATTAAGAAGAATTTCTTCATGGAAAGAGGGGCTGAACATTGGAACAGATTGCCCAGGAAGATGGTAGAGTCACAATTCTTGGAAGTGTTCAAGAAATGACCGGATGTGGCTGTCACAACCCACCCAGTTGGAGGTGTGGTGCTCATTGCAAATTCTTGTACCCTTGTCAGGCTGAATAGAGACACCAGTCCATTTGCCAGGGAACTCTTATGGTTGTTATTATAAAATTTGCAATGAGGTGAGTGAGAGTTTGTGTGTGCTAGGTAAGAATTGTCAAATAGTCTCTGTTTTGCATAACTTTTAACCTTTTTAAGGAATCCCATATGAAACCATACAGTCTCATGGAAAACAAGAAAATTTTAATATGAATGATGAAAATAATCCAAACTATCCATGTAACATAGTGGTGTTTCTCTGATCTAGCCAGAAGGTCAAGGAACGAATGTGTCTTGCTCTGGAAAATGGTCCTGGGATGAAATTCCACATGACAGATCATCAGGACTGCACCAAACAATTACGCAGCATAGGCCAATCCAGAGCCAAGAAAGCCCATACATGCAATTAGCATGGGTGATAAAGTCATCTAGAGTGGTCATCTGTCCAGATTTACTATGGATGTCAGAGCTAGGGCAGATACCCAGCAGCCCTTTCTCAAAGATAGCTGGTTTGTTTATCTGCTGCATAAAGCACATATGGATGCAGGATATTAGCACATAAATATTGAGCTCAGAGGGCTATCTTGCAACTAAGAAGGCTTCTTCACCTTAAGTAGGTACCACTATCAGTTCAGAAACATATATCTGGAAAATTTCTTCAGATGACTTTCCAAATTCCATAGAAAATGCACTGTAGCTGTTCAGATACTTTGTCAAGTAACTGTCTCCATGTTCTTAGTCATTGACTAAAAATTGCCAGGCATACAAAAGTGAGCAAAGGCTATATAGAGAATTGCTAAGATTTTTAAACCAGGAGGACTGTTACAGTTAGTTGATCTTATTTATTTCTTGTAATACAGACCACAGAAATGTGCTTAGAAACTGTGTTGCTAACTTCTTTTTTTTTTGGTTGTTATTTTCAGTTTTAATAGCCTAATTTTGAAACTAAACTCAATAGAGAAGCTATTGCTTTCCTAGAGAACTTGTTCTGTTTAGATGTCTCTGAAATGACCTTTATATCTAGTCTAATTTACCTAACTTTGCCTTCAAACTACTGAATCTCATTTTGCCTAATGCCACAAAGTTTCTCAGCTAGACATTTGTAGATTGTGATGAAGTCATGTCCTTGAAGAAATTCAATACATGAAGCCTTTGCAGCTTCTTCGCATGAGCCATTTTCTTCATTCTTCCTCGTTCCAGTTATTATTTTCAAAAGCTTCTAAAATTGTAACGTCTTTTCTAAAGTACAAGTATCAGAACTTGTCATAGTAGTCAAGTAATAGCATCATTAATATAATCTTGTAGTGCAGAAACACTGCTTTTCTTCTTGCATAGCTGGTAATGAAGCTTAATTTCTGAATCATGTCTGGGTAAGTGAATTCTGTTGACTGTCTTGGGAGCAGTATTGAGGTTTCACACATATGGACTTGAAATGAAGATACCTATGAGGATGAAGGAAGGAGGTATGAAATGAGAGACAGAATTGGAAATAAAGATTAGAGGGAAAACCTTGGGAGGATCTGTAGCCAGGGACAGCAGGGAAGGCAGGGTTATACGTGGCAAATGCCACGGAAGTGTAAATGTTGTATGTCAAAATGTCAGCTGTACCCTGTACTATATATTGTTCTTTCATTCTGCTTCCTGGAGGCAGTAGAGGAAGAAATCAACCTCACTATCCAGTGCTCAGGTAAAGCAGAAAGCAGACCTCTGTGTTTTTCATAGTCTAGGGAGAGTGCAGCTTGGATAAGCACCTAGCAGTTAGATCAGCTCTAATCACATTAGTGTGATCTGTTGTTTATTCTGACACAATCTTTCACCCCTTCATCTCAAAAAGTAAAGTGTTAAAATGTACTTCATTCTACTAAATGATATGTCTCACCTTAATGTGTTTACCTGGCATACCTCTTTATTTATTTATTGCCACTTTTTCTATTCTGGTATTTTCAGTAATTTTACTCACTCTTCATTTATATTTTATTTTAAACTACCAATATAGATGGTGAATAACCTTGGGCTGAGATATCTTTATGAAATCACAATAAATTCCATCCATAGTGCCTAATAATTTCTCATCTAGTTTCTTATTACAACTTAGTAGTAGATACAATTATATGTACATGAAATATGGATACCTTTCTTTTATAATAGATCTTTTTTTAAACCATGAAGTCATGTGATGTGAAGCCAAGTACCCTACAGAAGCCTGAATATTTTATTCAGCATATTGACCTTTATCAGCCGACCTTGTAACCTCATAAAAAACAGTAAAGAGTTTGTATAAGAAGGTTTATTTTCCATTAAACTGCATTGGCTGACATTAAGTTTGAATGTTACCAAACTCTTAATTATTTACTGATTACATCCATACCAGCCTTTTTATAACCATCTGAGATTGATATCAACCTAGCTGTCCTTTAATTTCCTCTCCTATAACCTTTTAAAACACCAGTACAGAAGCTCAGATGTTTTGAAACCTTCTGTGAGTTTTTTCATTGTTTCTGTTTGAAAACATCTATTTTAAACAACTCACAGGCATTTGTGGATAATTCCTTGGGTGTTCTCAGATTCGAGTGTTCTAGTTCTGCATTTAAATAAGTGCTTAACTTCATTAAAATTTTTAGTACCTTTTTAAATAAATATAATTATCAATATCAAACCTGATATATATTCTTCTGTCTTGTTCCAAGAGGTTTTTGATTTCATTGTTATTGTTTTTCTGCGAGGGCCCAACATAAATATCTATTAAGTAATTCTGCTTTTTCTGCATCATGACACATGATTTTGCCATCTCTGTCTCTGTAAATGTCACTGGTTGTGGTTCTGATATACATATGTCAGAACAGAAGTATACACACACATATATATATATTTTACAAATATTTATTTTAGCTACCCTTATCAACTGAGTTCCTTAGAGATCATTGTGTACACATTACTTCCTCTTTTTTTAATATATCTTTGTTCTTTCAAAACAAAGAAAGATGCAAAAAACCTTCTTTATAACTCAGATATTTTTAGTAAAGTAAATATTTTCTGAAGAAAAAATATGTGTTTGGGACATCTGACAAAGCACCTTCAACACATTTCAATCATACATATATGTGTGTGGGTGTAGTCAGTGTAACTGTGCATATATGAATATAAAAAGAAAGAGATTTTGTCTCATTTTTCTTCATCCATAACTTCTTTTCCAGTTTTAGATACTGAATTTTAAAAATACACCAGGGTTATACACTGCTTCTTAATATGTATTCTCTTTGTACAGGTATGGGAATTAGATAGTCATTTAGCTATGTTTCCTAGAAGTCCAAACACAGTAAAAAATATTTTTCTGATCCAATAAACTAGAAGAAATAAATTATATGGAAATAGTAAAAAATAAGTGTTTACAATAGATGAAGGCTATTTATGTAAAGAAAAACATGCACAAATATTGAAGAGGGAGTAATATACAGCAATATTGATGAGATTCATTTGGGGCGGGCTATGGTTTGTTTGAATATTTTTGATGTTCCACCGTAAATTTGCCTTTATTAAATATCGGCAGTCTCATTTAATAAGAAAAGACGTAAGGAACAAGTAAGAAAAGAAGAAGGAACAAATAAAAGAAAATGTAGTGACGTAAGAATATAGGTCTCTGAACTCAATACTATTTGCAGGTGAATTGCCTCAGTCTACCTGAATTGCCTAAATCATTGGGAAATAGTTTTAGAAATGAAAGGAGAGCTCAGCCTTTGCAGAGGTGACAATAAATCAGACTTGTAAACATGCAATTTGGCTACTGCCTGTGTTAGTCTTTACTATTTTTTCATCCTGAATGTGAGACAGTGTTTCATATGGGTGAGAAGGCAAATGGAAAGGGTGAAAAAAATTATCTGGTTTTGCATTGTGTGTACAGTTTCCTGTTCAAAAACTGCATTGATGCATTCACTGAATAAAAAACTTTATCTTATACTTTTAATATGACACAAAATGAACAAGTTTACATTAAAATTTCTTACCTAATTTTCCTCTAACTCAGCATTAGGTTTCAAATTTTTATTTCTACTATTATTTTCTACAGTGCCTGTGGTGCTTACAATTCATCCTACCTCAAAATAGTAGAGCAAAACAACAGAGCGGAAAATTATACAACACTTTTTTAATATCTATTTTTAATTTTAAGAATAAGTCTCGTATATTAGAATCTGTAAATAAATGTGTTTTCACAACCATTCAAGTAGCTTAATGTTGGCGAAATTAAGGCACATTTGTAGCACAAAAATAGGTTTATACAACTCAGTGCATCAGCAACAGTTCACTCCAAATGTTGTAGATAATTAATCTAATTTTCCCTCTGCTTTGTTTTGTGTTCTATTAGTCTTCTTATTCAAACTTTCAAGTCACAAATCTAATTTAAAGCCTCACAACTGGTCTAATGTGGTAATGTGTTCCAAGTGCGTGCAGTGTCTAGCAGTGAGTGATAGGGACAGAATACTAATTTGCCTCCCAGTGTGCACAGTGCTCAATAAATAAATAATATATTACCTGTGCTCACCATTACTTGACTACAGAAAGTGTCAAAAGCAACAGAAAAGATGGATGCAAGTTTAAGGCATGTAACAGAAAATGAACTGAAGCAGGGATGGGTAGGGGAGACAGAAGAAAAGAGGAAAGCAGAGAGAACAGTCTGCCACATAATGGCAATTATTCTGTCAACATGGGTAACCATAGCTGCAAAGATAATTTATATTAGACTACATACTAATTAATGGTTAAAAATTATTTATTTATAAGAGTTTAGCCTCCTATGTGTTCTCTTATTCATCTGTAGAGAAAGGTAGAATTCCTTTATGTTGTTCTAACTTCTGTTTAATTATTCTCTTTCAAAAATACTCTTTTCTTTTTTTCAACACATTGATTTTCTTCTGTTGTTTGACTTTGCTTCCTTACTGCGCGTGTAGAGGTTGCTTTATTTTTGGAGCTTTAGTTTTCACACACCTGAAAACTAACCTATACACCAGTTAAATAATTGTAGAGCTACTGAATTTCACTCTGATCTTCTGTGCTGTCATCTGAACTTCTGGAAACTTCAGTGTGATCAACGAAGTCACACTGGTGCAAAACTAGCATTTGGAAGACTAAACTCAGAGTGCTAGTGTTATAAAGAAGTGTGCAAGGAACTGTGTATGCATTACAGAAAAAGAGACGATGTGCTGGCATGTATGGGAAAATCAAAGTCTGAGAATAAAGGATAGAAAGGTAATGTGGAAGAAAAAAAAAGAAAACGTAATTCCCATGAAACTGGCAATGTCTTGGATTATTAAAATATTATTTTGTGTAAAATGTCATTACAATCTTGTTTAAATTTAATGCAATTTACCAGACCATAAAGAACTCCTTAGAATAAATGGCTGGTTTCCAGGCACAGCTACTGTGCTGCTGATTACAATACATCCTGACATTTATGACAGTTTCATAATTCTTGTATTCTGTACCTAGCTGTGCTCTGAAGTGTCTCTACTTTGCTGAAGGCTTTCTCCTGGGAAATGGCTCTAAAGTTTTGTGGACTGAAAGGACAATAAAATAGTTTGACAGAAAACCACTATTACTATGGAATGCAAATCTGTTACCATTTTGTTTATAACTATTAAAAATGAAGTTTCATTTTATAATGAATATCTGTGTAATTTATCGTCACAAAAAATGGTATCGACTTGAGAAGATATTCTTATATGACTAAACTTACCAATATCAGTAGGGATTTCCTGTATCGATGCCTAGACCCTTCTATTGCAAGAGTAATCCCACTGATGGTTTACAAAGACTAAGATTCACAGGAATAGCAGGAAAAATGTCAGACCTAGATATAAGCAAAAGAACAAGGAAGAGGGAGCATGAGGGCAGGAAAGAAATCTTACTACACAGCCTTTGACCTTATGTGGGGCAGTACTCAAAACAGCAGTTAATCATATTTTCAAATGTTTCATGGGATTTTTATAGCAAAAAAAAATATTGACACAATTCAGAGGATGATTTTGAGAAAGAGCATGTTGAAGCATTTCTATAAATACTTGGGTAATATTGGCTTAATGTTTTCAACAAAAACATTGTAACAGCTTTTAAGTGAAGATGTTATCAAAATTGGCATCATAATAATCAATTTATTTTTTCTATAAAATGACAGTTCCTATACATTTCAACTGAAATGCTAAAACATTTCCACTTAAAATTGTGCACCAGCTGTACAAAAAATATTTTGAATATTTGTTTGAGTTCACCTACTTTGTCTTAGAGCTGCAAGCAGACAGCTGAAGTTCTGACAAACATAAAACTTCAATTAGACATACTGTCCATTGAGCAGATAGATAGCAAGAGGGAGACAGACTGAGAAAGTTTCAACCAGACTTAAAGATAGTAAAGAGTATTCCACTTTCCAGGCAGCATGTCTATGCTTGCAAATATTTAGGATATAGATCCAAAACTCCATTCATTCCTAGTAACACTGTACCCCTGTCAGCTTCTCCCTTTGATGTGAGGAAGGAATGCCTACACACCAATGAGGAATCCACTCCCTCTTCTGCTGTTCTGCTCTGCTATCAGTGTTTAGTGCAGGGGTTTATTACAGAGTTACTCCTGGCACCCCATTGGCCCTGAACTGCCATGCTAATCAAACCATAGATTGTCCTCAAAAGGGTGTATTTCTAGAGTGCTGACTGTGAGAGATAATGTAATCATCTCTAGTGCTGCAGAAAAGCAGGTTTAAATTGTAATCACACAAGAACCCCTGAATTAAACGAGGTCAGCCTAGTCTGCATACAGATGGAAGGAAGACCTCTGTGAACCACTGAAGTGTTTAAGGAAATACTATTAGTGAATAATACAGGAGATGACAATTTTTCACAGTATTAGTACTGCCCAGACATCATGTTAGAATGGAACCCTATTACTAGACATCTCATCTTTCAGATAAAACATAAAAACAAGGTGCTCTGAAAAACTGGTCATTAAAAATTGTCTGGTATTTCTCATAATGTTCTCTTGGCCAAACTTGAAGTAGGTAATTACATTCTGGTTGCCTTAATTAACCTGAAGTCTGCAAAATGCATGTTTTTCCTTCTCATTCTAACAGCTCTGCAATGATATTTTTCCTTATACTCAATGATCACAGGCTGTTGTCTCAATAAAAAAACCCAAAAAACCCTACTACATACAATTATTAAGAACATACAAAATAGCCCATAACTTAAAGGTATGGGCTTAATTAAATTGAAAAATATATAAACCACAACAGAACTTTCCATTGAAATTGTTTGATGGCTATCCAGCCAACAAAGCCCATTATTTGCAAGTGTGGTATAAAACAAATATTCTAGAAAATCTAAAAACAGAACCACACAATTCAATATATTTCAGTATAAAGTAATGAAGTAAAGACAATGGAAAATGTTAGCCAGCTTCAGAGGAAAATGCATACTTAAATCTCTATGAATACCATCCTAGATTACTAGTAAGACACGAGTGTAGAAAACGACATGTTTTCTTAGAGGCCATTAGGAGTTGGTTTGAAGAAGGTGAGATCAACAATCAGATATTGCTGTCCAACTAAAATTTATTCCTAATTGGAAATTTTTGTTTCAAAGGGGACCTTTTGATTCCCTCTGAACCCTATAGTGCTACTTCAAATGGAAAAAAAAGTCAAAAACCCTGAAAGAGCTTCAGCTCTTTAGAAAATAAAAAATATTTCATATTGCACTGGAATATTTAACATAAAAAGTATTCTTGATCAATATTACTGCACATAATATTAAAACCTTATACTTCTTTCCTAATACAAAAGAAAAGGATGGGATATTACATCAGTGTTTGATCTTACCATTCGATTTTTTCCATTCTTAAAGTGTGCACATCCTTTTGCATTCAGTAGCAATTGTGTTTTTATCTAATAAGTATTTGTCAGTGCCTTGTTCAATTGCAACCATTAGACACAGAGATCATAAGGAAAACACATTCCTTTACTCAATTTTTGTATACCTATGCGTAAATTTTATGGAAAGTATCCATTTTGTGTATATTAATACAAATGGAAAAATCATATTGTAGATATTAGCCACTTTCAGGAACTTTAAGGAACTCACACACAGGTTCCTAATTCAATTAATCAACATTACTTGGGTCAGTCAATTAACTTTCTCCTCCTGCCCATGAACAATTCAAAAATCCTCAACTAAAAATGAAGTAGTATGGGCCAAATTCACCCTTTTGATTGTGAAATTAAAACAACAAGTATGGACTTTTATTATAATATTTTTGGCAATACTGCCAGACAGGTTATTCCCTTCAGGAAACCAAGAGAAAAGAAAAGAGACCAAATTAACAAAGAAAAAGAAAGGAAATAGAGAAAGCTTGCATTGACACACAATTGCTGAGACAGCACTGGAGGACTCAGAGAAGAGCCTCTTTGCAAAAGAAAATGCACTGTGCAGTTCCAACTCTCAGATGTGCTTAGTGAAGAATTTTCACATGAGCATCTGTACTTGTCAGGCTCCTTTTTTGAACTGCTACCCACGGTTCCTGTGTTACCAGCTGGTAAACTGCTTGTAAAATTTAGTGGTTGAAGCATACTGTACTCTCTGTCTCCACTGCGGAATCCCACCACAATTTGCTTCTTGCAACTGAAAAAAGTGACAAAGCTTAATGGATACGAGTGAGCAAACTGCTTGCGGCAGTTGTACAGCTGAAATGTCATCTGGTCTAGTGATTGTTTAACTATGCAAACTCTGCTGCCTTAACAATGCATAATCATCATTCCATTAATGAAGATACTTCCCAGAATTCATCCTAATAGTTTGTATTTTGAAGTTTGTGGAGTTCTTGTCACATCTATTTCTATTTCTTGCTAGTGACAGAGCACTTGATCATATTTAGAAATTTTTGAGAAAAAAAGAATGTTCTTGTTATGGAAGACTCTTTCATAAGTTGAGTATATAATCCTTTCATGGAAAGCAAAACTCCAAGGGGCTCGATGACAGAAAAAGGGTTTATTTTTTCTTCAAACCTATGTAAGAAAGCACTATTTTCCTAGGGAGAAGAAGAGGCATTTGTATTTAAAATCAGGGGGATTGAATGACTTTGGAATTAAATGACTAAACCTGCTAGATATTTTTTTAAAACGTACCTAGAAAAGAACTGAAGTGCATAAATGCATATCAGTTGGAGTATTAGTAACAGAGTTGGAGTAATTAATGTCTTATCTTGTAATACTAGCTAAAAGGTAGTTTAATACTCATGTAGATTTAATTTCAGTGATATATCTGGGTGCACAAAAAAACCCTTAGGAAGAGATACAATCACTCCTTAATCCCAGTTGTCTGAAAATTGCAGCTGAAACTATTTTTAAATAAATATCGAATGTTAAGAGTCATGCTATGGAAAATTAATGTGCTATCAAAGCCAGACTATCTTTGTTTTCAGAGAACACATAAAAGCCAGCTAGTGACAACCTTTGGTTGTTAAAAACCCCATGATACTTTTATAAGAGACAGAGTTTTAATTTTCAATTTTTTGTCCAAATCTGGCATGGGTAATTATATTCCTTCTGTTTAAGAAATCACAGTTGTCCTTTTATTTGAACACAGTATAATTTTCTTCCTCCCCTAAAAATCAAGACAGGGTATGGTGTGCTAGCAGCCACCAGATTCTTATGCACATGATAGCATTTCACTTGCAGTCAGTTCATATTTTAAAGTCAAACCACCCCATAGCCTAAGGTTTAGATTACAAACTCCAGTGCAGACACATGAAGATACATTGTCTCCTCCCTACATTTCCTTAGCTAATAACTGAGGTAAATATTGAATGGCACCCACAAAACCATACTGAACTTTCTGAGCCACATGATATCAGCAGAAATCTTTACAGCAATTTCTGATGACTATGGATTAGGCTCTTTTGGAATAATAAGATAAAACAGGGTGACAAGAAACAAAGATAAAATTCTGACTTCACTGAAACTAGC
Source organism: Drymodes brunneopygia (assembly GCA_013400955.1). Classification (NCBI taxonomy): domain Eukaryota; kingdom Metazoa; phylum Chordata; class Aves; order Passeriformes; family Petroicidae; genus Drymodes; species Drymodes brunneopygia. The sequence continues at coordinate 25,616 of VZTZ01001548.1, forward strand.
AACAATTTTTTGAGTTATTTCAATGCAGTCTTCTTTTCATCCAAAGAAGGGTTTTGATCTACTTTGGTTCATTTTAGGAGAGAAGGAAAAAAGATGTTCTACAAGAAATTATGGTTTCTGCCATCAACAAGTACTGTCAAACTAGTTTCATTTTGGCATTAGCAGTCTGTGAAATCAAATCAGGTACTATGTAAGCACAGGGTTTAAATCATTAAATAATTGACTATAATTTAAGCTCTATTTTCTTGACAGTAGAAGAAAAAAAACATTTTCAGTCTATATCTCACAGGAGTAACATTTAAACATGGGGAAAGATTAGAGGGGACAGTAAAAATAATTACAATTCACCTCCGCTAGAAAAGATATCAAAATTATCAGAGAAGTTTATTCATGGTGTAGAAGTTAATAAAAGGACACTTAATAAAAAGACAATGAAACAGACAACAGCATAGTAATGTAAAAAAACCAAAACCCCACCCTTCTTTACAATCTCAAATGCTAATTGGGAAAAAAATAGATTAATGTGTAAGATTCCCCCCAAAGCACTTTATCAGTGCTTGCATTAGAAGTGTTTAATACAACCAAGGGCTTTAATGAGAATCTCGTCTGCCAGCTGATCCCAGTGGAAAGAATGGTAAAAAATGCAGAAGAGACTAAAGTATTAATTCATACTTGATACTGCATTATAAATCACCACAAAAGGATACTGGAAACTATATGGATAAATGCAATTATAAAATTAGAATCTCTTTCCAAGTACCTCAGGGACAGTGGGAACAGATCATATTGTGCATTGGTTCATTTGTCTACTTGTATATACAGTGGAATAGGAAACATAGTGAACACATATGTAGCTTAGTTTAAAAAACAATTAAAAGAGACATTGAAATGTTCATTAAAACTAGTGTTGCTTAACAATGTAGCACAGCGCTGAAAGAAAACAGAATAGAAAGAGCTGAAGGGGATTCTTGTTAAGCCACACAAGATTCTGTTGGACAAATGCCCTTACAGCCAATCTGTTGCCCCATTCCTTGGTGTGGGGCATGTCAGGGTCATGCCAGAATCAAATATGGGAAGGGAGATGGACTAGAATATGCAGAGCTCCATCCATTCCTTAGCAGCCAAAGGAATCTCTGCACGAAACAGCCAAGGCAGCACAGCCCTTTTGCAGTTTTGTATTGAGTTTGGTCCAGGCCCAGCAGTACTGAGGACTGTGGAAGGATAGATTATTGCTTAGACTTTGCCAGCAGCAGCTGGCCTTCTAAAACACAGAAAGAAGTTCAAAGGTGGATTTAAAATCGTCTTTCTCTGTCTCCTTCATTTGTGATATTATATACATAATTTATATAATAAATATGACAAAGCAACTTTTTTTGGTATTAATTCATTGCCCATGCACACATTTTCTTTCAAAAAATGGTATTTTATGTAACATCACAGGGTAGTTTACTACTTAGACAAGGTAGTGTTACAAAGCTATCACATAAAAATTATTAATTTCATACTGAACATGAACAAATATCTAAATTTTCTCTCTGAAACACTATGTTTAAAATGACAACTCTTTCACATTTAAATGTTTCATTCCTCTATGTAGTTAGCATGATTTACACTTACTTATTTATGTAGAGATGTGCTTATTGTACTGATTGTGTATTTACTGTTTTATTCTTCTTAGCACCGTACTCCAGTGCCTATAAACCTGTGAGAATATGAACAAGGGCAGTCGTTGCTGGCTTCTTTTTTTTTACTCACAAATAATCAAGACATTATTAACAAAGCTCCACTTGTAGAATTTAAATAGTGTCAGAATTTGACTTGCAGATCTAAGGACAAATTTGCAAGGTTGACTGTCAGAATAGGTTTTTGGTTTTTTTTAAAAACTTGTCAACAGAGTAGACTTAAGACAGAGTTAATGAGAGACAACACACAGAGAATCCAATTATACATTTTTTACAGATTGCTCATTGGAGTATAAGTATGCTTTAATAGCATACACAAAGTCAAAGAGCTCACATAAGAATAGTCAAGATAATTGAGGACAGATTTATTCAGAGGATTCAGAAATTAAGGCATAGATCCTTATCTTAGAAGCTGCCACAGGGGAATTACTTTCTAGATTAGCTAGGACACAGGGATTACAGGAGGGCAAGAGAAGTGGGTGACATCAGAATTTAAGAATGGCCCTGAAAAGCTGCACATTGGTCTATACGAAAATAAATCCAATCTTTTAAAATACTTAATGCAGTTAGGATTCTGGATAAAAAAGTGTCAGAGCACATATCCCTTCACATGTATTTTGCATGTTTCCCTATGGCTGTCAAGGCAAAAGAATCTTATTTCATTTTTACTACTGATCGTGTAAGACTGTGGAGGCTCTGGAACTAGAGCATTCAGGAGGTTTCTTCTGGAAACTGATATTTTTAACAGCCAAAAATCCTCTCTTTAGCATGTGTGAAGGGTATTGTTACTCTCAATCTAATTACTTCACAGTTTAATACTTTTGTGAAGTTTGAGTCCCATAAGGCAAAGAAGTGTCTAGTTCCTAAATTAGAAAAAATAATGCTAACTTCCCATTCTCGTCTGGAATACTGCAGGTTTCTCAAGCACAGATGTACTATTTTGTGGTCCCCATGTGACTTTAATGATAAAATATACATTTAAATCCTTTATTCAGCCAGAATACCAGATCTGTCCATATGTAGTGGCAGGGTTTCTGAGATTTTGACTAGATTTCTAGAGAAAACTACAATGTCTCTGTCTCCCAGGCCCTAAACAGTTGAGACAGAGATTTGTGCTTTTGTTTTCCTTTGGATATATGGTATGAGTTAGGTGATAGTTCAGATCTTGCCTAAGAGTGTTAGGACTCTGATGTTATAGGTGTTTTAGAAACACAGGATGGACAAACCAACTTCCTAATCCACAGACACTCTAATTACAAAAAAAAAAAAAAAAAAAAAAAAAAAAAAAAAAAAAAAAAAAGCAATGAGGAAGAGAAGTAAAATAAAAGGGTATCATTTAGTCATCTTCATCAGCAGATTTCTAAATGGAGGTCACAGAGATGAAGAGGATCAAAGGCACTTAATGAAATAATCTTGATCACATTTATATGAAGTTCCTCTCTGTTGGGTTGACCCTGGCTGAATGTCAGATGCCCACCAAAGCTGCTCAATCACTTACCTCCTCAGCTGGACAGGGAACCTAAAATATAACAAAAGATTCATGGATAACCATAAGAGCAAGGAGAGATCACTCACCAATGACTGTCATAGGCCAAATAGACTTGATTTGAGAAAATTAACCTCCTGGCTATTGTTAAAATTAACCCTGTCCTGGCCAGAATCAGGACACCAACACAGGCAGACTCTCACAAAAGCCACCCCTGTAGCTCCTCCACTACCAAAACCTTACCATGAAAACCCAATACGCTCCCAAGTATTCGGAAAGGCAGTCTTTGAAAACTGAACTAATAAAGAAGGAAGGCTGACATAATGGCATGAGGATGTGACTTTTTAAATGAGAAATGATGATCGAGTGAGGATAAATGCAGCAGAACTTTGAAAGAAACAATAAATATTTAATGCTTGTTGCAGCAAAACAAAGAGCAGTACAGGTAGGCGAAAAGAGGTGACATTGCCAAAATAATATCACTCGGAAGAAGATTAATTCTAGATATATAAATAGGAATTAATTTTCAAGACAAATGAAAATGTGGTATAAAAAGCTACTTAGGTATCCTGGTTGGATAAGGAAGGCAGACATCACTACAGAAAAAGAGAGACGTAACCTGCAAAATCCAGAAAGCAATGAAACCACACTGAGAAGAAGCACATCCAGATTGTGGGTATCAAGGACAGGTTTTGAGATTTTGGGTTTGAGTGAAAGGCTAGAGGTTCCATAAAATTCAGGAAAGGAAGCAGAAGGCAGTTTCTGTGAGGAAAAACTAAGCATTCTCTTTTAGGTATGAGCTGGAGTGATAGATATTCACAAAGGGATGTCAGGCAGGCTGACCAATATTTTAGTCTGAAATAGTAATGAAGAAGAAGTTTTGCAAGTCATAAATACGCAAAAGATGATTGTATTTTTTATGGCATTCAAGTGTCAGCTCATATAGTCAGTAGGTCATGAAAGATGTTTATAATTTTTGTTACTCATAATGGAAAGGAAACACCAAAATGATCTTTAGCATAAGTGATAAACAATAAAAAGGTTAAAAAAATCTGTTCTCTCAGCAATTCAAATATGCTGTGCTATCTCACAGCAAATCTCCCAGTTGTGGAGAAAGCCTCATGACACAACTGGATAAACAAAAGAATATCTAGTTACTGGTCTATATAAAATCCATCCTGTAAAACACTTACTGTTGCTCATAATAACAATACACAGAAACAGACATTTAGCATTTTTTTTTCCTTTATATCCTTACCTAAGTTCAATGAATGAGCTCCAAATAAACATTTATTTCTTCCATATGTATGGTCCAGTACACAATAATCCTTCTGGCCAGGCAATATGTCACCCTGGGCTACTCCTCTCACTTCTTTTACATTTATGCGTAAAAAAGGAGTCAAGTTCTTCTATCTCAGCCTTTTAGAGCTGTGTCTTTTTATTTTTACCTTTTAAGAAATTCTCACAACCTTACCAACAAAACCCAGGTCCGTTATTTTAAGTTCTTCTTTCCAGTTTTCCTAAGAATGAAACTAGAATATCTATATCCATTCACCATTTAACCAATATTACAGCACTGGACTACTCTCAGAAAAAAGGTTAAGATGATGAATACATATAAAACTTTAAGAAAATAAACTCACTATTAAGGACACTGCTTATTAGTAATGACAATAATCAACATAATGAAGAATTGGGTTGGTTTTAATCTATGTATATGTTTATCTACGGTGATCCTAAGAAAAACACACTTTGTGTTGTTGACACTAAAATGATAAGAAATTGACTTTAAGAATTCTTACAAATGCACAACATGACACGAGTCATGACAATTTGCTGATATGTCCAAAGATCAAGAAATTCTTAAAATAATAGTACAGATCACACCTGAAAAAACTCACTACAAAGTTTTCAATTATTGGTTTCCCAATTACTGAAATGTGGAAGCAAAAGACAAAATTAAGCATATATTCATTAAGTTCAGTACGATATACTTTAGCAACAGCAAGGTAGAGCAATAGCACCATGTCTAAGTGCAGAGATGAACAAACTTTGAGAAATAAGAGAAACTGAAAGTGAGTGTGCAAATAGCAAGGCCAACACTCTGTTTGTCTTTATGGCCCTCCTCTGGATTCGCTTCTTCAGGTCCATTCCCTTTGTCAATTTGGGGCCCCAGAGTTGGATCCAGCACTCCAGGTGGGGTCTTAAATGAGCAGAGTAGAGGGGGAGGATTACAGTCCTTGGCCTGCTGGCCACACTGCTTTTGATGCAGCCCAGGATACAGCTGGCTTTATGGTCTGTGAGAGCACATTGCTGGCTCATGTTTATGTGTCAACCAACATCTGCAAGTCTTTTTCCTCAGGGATTTTCCCAATCCATTCTCTGTCCAGCCTGAATTGGGAACTGGAATTGTCCCTACACTTGTGCAGGACCCTGACCCTGATTTGTGAGGATCCATCAGCCCTCCTGTCAAGCCTGTACAGGTCCCTCTGGATGGCATCCCTTCCCTCCAGTGTATTGACCGCTCCACACAGCTCGGTGCCACTTTGAAGATTATAATAAACTCTGATAAATGGGCATGTGTAACTTCAAATTACCTTTAACATACTATTCACTGCAGCAACCATCAGCTCAATTTCTCCTCAAAAAAGAAGCCTTCTAATTGAGCCTACTATTAAATAGAAGGAAAAAAAGAGTACCATAGGCTGATCAAGAGCCACCAGTGGCATCTATGAGATATGTCCACACTGCTAAGAATATCCTCTCCTCATAGCCACTAGGGACACAACTAACTGAGGCAATGTTAAGCAGGGGGAAGGCTCCCGTGCTGTAGCTTACCTGAGTCAGGATGAATATGGGATGGTTTGTAATTACGGTGCAATCAGTATTCCCAGAATACTGGAAAAATGTACTTTAAAGCTTGACTTGGAAAAACTTTTGAAATTTGTAACAATTATTTGTAAAATATTTATATCCTAGCAATCAATTCCTTCAATAAATAGCCAGCTATAAAAGTTTAAAATGAAATTTATCTCTGGTGTTTGCATTTTATGATACCATGGAAATACTTCTTTCCTGAGAAATTGAAGGTACAAGGTAGATGTTGATTTCTAATTTGGAATAAAATTTTGTTTAAAAAATGTGCTCTAAATAGCCAAGGATTTCATTATTGCCACTTTTTTAGAATATAGGGTTAAATTGCTTCAAAAAATCTGTGCTGTCTGCAAGTCTTGAAAGGTTTTAGTGAAGACATATGTTTGGCCTCAATGTTTTGACATAAAGATAGTAGCAAGTTAATTAAGTACAACTTGCATATTTCTTGTGAGAAAGTTGCTCTGTTAAATTAAAACCCTATGACCTTTATCATGTCAATCACAAGATGATATCTGCACAGAAACAACCAATTTATTAGTCTCACTGACAATTAAATTTGGTTTCTGGTGCAGCGTATTTAAATGTCTTTACTATTTGTGATAGATGTGATACAAAATAAAGGTCAGGTCTAGGTCAGCTGGGTTAGATCATGCGAATATATTTAATCTGGACCAGTGTTGGTTAGTTAGCAACAGAAGAAACACGCGGGTCACAGAGCAGCAGTGGTTTCACCAGACAGGACCGACCAAAAAGCCCTGCCCTTCTTTATTTACCTATTTTTATAGGGTTCTAAGGACAGTCAAAGATTGGTGAAAGGGGTCAACACCCCTGAAGGTTTACAGGACAAAGACATGGTCAATCATCTTTCTCCACCCCAGGGAAAGGAATGAAAAACAATTCCACAAGTGCAAAACAATCTTGGTTGGTTAAGGAAAACAAGGATCATGTTTACAGAACAAGCATGGGAAACTGCAGCTACAGTGTTACAACTTATGGGGCCCTGTAAAACCAGGGCGACAGACCAGTCTCTAAACTTATCTTGTTCCAGATTTACCTTGTTTCTGGGGTCTTGGCTTTCCAAAGAACAGTCTTACTGGTGAAGTTTGGGGCAAAGAAGGCTGTCAGTACCTCAGCCTTTTCCACACACTGTCACCAGGGCCCCTGGTCCACTCAACAATAGGCCTGCATTTTCCCTACTCATCATCCTTCTGTTTCTAGACTTACAGAAGTACTTTATGTCTTAGTGAAGCCCTCAACACTCCTCATCAAATTAATCTCCAACATTAATGTTTAACTTGGCTCTAGTGGACTTGTTTAATCAAATAAGTAATATTTTTGAGTTACTGGCACAGAAATTCTCTAAATCTTTATGAAAAATATATAGAGCAAAATCATGTAATATTGGGCAATAAAATTCCCTGCTAGTTTCTATTCAGTCCTCAACTGGTCAAACAACCATTACTGCCATCATCCTATGTTTTGGTTGAAGAAGGTGCTGAAATGGCAACAGCTTCAGGATGTGGTACATATTGAGTAATTTCAGCATTTGCAATATATGAAACTGACAGCTTGTTATGTTTACAGATGTAAGTGCAGAAAAGGAGCACCTGGTTGTTATGAGGTATATGTCAGAAGATTAATCAGCTAATTCCAAACACAAATTTATATAAGAGGAAAGAACAATGTATAGTCATAAGCAATGCTCTGCAGAACATGACAGCACTCAGTATCTATTCAGGTCGATTTGCACTACACTTAGTCTGAGGAAATGGGAATGGTATAAGAAACCAGTGATGGATGCAGAACACAATCCCAACATAAAAAAAAAAAACTTTTAGTTGGAGAAACGCAGAACCTCTTTGTGCAATGTCAGTGGCATGTATGTTCTCTTGGGTACTGCTACTGGTATCATATCACATGTAGAATCTTAGTAGGAATCACAACTTGTGTAACTTGCATGTTACACATTGAAATGGGTGATAAGGTCTGTAGTCATTTTTTAATTATATTTAATGAGCCTTTTGTGGTAAACTAATTATCTCTTATGCTCTCTCTTCTGGAGTAGCCTTGAAGTTCAATTTTATGCAAATGCTGAAGTTTGTTGATTCCAGTGACCTCTGCATCACTCTAAATATGATTAATGCATCAGAAATGGTCTCCTAATCTTTTGTCTGCTGATGGCATGAAATTTACATTTTTTTAATGTTCATAGTCTTTTTTTTTTCTGCATATTCTCTAATTTTCCAATTAGTATATTTGCTGATGTAATTCTATTAATTTTTTATGGGCAAGACAAGGTACCATTACAGTTTCACAGGAGATAGGGATCCAATTCTTCTAAATCCTGAAGAACCAGAAGAGATACCTTTTCAAATAGAAGAGTGTTATATTTTAAATAATATTTAATAATACAGCATTCACTAAATACAAAATAAGAATCATCACTCTCTAACAACTAGAAATCATCTGTGTTTTGACAATCTTCCTTTAAACTGAAGTCCTGGAAGTTCTCCTCTGCAATTTATTTTGCTCGAACACAGCTGGATTTGGGATCTGGTCTCAGAAAGTGAACCATGAAGCCTCTACATTTCCTGAAACAGCTTTGTAGAAGTCTAATTGTTAATTGTTCAAGACAAATAGTTTCTATACATTTATTCATTCATTTATTTATTTATATTTTAGCAATTCAGTTCTAAGATGTTTGCATTTTTTTCATTTTTACGTCTTTCAATCCATAAGTTTCTCTGTTGCAGTCATGAGGTTGCAATGGTTGCAATGGTCGTACTGTTGCGGTGGTTGAAGCCACCCCGAGGGCAGCTGAAGAAGAGACAAACAAGCCCGATGAGTGGTGGGAAGGCACCACAGTGTGACATCTCCCCCCTGAGTTTATAATGATTCCTTCCTGTCACAGTTATGTTAATTCAGTTCCAAGGGTTGGGCAGTTATCCCCCCAACTCGCTTTAAATATTCATATTGTTCCAGAAAGTTCCCCCAACCTCACCATCCCATTGGCCTGGCCCCCTTCTCCCCTCCCCTGCTCTTCCCTGGTTGACCCCCTTGCATTGTCCCTCCCCGTTCTGCCCCTGAACCCTGTCCCTATTGGTTGACCCTCTCAGTATAAAAGTTGATATTCTACACTGTCTATCTGCTTTTTGTCCCTGGACCCTTCTGAGCTTAATAAGCTCAGGAATCCATACAAAAGAATTCTCTCTCCTCTTAGCCTGGTGTCAGTTCTTCTTCAAGGACTGTCTGTGGCTGCTGTCTCGCCAGCAGGGCTGTAGCCTGCAGCTGGCATCAGCAGGATCCTGCCAGGGGACCGCCGGGTGCTGGCGAGAGCCCCGGGCCGGGAGCCCTTTGGAACACGTGGGGCTGCGGGTCTCTGAGAAGAAGTGTTACGTTTTGTAACATTTTATTTAAATTTTACAGTGAATCAGCTTCCCAACATTTATAGAGAGTAGCTGGATTTTTAATTTTTATGTGGGAAAGTTTGTGTACATAACAGGAAAAGATAAAATAAATGAGTGAAATATTAAAGCTTTCTATGAAATGCACTGAAGTTGCAGAATGTTGTCACAGTGAGTCAGGCCATCTCAAAATGCACTACAGACCTCAAATAAATTGCTCGTCTGTGACAATAGTTATTTTGTCCATCAGGACTATCATGGGACAAACATCTATAACTATATCATGTATTCTTCTTTATATAACACTCCTATCACCCTTGCCATCATCAGGTTAGCAAAAGTGGATGGGAATCTCATTTAAGGCATTTTCATCTGAGATAGAAATGCTAGTCGCTCTTTTGGAGATTAATCGGTGCTTTAAGGACAGAATTTACTTCCTTAAATAGATATCTAAAGTAGGTCAGATGAATCATACACTCTGTTCCCTTTGTTGTCTATAAATCCTCAGATGATTACTGTAGTTAAAAAGGAAATGTATCCATTCAGCATATCCATATTGGCATAACAAATGCTTCTGTAGGTAATATCTGATCTATGTAGGGATCTGCCAGGGGAACTTTTCCTAAACCAAGGCAGCAAAGACTCGATTCTGCTTCTGAAAGCAAATAGGTTCAACAGTTATTCCATGCTCCCACTGCTATGGTACCTTTTGGTTCTGAACTGATAATGTAAAACTGACAAGGAGCTGCATAAATGAACTTCAGTCCTGAAGAAACTAAGTTCTGTGTTACAGAGTTGTAGAAAACTGTCCTAAAAACTTGCCAGATGCCATCTTAGTTTACTTCCAGTCTTAGGAAGACTTAATATGCCTGTAACATTCCTGACAGATATGTATGTGGTCTTCTTGAAAACTTATCCTATTGTTTCTGTTCATGTGAGAACTTCACAGTTTACCCAAGGACCTCATTGTCCCTTGTTGCTTTACTATCCTTATCAGTAGAAATATGTTTTTCTTGCTACACTTCAAGCCCTTTGCTTTTGGTTGTAATCTGAAAGAATAGGACCTGAAATACAGTTTATCCTCTTCCTCCCTGCAACAATTGTCATGTGTGTTTGAAGATTCCTCTCAGTGTCTTTCCTCAAGTTTTGTTCCAGTACTTTTTCTCTTGTCGGTGATGTTTCTCCTATACTCATACTGAACATTGCAGCTCAGAACTCTCCTTTACCTAGGATGACAAATATACAAAGAATTTGCATCTCAGGAAAACAATCAGGTGAAATTTCTCTTCTTTAAGACAGTTACTTGTCTAAGACAGAAGGGGAAAAAGAAACTGTAAAAGTTCCAAGTATATCTTCTGCCAGTCATGGGTAAATTTAAACACAGTTTACAGAAAAATGTGCTGCTCCTGCAAAAAAATCAAAGATCATCTTGATTAAACCTTTGACTTGTTGCCATTTTCAGTCTCTACTGGGAATTACTGTTTATAAACACAATTAACTTAAAAAAATTACAAAGTCTTTGATTTTACTTGGATGCTGACAGTGTTAAAAAGTGAGAATTTCCAAAGATAGATGGTAAGCTCCTCTTCTATCTTTTTTTTTTTGATGGGGTGCTTTTTGTTTTGGTTTTATTTCTTTTTTTAGCGTTTTATAGTCCCCAGCTGGGATGATTGACCCTGGCTGGATGCCAGGTGCTCACCAAAGCTGATCTACCATTGCCCTCCTCACAGGTCAACAGGGAGAAAGTGCAACAAAAGGCTCACATTTTGAGACAAGGACAGAGAGAGATCACTAACTGATTTTGGTCATGGGCAAAAGTGATTTAACCTGGGAAAGCTAGTTTAATTTATCAGAAATCAAATCAGATTAGGGTAATGAGATGTAAAAACTGAATCTTAAACCACCTTCCCTCTACCCCTCCCTCCCTTCTTCCTGGGCTCATCTTTACTCCTGATTTGGAGGACTGTGCTGGCTCACTCATCCAATGAGGTGAAAGGTAGTAAACAGAGAGTGGAAATGGGAATCAAATTTATATTGCGTTCCAACTTTATGCTTCAATTTTATATCATGCTTGCATAGTGATTTCAGTATGCTGCTGTATTGCTTTGTTAAACCAAAACCCCATGTAGTTTCACGTGTCTTCAAAGAAGTAAATTTGGTATTCAAATATTAAACTCCTGTAATGTGGAATATCTGAGTGATGAGTTGACCTTGGCAGGCTGATGAGTTCCCACAAAGCTGCTCTCACATTCCATCTCCTCAGCAGTACAAGGGGAGAAAATGAGATAAAAAAGTTGTGAGTCGAGATAAAGGCAAAAAAGGAAAAAAAAAATAAGGAAAGAAAAAAAAAACCAACAAAAAAACCCCCAGGGGGCACATGCAGAAACAAAGAAAAAGTTCTCTACTTCCATCAGCAGGTGATATCCAGCCACTTCCTGAGAAGAAGGGCCTCAAGTGGCATAAGAGTTGCTTTGGGAGATAGATTCCTTAATATTTAATGTCTTACACACTTGCACACTCTTTTCTCTTAGCTTTTATTGCTCAGCCTGATGTCATATGGCACAGGCTGTCCCTTTGGTTGGTTTGTGTCTGTTTTCCTGGCTATGTCCTTCCCATCTTACCTCTTGCCACCTCAGCCTATTGACTTCTGGGAAGGTGTGGGGAAGGGTGTGTTCTGGGCTGGAGAGGCAGCACCGAAGCAGTGCCAGCTCTGCTCAGCAGTAGCCAAAACTCTCATTTCTTGGGGATTCTGTTCTAACTACCAACACAAAGCACTGCAGGAGGAAAGTTAACTCCATTCCAGCCAGACCTAGCACAAACTAAAAGAACCAGGTGAGAGAGTAACAGACCGTGACACATTCAGACTGGAGAATTAAAAGATATTTTGTATTGCCACATTAATTAATGAGATTTAATTATGTATAATGGACAGGATTTAATTATGATGTTATTCAACATCAAATGTCTCTAAATCCGCAGCAGTGATTTCTCACTAAGCCAGGCATTGATTTGACTTAGGGATTAGTTCTCAGTCATTCTATTATAATTTATCTTGTTTTGGTTTAATTGTCAGATTATAACAGATCAGGAGGTGGAAGTTGTATGTGGAGGAGGCTTCTCAGTTTATGTTAAGAGTGATATAAGTATTCAGAAAAATAATAGCCTTGTGAAACAGAATGTGTGAGGCACAATTTATTGGAAATGAGTCCTGGATCAAATCAATTAGAGAAAATGGCAAAAGATCTGCAGCAGAAATGGGTAGGAAGACATCTGTGAGCATTAGAAACATGTAATTGATAATGTGCTGCATGTTACAAGGTTTGCAAGAAGTGTTCTGTTTACATCAGAATCACTTGCCACCTTTTTTGCAAGAGGCAACTTGGCTGATAACACAGGAAAAAATGTGATGAGGGATAAAGGTGGAGAAGCAGAGGGAAGCTGTATACAAGAGAATGATTACTGAAAATAATAAAGAATATGTTAATAAAATAAAATGCAAAGCACTGATGTGGACTAAAGGCAGTGAGATAATTAAAAAAAAGAACCCAAAACTGAATAGAGAAAAACAAAAGAAAGTCAACAAATGGAAAAGTGACAATATAAAAATATAATTAAAATGGATAAATAGAAGGGGAAAAAAACAAGACCAAAACCAGAAAAAAAAAAAAAAAAGCAACCAAAATACCCCCAAAAATCCACAGGAAAAAACAACCAGAGAAGAAAACCAAAACACTAGGAGCAACTATGAATGTTAAAGGAATTAAGAGCAAGGTGATGAATAACAGACTTAAAGATCTTGAGAGATGCTTCTATTTTATGATGTAATTGACTCAAAAGAAATGTAATTTAATTTTTTCTTTTGTCTTGTTGCAATATTTATATTGATTCTCCCAAACTAATGAGGTATAGCCTGGGTAGTAGAATGTTAAATCAGAGGACATGTTTAAATGAGATGTCAAGAAGAAAATATGGAACACCATTACTCCTTTCAGTCCAGGATGCCTCTGAGTGCAAGAAAAGCAAAAGACAAAAAAACCCTTGACCACTTTTCTTTTTAATTATGTAGTTTCCTTCTTTTTTCATACTGAAGATCTAATCCAAAACTTTTAAAAAAAAAAGTTAACTTTCCCTTAAAAATATGAACTTCTTGTAGCTGCTGAACATTAGTAAAAATGTTCTCAAATCCATGCAGACATTAGCATGAGTGAATATTTGTTTTAAAAATCTTGCCAGAGTACATAAATTATTTACTATTCATTATTCACTATTCAACATTTGCTGTTCATTATTCATTCATATACTGCAACAACGAGCTGCTCCATTGTAAGAATGCAAATGGATAGATCCTATAGCTTAGGTAGTTGGAGTCTGTCAATTAGATAGATGTAATATCATGGTGATGTAGATGACTAATCACACATTATGAATACTGAACCGCAAACAGTCAAAATTAACATTTTGGAAAGAGCCCATAGACCAGAAGTTGCTTGTCCAAACTATTTGTCCAATACTTAAAAATAACTAGATGTCAGGATTGGCTTCTGAATGATTCATGAACAGAAAACAAGGTAAAGGCCAATTTCTAACCCTTTAAAAATCAATGGAAAGATCCCCACTGGCTTCAAATAATGTTTGAATAAGTTCTCCAAATGTGCAATTTATATTATTTACAGTAGGTATTCCAGCCACACACTGCCTCATCATACATGGCTAATAAGAATTTTGTGCTTTAGGGGAAAAGATAAAAGATGTAGTCATATTTCCTCCCAAAGATATCATTTAGCAAAACTCCGGCATGGCAGCTTTTTCCTAATACCTTTCCTGTCCACTTATGCTAAAAAAAAAAGAACTCTGTGCTACCACCGAGGGAAAAAAAAATGCACTGGCTTTTTAAAATCAAAGAGAATGCAAACTACTTTTTTATGTAAACTGAAAATAAGAATGTGACATTTAAAAGAGCATCTAACACCTGTGCACTCATTCTGATCTGTGGGACTGACTATGGCTAGTTTAGTCTTGATGCAATTTACATAGTTGAGCTGTGAAAGTAGTTCACTGGTTTTGATCTTTCCATACTGAGACAAACATGTCAATTACAGTTTGTTTTCTTGAATCCAAAACTGTGGTGCTTTGCATTGTTTAGTACAGTAAACACTGAAAGAATCTGATGTTTGTTCTGAAAAGCTTATGATCTAATTGATCTTCACATGAGAAAAATGAAAAGGTCTTGCACTGAAGCTTATGGAACTCTTACACTGATTAGAGTCCAATTCAAGATCTATGATGAAAGCTTTCCTTTTGATCTCTACACTAAAAAGATTATTCAGAAGCAGAGTGATATCTAAGAGACTAAGTGTTTTTGCTAAACTGTGTCAACAACTTTTCTTTAAAGCTTAGAGAAAATGCAGTAGTGGGTAGGATTCATCCTCAAGCACCAGTAACGGCTCTGAATGTTTTGTACATTGTCTATTTAAAGCACAGAGCAGCAGAAAACACCAGTTAATAGCAACTGCCAAAAGATTTAAAAGAAAAATTGAGAGCTTCAGTACCTGACAATCTTTTGATGACCTCCCAGTTTTTTAAAAAGATGGCCAAGCAGTACTTCTTACACTTAACCTAAATCATAGTATTACCAAGAAACATTTTTTCCCTTCACTCTTGCTTCCATCTTTTTCAAAATTTGGTGATTCATGAAACAGTTTGTGCATTTCATTAAGATAATCATTCATTGGCTATGAACTGCCCTCATTAAATAAAAATAACCTATTTTTGAAGAAATGAACTTACTTTGTGAGGCTCATGATTTTCTACTGAAATCAAAGAAGTTACTATTGGAAAGCAAGCTCCTGTAGTGAATTTCAAAGCTTTTGTTCAGGTTTTGTGTTTAAGTTTATCATATCTTCAAGGCTCATCAGAACTGATATCTAAGTTACTCTTTATATACAATTTTCCATCATGTGGGAATCAGGGACACCATCAATGGAAATACAATGCAACAACTATTTTTTTCTAATACTTGCTGAAACTTCAGAGCACAGCTTTGCAAATATTTTTGATTTATCTGAAACTTAAAAAAAAAAATTCTAACTCCCCAACCCC
>VZTZ01001548.1:41181-105292 GCA_013400955.1 Drymodes brunneopygia
CCCAAAAAAAAATCCCCAAAAAACCCAAAACAAAACCAGGCAAAAACAAACAAACAAACAAACAAAACCAAAAAGAAAGCCAGTCTGGGTCATCCAACTGAAAGGCAGGTAGGAGGTCAGTGAAAGTAAAACGCTGTTTTGGTCAGTTCACAAAACAGTTTTGGTACTTCTAAACTATCTCAAATATCTGCTGATTTTTACATGTCAATTTGCTGAGAAAGCAGTACCAATGACATGAAATAAAATTAGAATAAAGCCAAGCTCCTTTGTGTCCTTTAGCAGTATGTTTATTTTAGGTGGACACTTAATTCATAAGGCCAGAGCAGACACTGTTTTCTGGTGTAAAACTTGGGGAAAATGGGAATTTGCTTTGGACTAAAAAGGTGAGAGGATGCATTAGTAAAAACAGTGGGAGCTGTAGGCTGTGGACTGCACTGTTTTGAAGAGTGAGACTCTATTAGCAGACTAGGATATGGCAGGCTTGTCTTGGAGTCTATGTAAGACTTCAAAGGAAGAAAAAGCTGCTTGTGTGGGAATAGAAAAGGAATGTATTTATTTCAGGACAAGCCCTGACAGAAGAATTAAATACTCCAGTTGCCTCATTTGGCCACTTTTAATCATTAATGTAAGAAAGATTTTTGAAACAACATGTAAAACTAGTGATACCAGAAAATCTCATCAAATTCAGCTGCGTTTTTTTCTACATAAACAATTTGAAATTCTCCCACAAGTTATAAAGAATGATAAAACTGCAGTCAAAGATGCATTTTATCAGATGATGAAAAAGCAACCCTGGTTTGGAAACTTTGGGGTGAAAAAGCTGCTGGTGTTGAGACTACAATGTCCTTTGAGGTTTTTGTCTTTTGGAAAGCATAGAATCATGGTTTTATTAATTTTAGTGGTTTGCTTGTTCTTTTAATAATATAAGTTTAATTTATGACCTTACTACACGGGAGACAGGAACTGAGACAGTAGGAAGAACCTTACAAACCAGCAAGCTACCTGGAATTCATCCTGAAATATTAATTATACATCTGGCAGTACAAAAAGCCTGATTCATAGCCCATTGAAATAAATTAATTATGTATCTGGCAGACGCCAAAATCCACTGAAGCCAAAGGAAGTCTTAGGAGTCTTTGACTCCACTGGGCTCTGGATCAAACTGCAGGAGGACGAGCAGAATTAGGCAGAGGAACAGATCACCAGTGCTGCTGAGAGCAGAGCAAACTCAGATCAGGGAGATCAAAGCAGCAGGTGGCAGTGTGTAAACACCCCCAGGACCTCAGAAACGGCCTCTAACAGGGGAGGGGAGGGAAGGGGAGGGGAGGGGGTGTACCTCCCACGGGATTTGTAAGTGACCTATCTATTTTCACTCTCTGTAAATCTCAGTGAGAGGTGCCTAAAGATTTTGAAGCAAACAGCTTCTTGGTGAAAGGATAAAGGTACAAAATCTCCGCTTGGTTGCTGGGTATGATCACACCTAGGTTCCAGCAACCATGTACCTCTCATCAGAGCTCTGCCTAAGGCTCCTGGACAGTAAACAGGCAGTGCAGCTGAATTTGAATGATGACAGCTAAAAACTGTGTGTCTTCCCCATTACAGGAAGGTATGGACAGAATAATGAGAAGTTCACACCAGGTTGGGGGAGGTCTTTTTTGCAGAAAGCTCTTCGCATCATCTAGCCATCATAGTGGTCATTAAAAGACAGGTTTTGAAGACTAAAATTAAAATCTGCTGGATACTCCTGGGGAATGGAGATTAGAATTATAAATGTCTTCAGACAGAAGAAAACAATAAAATAATTAAGATGAGCAGAAACACCACCAAGCTTTTTCTGTGCTTTCCTGCTTGTGCACTGCTTGCACATGATTCTTTACTGAATAATGAACAGAGACTTTGTTTTTTTGCCTTTGAAAGTCAAGGCAAGTCAATTTTTTTAAATGGTTTAATTAAAGCATGGTATTTTCAGTATTCAACCTCTGAGATGTTTGCAGAACAAGGGACAGTTATGAAACCTTAAAACATACATGTGGAAATACATGAGAGCAAAACAAAATTAGCACCCAAAACAGACCATAAACATCTCTGATCTCACAGTGTACAGTGGTATTCACTGAGAAAGAATTCTTTTTTTCCATAATAGCTTGTATAGGGGTAGCTTTTGGATTTGTGATGACATTGTGCTCAGCTTAGGGAAGAAGGAGGATGTTTGGAGTGATGACATTTGTCTTCTGAGGTCGACACTACATGTGATGAAGTCCTGCTTTCCTGGAGATGTCTGAACACCTGCCTGCCCTTTAATTTAATGGTAGAAATATGATATTTCTTGCAATATTATACACTCAGCAGTGTGAAATAAAGGGAAAAAAATAAAAGGAAAATAGCAATTGTAAGATTCATCACAATGACTATGAAAATAAGAAGCCCTCAAGAAAATTTGTAACAGTGAAACAGTAAGAAATATGGATGGAGGTCTACTGTGACCTTAACAAGACTTTGAGATTACTAACAGGAAAAACCTACAGTAAATACTATTTGGTGTATTTTGGTGTATTCTATATTTCTGAAGATGGATAATTTATGTTTTATCTTCAGAAAAGTAAAAACCTAAGTCTGCTGTATATTTTTTGGGGGATTTGTTGTTGGGTTCTTTTGTTGTTTGGGGTTTTTTTTTTAATTGGGGTGATGGTGCAAATTGATCTTATATGATAAAATGCTAGATTTAATTATTTGAAGTATTATAAATGTGCAAAAGAAAACTTCCTTCCTTATGTTGAGTAAACGTTTCTTCAGAAACTGGTGAAAATAAGAAAAATTCATGTTGGGAGAAAAAAAATGAGGTGATATTGTGGGGTTTTTAAAATAAATATGTTTAAATATGATTAATTCCAGAATGTATAGAAATGGTACATACACATCAATTATCATTAAATCTTTGGTTTTATGGTGCTAACTCTTTAGAAATAAATAGGTATGCATTCTCATTCTTATTGTCTGGACTCAAATACTATAAGAGACTCAGATTTTTCAAGACTATGATTTGAGCACTTTTAATTACTGCTTATATAACAGGAGATTGTGATAGACTCTTACCTTCATTAATATTATTTATCAGTGATGTCACTATATACAAATAAATGAAACTGGATTACATCAGAATTGAGCTATTTCAATAATAATGCTACTTATCTGTACCCGAAGACTAAAACTGTTCCATTTCCATGAGGCTGAAATTAAACATGAATTGAGGAAGGATTTCAGAAATCTCTTAGATAAATCAACAATACTGTCTTCAGTTCTGTTTTAGATATACTCCTAAAGCAAATTCTTGAAATTTTCCATATGAAATCAATGTTTAATGTATGGATAAAAGGCACTGTATACTCCATCTATGAAATAACTTTTCTTTACATACCCATGCAATTAATTTTTATATTTTCTGAAATTATCATGATCTTGCTCTGCTCAGTAATGCTTCTTCTGCTGTGGAATGATTTCTATGTATTTTAAATAAAAATATATTTTTAAAAATCAGAGTGCAAAACCAAGGGTTCTGACTTCTTTTGGAAGTATACTAAAGTTTAAAATCAAAGGATTTTATGCTAAAATGCTGTGGTCTAATTATCCATATGCTACTGATACCTGAAGGATTTTTTTTGCCTTTTCTCTTAAATACCTCTTACACAGTTCACTATATTCACAAGTATTAGCATGCATACTTGTGATGCTTTAGGTATGATACTTTAGCCTGGTTTCTTGGTGTCCAGTAGGCCAGGAGACTAAACACCCTAGAAACTACGTAGAGATAGGAAACCAAACATTCTATTGTCGTTAGCACTCCAGGTCCCCTAGCAGGACGGATTCTGTAAACTAGAAGTTAGCCCACCCTAGCCCCTTATTGGGCCCTCTAGTTAGATATGCTAATGTGTAAGGTCTTTAATTGTATACTCGACTGGGGGGACGGGGCTTTTGGGACGCGTTCCACCTGGACGGCAGAAGCCATCGAATGGGATCCTATTAAAATACCGAGGTAAACGGCCCCAACCCTCTAACCGTGTCTGAGCTTTTATTTCCTAACACCAGGAAAAGGCATCACTACCTCACCTAGTTATTCACTGTATTTTATGACTATTGCTTCATTGTTCATTATGCATATTATGAATTAATGCAGAAAAAAATATAAATAGCTGAATACCAAGAGAAATATTAAATCTATTAAAGAACTAACTTAGAAACACAAATCTGTTAATACTGAAAAGCTACAAGATATAATTTAGCAAATGCCAAAACCAGTATTAAAACCATATTGGTTTCCATCACTTCCATGTATTGGTTCACTGTGAGGATTGTAAATATAAATGTAAATGCTTGGTAATGATTTTAAATAAAGCTAAAATCAAAGAAGAAATCACAGGAATAACATACACTAACCAAAGAAGAAATTATAACAAATAACACCATGTCAATGCTCCAGTGCTGTAATGATTTTAAATTAGAAAAGCAACATTTACAGAACAGGTTGCTCATTTAACATTTTTAAGATCTGTCAATAAGATCACTTTTGGCATGAAACAGACTATTTATTTTGATTAAAGGAAAATCTCTCAATGAAAATACTTAAGTAAATACCAGGAGGGATTCTTGACTTGTTCAGTGCCTAGAGCATTCCTGCATATCACAAGGGTTTGAGAAAGAAGCAAATAGTGCTTGAGGGTCTGAAAAAATGTCAGTCTGGTATGTAGATAGGCTGTTGAGATTACTGAAGAATATTGTTTCAACAAAGGGTGGAAAGAGATCTGATTAGGGTAGCTAGAGGTCTGATTAACTCCTTGGCTGCACTGTGTGTGGCTATTTACAAAGTGCCACTTGATGGGTGGTAAGAGTGCTCTAACTGAAATAATTTTTTTGAAGGGTCATTCATGATGAGTAAAGCAGGTATCACATAATGCTTAACACAGAGCAGCTGTTTATGAGGGGCTTGTATTGAAGTTTTTGCTTTTATTGTTGGGAGTGAGCTTTTTGTTTGGTTCGTTGGTTAGGTTTTTTGTGGTTTTGTCCTGTTAAAAATAGTAATGTCTATGAAGGGTTCTCTGCACCAGTCAACTTATTCCATTCTGTTGTGTGTTTTGTGTCTTTGGAGACATTTGCAGGCAAGAGAAATACAATTCATGCCAGCAGTGTAATGAGTGCAGCAATACAGGACATCAGGTGCTTCTCTACTAAGTAAAACTGTGTTACGTTTGCACTTCTAATTTACTTTGGCTGCTACAAAGTCTCTAAACTGACCTTGCAAGGAGGTAAGGTGCCACCTGGATGAGGAGCAAATTTCTTCAGGGACAATGTGGGCATGAAGTACTATGTTTAATTACTTTTATTCTAAAAACTAAAAAAAAAAAAAAAAAAACCACCAAAAAAACCCCAAAGAAACCTGCTATATGATCTTTTAAAAAATAAATGGCATCAAGGAAGATACTATAGAATCATATTATTTAGAATCACATTAAAAGGTGAATATTATTGTAAAGTTCACGTGCTTTTTGTTTTTTTCCCCCAGAAAATCACAAATACACCAGTACTAAGGTCTTCTTTCTGGATAAAGTAGTTTATTCTGATTTGGATATTTTTTTGTTTCATTTTTCAGCTTCAAACGTAGCACTTCAGTTTTGAAATTTGAAAATAAAAAAAGATTTCATTAATTGAGTATACTATAGATATGATATAATATATGTTATTGGTAGAACCTGAATTGAAAATACCCATTAAAGGCAACAAGACTATAGACCCAAGTCTGAAACAGGTGAGAGATTTTATGGAAGCACAGAGGGGAAGCAGGAAGTCCTTGTCATACTGCAAGTATATGACCTAAAATTTCTTCAGATTTGGCACATTTGAAATATTTGAGTTGAAAGTAACTATTTCTATTCATATTTTTTAAAGGATAGACTGATTAATAACTCTGACATAGGTCATTACTTTGGCTTTAAACAACTTGAATTCTTATTTACTTCAACCACCTTAGATTGATGCTTGCATGCTGCCTGCCCCGTAAAAGGAACAAGCTCATCTGAAGATCAATTTGAATATTTTCATTATTTGTACTGAGATCTTGATAGCTCATTTTTGGACTGTGGGCACACAAGCATCCAATAAATGTTCATTTGCCACTGTAAAGCAATTATCCTTGATGGCACAGAATCTGTTCCAGTCAGCAAGATCTTTTCAATAATTTGCAATAAAGTGTTCAGAAAGTAATTCACAAGAGTGAAGAAGATTGTATCAGTATTGTTTTCCTAAGAGTAGGACACAAAGAAGTCATATAATGTTAGAGACACCATCCCTAGTTTCCTTGATTTTCAAGAGGTGGACCAAGATATGAGTTTATTCCACCACAGTGTAAATCACCAAAAGGGTTTGAGAGCTGATGATAGCTACAACCTGACATACTGAAAACATTAGTTGTTGTGCTTTTATTTTCCTGTTCCACCAATGTTCTGATCTTTTGGATCAAAATATAACTACATTGTATCTCCTGTGGAGTATTGCATTTTGCTTACACATATTTTTACAGAAACTTTTTACATGTATTTTTGAAAGAATCTGTTTTGAGTGCATTTGATAATCAGGTTCTGGAAATAAGAGCATCTGATTTATCTGACCCATCACACATGAGACAATTCAAATTACAACATTTGCCAATAATTCAAAGTGTAAACAACATCAATATCATCAACATGCTTAGTAAATCTAAATAAAATTTAAATCATCTCTAAATATAATGACGACATGCAGTTCAGTGTTATAAATAAAGTATGTACAGAATATGAATATACTGACAATATATAGTTCTGAATATTTTTCCATTGTAAGGATATTAAAAGAATAAATTTTTAAAATATTTAATATTGATTTGTTGTGTATAGATCACTCATATCTATACAATAACACATAATGCAAAGTAGTCCTGATCATACAGTGGCTATAGTTCCCATATGTCAATATTCCTGACACTCACATGCTAAGAGTTCCCATATAATTAATGTGTTCCTTGTTTTCCACAGCAGAACCCTATGCACTGCCTTATAGCCATTTTTATGGTCCCAAATGCTTTCATCTTTTGATCTTCCTCCATTATTTCAATTTTCTGGTGCTCTTGCTCTGTTCAGAAATACCTACACCAGTAGAAAAATAGCCATTTTCAGGAAAGGCATTAATACATAATACTTGTTTCCACTATGCAGATATCTGCCTAACCCATCTGCTCTTTCCTATTTCTACTTCAATATTTGTCTTATTATTCCCACCTCAACTTCTTCCCTCACAGCTCACAATTTTTTATAGTCCAAAATAGACCTTATTGCAGTTCTGTCACTTATTGTCAAAAAGATTATTCAAATGCATCTCTGGCCCTATATGAATCTTCACTTTTCTTCAAAGCAATATGACAGACGTGCTTATGGCTGGCAGCCATACCCTTAAGCCAAAGCAGTGATTGTTCCTGCCTGAACTGATTGGCCTTTTACCTGTATTGTGTTTTCACGGGCTTTTAAAAGCGAGTTGGAACCAGGTCTTAAGCAGGAGGGCAAATGAGCACCAGCAGCAGATGAGGAGGATTCATCTATGGTTTTGAGCCTCTAACAAGACAAGAACTGGAGTCAGGGAACAGGTGGCTAGAGAAGCTGATGATCAAATAAAGAAATACTGTAGATGAAAAATACGTTAATTTACCTTCAATTAAAAAATGTGTTCATTCTACTTCCACGTGTCTACTATTTGTGCTGTATTATTGCTGGGTTATTTTCCCTTCCAGACTGCTATGTTTATTTACCATTTTGCATATATGCAAATATAAAGTGCCTTAGGGGAATTAAGTTTATTAATACATTAAATTTATTTAATATAAATAATTAAAAATTATAGTAGTGACACAGCATAATTTTTATATTTAATTTCAGCTATCTTGGTGTTTTTCTAGCTATCTTTGAGTTTTACAAAGATTCAGTAACCCAGTGTACACCACTCTGTGGCTGTGTGTTTTTATATACTTTGGTCTTTCATCACAGTTAATTTAAGACACTTTCTGCCAGGATCCACTACCAAGTTCGACAGAGATTTATATATGACATGAGAATATCTTTCATCTATGTCATGATCAACTAAAATCTGTTTATGTCACTCATTTCCTTCCCTCCTTAGTCAGTTGTAAGTCTTCCCTCTGTTAGTAGATAGTTTTGCATTGCTTGTCTGGCCTTCAGAAGACTTGGCACTGCACTACATCTGCATTCTACACATGCAGTAACCTCACAGTGTGAGAAGTCCCAAAGTGAGTGAAACTCAGGATTTCTTGTTGAAGTCTTGGGTTTAGTTTAAATATTTTTATAACTCAGATAGAAAAAAGTTGTGCTTAAACAAGCACTGCAACTCCACTTACGATCTCTTGCTTTTCAAGTAAGTCTATTTATAATTTTCCTGTATGAAGTAATTCTGACTGTCCAGAACAAAGAGTATCAAATCTCTATAATCTAAGTGTCAATACTATTGCTTTTCTTTTTATTTCAGCAGTGCAGGTAAGTCCAGAGCAGATTTATTTGTGCAGGCAATAGAAGATAAATTTATCTCCTGCATTGGATCTAAATGTGGATGCAAGACCCCACTCAAGGAAAAAGAAAACAAGTCAGAAAGACAAGAAAGTGTATTCTGTCCCTTCAAAGAGAGTTCCAGGGGACAAGGCTATTTAAAATAGACAAGAAGAATTAGAAAAATGAATTTTTTTAAAATAAGTAACAGAAATGGAACTCAGATCATAACTGAGAATGTTCTTTTCTAAAAATTTTAGCTTTAACAACTTCACATACCACATTTCTGGAACAGCTAAACCCAGATCTCCTAAGAAACCTCAGTCAGAAAATTCCTCTAAGTTATAAATATCCTGATTTATCTTCTGAAAATCCAGCTACTAAGATACCACTTCTTATTGTCCTTCTGAAAATCCAGTTGAAGATCTTACTTGCTCTAGTTTATATCTACATATTTCACAGACTAGTGCAAAATCGTTTTCTTTAGCCCATGTAATACACTGCATTTTTTCCTAGACAACAGTGTCTGCCAGTGAATATTATCAGTCCTGAGTTTGTTACCACATTTCACTCTGGTGGACTGCACCCTGTGAGCCACTTTTCAATTCATAAGCTTCTCTTCACATCCTTTTCAAAGTGTTAGCTTCTTGATTTGGCTGTGGAAATTTTAAAGCAGTTTATTTTGTGGATATATATAAAATGCTATGCTATCAGAAATCATGCATAAAGTAATCAAACCAAAGTGATTTTAATACAGAAAAAAATGAAACATTTTCTATCTGTCATTAGATCTGTGATATCCTCAACTTGCTTATTTTATGAAAGAGTAAGATGTGATTTATCTCTAGACACCCTCTGTTAATAACTGTGATATAAAATTGTCTATTAAAAATAATAAAAATAAAAATATATCTTTTACACTATTATGGTTGTTGGGAAAATCAGAGAAAGAGAGGCAATTTGGTTTTCAAAGTTTGCCATTTGATGTCCTTTTGGCTGTATTTTTTTCCTTTGTTTAGTTATTCATTTTAATTTTTAAGAAAAATTCAGAAAGTAAGTTAAAGCATATGTCAGTATTTCTTGTCAGGTAAGAGGGGATTCATATCACACAAACCTCAAGGTAAGTAATCTCAACTAATTTTCCATTCTTTAGGAACACTGAAGTGAAAGGTGATGCGGGAGAGCAAATTGCCCTAAATATTTTGTCCTGAATATTTATTATCAGCAGAAGCTGGTAGCAACCTAGACTTCCACTGAAAGTTATGGTCCTGCACTTGATCCATCCTGTGCTTTTTAAAGTAACCTTATCTTTTCCTAACTTTTCTCTGTTTTCCTCTTTCTTTGCCTCTCCTACTATTAAGTAAAAATATATCAATTTTTTGGCATCAACACTTAATATTGCATGGGCTTACTCTCTTTTTTTGGGAATATTTTGAACCTTCAAAGTTCTTTCCATTTTACTCACAGAGAGTTAGTTCTCTTTACTCTTCTGTGATTAAAACAGCTTGTAACAGGACCATTAATAGGAAAGCAGAAGAAAACAAGGCAGAGGCCAGAAGGAGAGTGAAAAAAATAATCAGTCAGAAACAGCCTGATCTTAAATAAACTCAATTAAATAAAATCGATTAATCAAGCAACTATGCCATAAAATTTTAAACCAACCGGACTCAGGGCTTCTGCCAAAAAGAGAGAAGCCTTCCCCTTATGTCTGGCTCCAGAATCAATTCTCACTGCTCCAGGGAGGAAGCTCACCTTAAAGCAAACCCAGCAGAATAATGATTAGTTTTCAATCAACTCAGTCAAACTGGTACCTTAATCCTCATGCTTGCACAAGAAAGAGGAACCCACAGGGAAATGTGGAAGAGATAGAAGAACCCATTTCAGGAGCAGCTTATTATTAAGTTCAGCTTAAGCAATAGTGAAAGACCCTGAAGTGTCTCTGCTGGAGTCAAATAATGTATGTTTCAGAAGAGAGTCCCATTAACTCTCTCCAGAAGAGACAAATTTTACAACTTGATTAGATTAAATTCATAACTATGTTAAATATGCAAAGTGTGGTGAGAAGAATTTCAGTCTTAAGCCGTTCCCAAAATCAGTGACACAGGCAAAACTATCCAAGACTCAAATGTTCGTCTAGCTCTTCATATTAGCAATCGAAGATCCAAATGGTTTGTTGATATTCTTAAGTTAATATTCAGAGAAGTTCTGACAGGAATGCATCCTCTGAGATTGACATTTTTGGTTTTGTTTTTTTTTAAAGAGGGTATAAGTTGTAAGCTTCTTAGAGGGGATAATATGGATGCTGCAATATTCCCAGTGGAATTTACTGGTTCCTTTGCATAAACAAAGTGACCCAGCTGCAGTGAGCAACTTGAAATATTGTGGCTTAATCAATTATCAAGATACAGTCTGATGACCTTGTACTTTCTTCTCTGTCTTCCAGGATTGTATTGAATTTGCTCTTACATATGTAGATTAATATCACCTTGAGTATTTTTTCCCTTTTTCTTTTTCTTTATTTTAATGTATGGTTTCTACAGAATATTATAGATGTCATGTTTTCTCAAATCAAAATATAAATCCTCAGAGATTATGTGAAATAATTCAGTGATATCTGAAAATCATTCAGACTTGAGAATTATAAAAAAATATAATGGTGAGGCATAGTATATTTTTGATACTTGGGCTCTAAGAGGTCAATATACTAATTTTTTACTTAGGAAAATTGAGTTTCATTCAAGTTGGAACTGGTCTGAAACTCCATTTTTCATCCTGTATATGCATCTATTATATGCTTACTGTATTGTGAAAAAAGGAAACTAGACAGATACAGCAGCAATGGGATATATCTTTTTCCATGTTATGGTATGTTTTAAGAGCTTTTTCTTCATGCATTGAATACCATTGACTGCAGTTAAAGTGGGATGGCAAATGAAACAATTAGTATCCATGATAATGCTTGCAATTTTTTTAAAACTATAGTAAATTAATATTTTTTAATATGCTGTATGTATACCTTGGAAAAAAAAGCCTTTAAGAAGTTAGTAATAATTTTTTTAAATTTAATGTTTTCATCAGAAATTTATTAAAGTTTTGAGAATGTGGTGGCAGTAAAGCCTCCATCCAGATACTTGCTTTCCCTCCCAGAGGGATAAGGGAGAGAATCAGAAGGAGAATCCAGAAGGGAAAAAAGAGCTTGTGGGTCAAGATAATGATCAAGTATAAGTTTAGTATGAACTGTTTAAGTTTTTCATTGATCAAACAGTTCTTGTGGATTTTGGCACACATTGGAAACATGGGTATGTAATTAATATATTTATTATAACATTTCTTAATTGGTGGAGGGTGATCAGACATTGGAGCAGGCTGCCCAGAGGACTGGTGGACTCATCATCCCTGAAAGGGTCCAAAAAGCATGTGGATGTGGCACTTGAAGACATGGTTTAATGCTGAACATGGTGGGCTAACACACTTCTAGGTGTCTAAGAGTCGGACTTGATGATCTTAGAAGTTTCTTCCAACCTCAATGATTTTGTAAATGGTACAAAAGGATTTGCTCACCACTACAAGATCAATACTCAGCCAGTCTCCAAGCAGCAGATACTTTAGAAAATTTCCCCCCAGTTTTATTGCTGACTATGATGTTAGATGGTACAGAATATTCCTTTGGTCAGTTGGGATCAGCCGTCCCAGCTGGGTTCACACTCATCCCATTGCTCATCCCCATCCTGGGATGCTCTGGGGCATCACTCCGCTCTGGGGCAGCAGAGTGAAAAAGAAAGGCCTTGAAGTCATGCAAGCGTTGTTTGTCAGTAGCTAAAACATTAGGTTTTGTGTTAGCTGAATCCCATTTTATGTGATATGCATAACACTTTGTGCATAATGCTTCAAAAGCAACAAAAGGGCAAGTCAGGGAAAAGTCTACTGCTGCTTGCAGCTGGGCCTTGAATTGGAAGATCTTGTTCCTGTGCATTTCAGCCTCTGGCTCAGCCAGAAGGACTTCATCCCATCACTGTGAAGAAGATCATTTAGTGCTGTCACCACAAATAACTTCAGTTTCACCAGCATTGGTGATGATCTCGTCTCCTACACATTTTGTTACTTTGAAATTCTTTCAAAATCCCTGGTTACAAATGAAATTACNNNAAAAAAAAAATAAAAAAAAAAAAAAAGGAAAAGTGAACCTTCTGGAAGCATAGAGTTTCAAAATTTCACCTTGGACAACTGGATGTATTATTAGGAATGAGATGACAAATGCTTCTAATCCCTGTGAATGGGCAACAGCATTCTGCTCCTTCAGAAATCTCAGAAATAATATATTTTCTAATAATTGAAGCTATTTTCTCATCTCAGATGGTACTTGAACACCTAGTAGTAAAAAAAAAAAAAAGGTAATACTTATTACAATCATGATTTACCATTATTTTGGCTGAGGATGTGTGATTAACCTAGTTTGGTCTCTATTTCTTTAAATTAACAACTATTTGCTACGAGTTTCTAGTACAGACTTCATTAGCTTATGCACTGAGGTAATTACTTCTTTTAGCAAAGAGCTGTATTTACAATGGTAAATCCTGAAGCTGAATAGAATGCATCAAGATGATCTCCACTGGTGAGGAGAAGCAGTAGATTATATAGGTGGAGGGCAAGTGCAAATGAATCAGAAAAATAGATTAAAAAATAAACTTCCCTCAATCAACTGGGGCACACTGGCCCTTATCATCAGATCAATGTGTAGTGCAACACTAGTGTGTGAGGCTTCTCAGATTGCTAGATTTCTAAAGGACTACTTTGTGTTGTGACAATAGGAAGTCACAACAATTTGGGTTTCAGAAGCGAGACCACAGGACTGTAAGAGGCTAAGCCATCTTTCTGTCTGCTCTTTTGTTTTGGACTTACCTTGTACCAAACTTAAGCCTGATCAGAAAATCTCTGTGTGCTCAGAATTGGATTAAAGATTTATCGCTTATTTTTTTTTTTTCTCTCAGTAAGAGTTTAGAAAAGGTGGGCAGGGATTGAAGAAGAAAATAATAAGGAGAAGTTCCAGGCAGTGACAGGAGAGAAAAAGAGATAAAAAGATAATTGTAACAAACATTTCAATTTCATTTATAAGGAAAAGTGATGAATATTTTATTCTTTGTGCAGCAGCACAGGTAATTTTAACTATGTGGGATATCACAATGGTTGGTATGTCTTTTGCTGTTACATTGGTCACATCAAAATGCATATACTGTTTTTTTGATAAAAGTTTATACTTCTCTCACATCAAAGTGAAGAAATTCCCTTTGTATTTTCCTTTTATTTTTATTCTAGAATGAGGCTGCATTAAACTATCTAGTTTCTTTTGATTTTCTGAAGTGTATTTTGAACTTTCACTTCAAATTGCATTCTGATTTCACAAAATGGTTAAATTTGAATTTTCCTTAGTCCGCATTTCTACTAAACTTGCAAGATTATTGGGGATTTGACCCAAGGAAAAATATGCACTTTCACTATGTAATTGGAATAATTTCAGAGACACATCCCAGCAAAGCAAACTGCTCAAGTGGGACCAGACTTTGATACATACACTTATTTTACAGTTCCACTTTATTTTACAAGGAGTCCAGTAGAAATGAATGGACATGATTTTGATACAATTTTCTTTGTGTGCTGAATAATAAATTATTCTGTCACTTTCGTATGCCTGGCTCCCAGAATAACATCATTCAGTGTTTCATGGAAATCTGCTTGAGTGAAAATTAGATACGTCATTTTTCTGTCCTTCTCTTCATTGATCTGAAAAAAAACTAGCTACTGTCCTCTCAGTGCTTATCCTTTATGCATGTAAAAGCTGGTGTTATCGTCTAAACCAGCCTTCATTTTTCTAGATCAAACAAATCGAATTTCTTTAATCTTTTTTTAAAAGCAGATAAAATTTGCCTATTTTGCTGCAGCATCTAAGCATCTTATGAGCTTTTGAAGTTTCTCTAATTGTTTCAAGTTTTTATTTAAAAGGGGTTTGAAAACAAGATAAAATGAGACTATTAAAAAGTTTACCTTCCACGTATCTTAGACGTGCAATTCGAATCACTTGTTTTCTTTATCAGATAAGAAAGAAAAATAGTTTCTTAGGGCAGTGGATACTCTTTAAGAAAGAATCTTGCAGAGACTACAGAAAATTTTTGGGTTGGATTTATTAAGGAGAGAAGAAATACTCATATTACTTTTTTTAACAGCCATTTTCTTAATACACTTCAAAATGAGATTTTTTTTTATTAACCTCATATTTTTATTCAGACTCAAATTGATCCTTTCATATCTCCATTTTAGATTTACACATTTGTTTTCTTTTTAATGTGACATCACTCCTACTTTTATATTGAATTTACCCTTATCAGTTTCAGCCCATTTCTGTAATGGATCATGATAATTCTAAATTCTAATCCCATTCTTTATACAGTTTAAAATCCTGCCAGGACTGGTGACAGCCCACATATTTAAGTGGATTTTCCTGTTTCACCCTACAAGACATTAATGAAAATAATAAACAGTATTTTTAATAAGACAGATTCATTGGATACTCAGTGTAGTGCCATGCTGGATAGGCATACTGCTATTAGTTTTGAGTAAATTGTGTTCAAAATCAGAACAGGTGTATCTTTAAGGTAATCAACTCTGAAGAGGGTGCATTTCTGAGAATGCCTGTGAACAGTATTGCATGAGGTTAGTTCTCTGTAACAAAGCATTGCATTGTGAGGGAATGCCCTGGGAGACCTAATTTGAAAGTTTTTTTCAGTTTGAAAAAATAGCTATTCATGAAGAGTCTTTTTTTGCATTTCTTTATGCATTTATTTATTTGTTTTAAATGGACCAATCCTGCCCTTCACAATCATGACATGTAGAACACATAAGATTGTATCAACAGCTTTTACCAGCTAAAGATTCCTGTGGATTTCTAACAACTTTATTCCATCCTTCTCTTCTCAAAAAACGCAATTGAGATATTTCTACACAGTTTGCCATTGACAAATCTGTAATTCCTGATTCTTATTTCACTATTATGTTTTCTGTACTTGCACACTGTTAGTTTAATAAATAGCTAGCAGAATATTTCTGTGTGTTGTTTCTCTGCTCATTTATATAGATTTTTACAGCTTCCTCTTCTCTCCTTTACTGGAATCTGGTTTAATTAAGGAATATCCTTCCTTAGGACTCTCACATTTAAATCAACCCTCCTCACTTTTCAAAAATAATAAGTAGTAGTTGAGAGATAAGAATGAGAAGTACTGCAGCTCTCTAATATAAATTTCTTCAAGCCCTGCAGTCTTAAATATTTTTAGCATTAGCTAAATACTCTTTAAAGTGCTTGCTCTCTCTTCATTCTTGCTTCTGTGTGTATCTACATGTTGTTAATTTTAGCTGTGTTGAGCCTCTGGCCACAATCAACCTTTTTCATGAAGTCTGAGAGGAAAAAAGTCTGTGAGGAGAAACATTTTAGCCTCCTATGTTTTATATGTAATATCTACTGTTAAGTCAATCGGTGTTAGGCTTAGGATGCTGCAGAAAGATTCACTGTGCCTCATAGCACTTCGTGAGGCACTAGCTCAGCACTGACCAAGTAAGAAAATACCAAATCTACTCTTAGAGCTGGAAATTAAATTTGCCTGACTTCAATGAGAGTCTTTATAGTGACTTCAGAAAAATTTGGAACAACAATTTAGGGCATGGTACTGGACCAATCTTTGAGTACAAAATGTATATCAAAATTCCAGCTTCCAATCTGCTTTCAATTATTGCTGCTTGCAAAATTTTGCATGGCTGAGTTTAAAGAACCTCCCAGTGAAGCTTGCTTTACCACCACCTCTCCTCTATACACACATGTACTTCCAACCCGAGACAAGGAACCACAAGAAATAACAACAGAAACAGCAACCAAATTTGCAGTCTCAAGACTGTGCCAAAATATCAGTCTGATTGAATGAAAGCCAGACGGGGAAAACAGTTGCTCCATGATGGCAGCCATTCCAATTCTGATAAATAAGGATATGTAGCAATAATGTTACTTCTGCAAAGTGTCTTTTTCTGATCGCATCATCAGTGCTGTCACGGAAGCAGCAACAGCATGACTATGATTTGGGTTGTGGGAGAATGGACTAATGGATATGTCTGGATATTAAGGTAAGGACTATTGATCAGGTTGTTTTTCCCACCTTTTCCAAAACATTTTTTACACTAAAGAGAATCATCCTGAAAGCCAGGGCCAGGGCCACACTTATCCATAGTCTGGTTACTATGGCCTTCTCATGGCTAATGGGGCTTTGGATCTGCTTTGACAAACAGAAATATTTAATTTATATAAGGTAGGTATTGTAGATATAAGGAATGACTGCAAATACATGAAGCAGCAAGGAAACTCTTTTTGGTCTTGGTGAGAAAAAGTATTCTTCTAATTTTGAAAGAAATTAGATGCAAAAATCCAGGAACACAGGGCTTTACATGTGAAATCAGAAAACTGTGTGCAATAGCACAAATATTCCTTAAGGAAGCTGAAGTATTAGCAAGTCATGTATTGCGATGGAGCAATTCCCATGTACTGATCTCAGCTCACTGTACTGTTAATTGCTAGAATGATCTATGATAAGCTTCTGGCCCAAGTAAATGTTTACTCTCCTAAACAATTTCTGTGCATTCTTCATGTGTTAGCACAGAGAACATTTCTAACAGGTATTTTAGATGTGACCACTATGTTTGGAGGGTCAAAGAATGCAATAATAAGGATTAAAGTTTTTCTTTGCTGAATGTCATTAGTATCAAGAATGTTTACAGGTATTGTTTCTTCTAATAATACAGATGTGGCCCTAGAGCTCCTTTAAGGAAGGCACAAACCTTGCTCCAATATCACCTCTCAAAACTTTAGCTTAGTTTAACTAACTTCACTTATTTGTTCTCTCTAAAGTTATTGTCTTATATAGAAATATAATCTCAGTGAGCCTACTGGCACTAACTTTGCAATCACAACTAACCTGTTAATTTCAGACTGGAACAAAAAAAGGCATCAAACAAATCTGTCTTTTCAGTGCAAATGATTGATAAAAGCCATCTTCCTGAATAGCTGAATAGCTGAATTCTCTTTTTTCATATACAATAGTAATAAAAAAAGAGAAACTTACGTTTCCTGGTTGGTAGACTGTTAGGCTGCTGTTGAGTAAAAGTGTTTTATAATGAACAAGGACACAGATAAAAGTATGTCTATGCATGCAGGTATTGTGAATCTTTGGGTAAAAATTAGTAACAGGCTTTTTAAAAAACAAAGAAAAAGAAAAAACTCACAAGCCTCAAAACCAGAAAAAAAAACCCATCATAATTATCAGGTTCCAGAAAGCAAATATTAGGGTGCATTATATGGAAGGGGGAAAAAAACAAAATAACAACAAAAATTCCATCTCCGCAAAACTGTGAATTACTCCTAGGGAGAGATTAATCCCAAATTCTTCCCAAGTTTCTTTTCCCTTCCTTTTGTTCCTCTTTACAGTTATTTTCAACATAACCTTTTGGCTGCAGTTTTTAGTGTAGCTTCAGAGCTGAAAAAACCACAACAGTTTCCTTTATAATTTTTAAAACACATACTATTTAACAGACAGTTGCTATACCAAGTCCACAATAGTGTGGGAAGTTTTATCCTTATATTTTCCATTATGGAAACTGGTGAAGTAAGGAAACATTCAGAAAATGAGGTAATACCTATTTCATGTAATCTTTTATTTTATATAGTAATGGAAGGTTATCTTTAGAGATGGAACCAAATGACTATCTTTATATCTTTGGTAGGAAATACCAGTATTGCCTACACAGAGTGAGAGATAATACTTATGGCAATTTTACTATCACATGTTCTTACTAGCAGCAAGGTAGAAAGAGAAACTAACGTGAGAGAGAGTAGTTTGGAAATGTATTATATGTGAACATAAAATAGTCTTTGTATGAAAATCAAATATATCTTTCATGCCTGGGGAAAGTGCCGTTGAAGAAATCCAAAGTCTCATTTGTGCTTGTTTTATATGACATACTGCCAAAGATGCCTATATAAAGGGATACATTTATACTTCTCTTTAGCTTTTGATGATACAAATCATATTCTAAAAAGCCATCGCTTACTCTCTATCCACACAACAGATTGATGAAAACAACAAAATAACAGAATGTGCTTCGGCATACTCCCAGTCTGTCATGAAAAGGAATGGTTGTAAGACAAGTATTGGTTGAGATCAGCTTCTGAAGTGTTCAGTTCTGATGGGGCTATGAGGCAAGCTGACAGGAAGGACTGCATGCCTTGGGGAGCATTGACAGAATTCCTGCAAGGGAGCAATGCCTGGAGTGGGAAAACAGGGTGAAACTTCCCCAATCCCTGACTGTAACAGGAAAAATATGGTGGTGGTAAGGAAAGCAAAGGTAAGAAAACCTAAAGGTAGCAATTGAAAAAGTTAACACCTATGAAATGAAATAAAATAAAATAATCCAATAAATGTCAGACTGTGCAGACCAGATGCCAGAAATAAAATATAACTCAATAACTATAATTTATATTTTAACAGAAAAAGCTCTATGCCACAAGAATCAACTCAGGGGTGTGCAGGTATGGGATTTTGCTTTACCTCATAAGATAGAAGTATCACCTTCAGAAAGAATGGCTTTGTTGGGATAATAAATATAAATAGCCAATATAATTAAAAAGTAGCTCAGTTGAAAGGAACCAATTTATATCAGTATAATATAAATTTCTAGAAGAATAAAATCAAAACTGTATTTAGGAGCCTAGCCTTTTACAATACCTTTGCAGATGTATTTCTATGTGCACCTGTATTCCTAATGACAACTGGATAGTTCTTAAGGGTTTTTTTTGTTTAAATATGTATACAGATTTCATTTCAGAACAGAGATGTTTACATGCAAAATCATACAATATTTTAAAAATAATTTCTCTTATGTGTTCTTTGGGGAAAAAAGACAATGACAATAAGAAAATGGTTGATAACATTGATTTAGAATAAGTGATAGAGTGCATGCTGCAAGTAAAAGTTATCTGCATATAACCCCAGTAGGAAGATGTCTGGGTAGGGAGACCCAACTTTTCTCTTACCCTCTCAGTTTGAAATGTACTGCATTGATGAGACAATATGAGAAAGCTGACTTCTTGCTGTTTCTATCCTGTAGTTAAATAGAAAGCTTTATTCACTGCTTTGGTTCTATAACCCTACAAACCTCATGAACTAATAACAAATAAGGAAAGAATTTAACAAACACATTTGCCTAGAACACACATTAAGGCAACTACTCCACGAAAGTAAACAGACATATTAGGACTGCAGCACCTTCTGCTTTCGACTCCCTTCCCCAGTGTGCAGACACAGCACATTCTGTTTTGCAAAAATAAAAGCCTGTTTTTTGGAACTGCCAGAGTGCTTTCCTTTCACAAGGCATGGAAATACATAGAATGACGATTTGGGCTAGAAGGTTCATTTGGACAAGACTACTTTGTCAGTTCAACAAATTTGATTTCAGGACCGCTTAAACATTTCTTTCTTATGAAAGAGTGTCAAACCCTAACCTCAAATATCTCTATCAAGACCAATTACACTTCACCCTCTGCTACTCAGTCTTTTCCTGGACTATTAGCATAGCTCTAAGATATGTTCCTAATATTTAATCCAAAATTCTCTTCTGGCACAGAAGGCCATAATTCTTCTTTCTGTTCTGATTGTCTAAGGGGAGCAATTGGTCCCTGTCTTGCTTAAACGATAGCTTTTTGGATTCAAGAACAATAATATGTCTTTTCATTCTTTTTGTCAATAGAATGAACATGCCCAGTTCACTTAGCCTTTTCTCAAATGCCTTCTTTTTTTCCAAGCCTTTTAACCTTTTATTATTTCTTTGTGTCTCCTCTAAATTCCCTCCTTTTAACCTTTTATGATTTCTTTGTGTCTCCTCTAAATTCCCTCCTATTATATATTTAATATTTTTCAGCCTCCTGCACAAAACAATAGGTAGAGTTCCAGCTGATTCTTGCCTGGCATGGATTACAGCATAACCATTTCGTTTATTTGATACTTCTTTTTAGAGAGGACTCAAAAAGAGTGGAGAAATAGCGATGCTAGTTCTCTAACTTCTGCCTTTTAGAAATACATGGAAAAGACAATATGCATGTGCATTAGGTTTGACATGCCAGGTACTGGAAGGGGGGGGCTGCAGGGGTGCCCTCTGTAAGAAGAGGTCAGGGCTGCCCTGTGCTGGACACAGGTTGTTCCAGGAGCAGGAGATGCACCAGAGCAGA
The DNA here is from genome assembly GCA_013400955.1 of Drymodes brunneopygia. NCBI lineage: Eukaryota > Metazoa > Chordata > Aves > Passeriformes > Petroicidae > Drymodes > Drymodes brunneopygia. The sequence goes on from VZTZ01001548.1 coordinate 62,065, forward strand.
TATTCCCTGCATCCTGTCTTAGAGGCCACAGTGGAGAAATTGAAAGGAATATGAGGAAGCAGCAGCAAAAAGAAACCTCTATGTGCTGATTGTAATCTTCCACCACCTCACCTCCCTCCAGCATTTGGGTTGAGGAGTCTGAGCAAAGGAGTGAAGTTGAGCCTGGGAAAGAAAAGAAGGAAATGTTTTCTTTGATAGTCTGACTTTTTGTTTCCCACTACAAAAATCCGTAATTAAATATTCATTTTGCTTGGCAATAAATTAATTTTCCTCAAGTTTCTTCTTCTCACTATGGTAAATAAGTTGTTTCCCTGTCTATCCTAACACATGGCCATCCTTGCAACAGCTCGTTCTTCCTATTTTTCCTCTGCATCTCCCTGGGAGTGTGAGGGAACAAATTAACTGGGTGGGCACTAAGCTTTTTGCCAAGCTTGACCCAGGACTTCATGGTAGGCATTGCAGATTTTTTTTTATTAAATTATGTGTATTTCTTCTGTGTTTTTCATGTTGGTATTCTTTCAAATAAAAAATAATTACATCTAAACCCAGCAAAATATTCTTAATGCACACACGCACACACACAAAAGAATTGCTTGAGTGACAGCTCATAAAAGCATCCTATTTATTAAAAAATAAAAGAAAAATAAAGAAAAACAAACCACTAAATAGGATTCATCACTTTACATGGTTAAAAAAAAAACCCACCATATTTTGAATATAACTCTTATTTTGACAGCTACTTGAATCTGTCAGTAAATCTAAAGAAGAAATTGCCTGTCTGTACATCTGCATCAGTATTTGACTTTGGATCAGAGGCATACTTCTGCAGTTGACCATATCAACTTCCTGTACTTATGTTCTCATTCTGGAGAAAGCATATCTAATCCATTCAGATAAAAATAAACTCAGAACTGTGGAACTTGTGGACAGGGCTGAGGGGTGAACACAGTGTGCTGGGTTAATGGTTGGACTTGTTGATCTTAGAGGTCTTCTCCAAATTTAAATGAGTCTATGATTCTATGAACTGTGTTCCAGGAGGTCAGTGTGCACCCACTCTAGGATGACATTCAGCCCAATGGACTAAACAAGTAGTAATTTGAAGTAAAGCATTCAAACCATATATGGGTGGGTGGATGGGTCCTCAGCATTCTTTTTTTTTTTTTTTTCCCCAAGATATCTGCTGTTCTTATGCATTCCTATTTGTTGAAATCCCTATAACTCTTTCTAAAATAATATTTTAGTTCTCCCCTTCCTTTAATAGTTCAGTCCAAAGGGAGGCAAAGGGCTTTATTCATAAGACATACTGATGATCCTTCAAAGAAAATGTCCCAAATGTAGAACAATATTATATCCTCAGAATAGAAATGAGTAAATTTTTCGCTGTGATTTCTTATCATTATTTGCCCTCTGTATTGCTGACTCTGTAAATATAGGTCTCTCCGATCTAATAGGGAGAAACGAATGGTGGTTTTGACAAAGCACTGATTTTTTTGTCTTATTTTGTTTTGTTTTGCCAGGAAATGTTACCTGCTAGGCTGCTTGGAGTTGATCCTCCAGGATCTGAGACACCAAAGAAGATTCCCATGTAGACTGCTATCATTACCTTTTCTGTTATTTATGGAAGTGCAACTGATCACATAATAGCCGGCAGAAATTACTTATAATGTACATCAGGAAGCTTCACTCACACATTTTTACTTTCGTGAATTAAATATGTGGTGCCATGCATATTTTGCTAGTACCTTTGTTTATTTTACTCAGTTCACTTATTAAGATCCTTTTAGGCTTTGGCATGCATGGTGTATTGTTGCTCAGATTCTACCTGAATTTTCTCACGTCACATATACTGACTAATAGCACATGAAATTCTGTTTATCAGAAATTAAAAAAAAAATTATTTGTTCATGCAGTAGATTTAATTTTGGTGAGGTAACAAAACTTGCTTCTATTTTATTCTGATCAGGATTTCAGAGAGAGTCAGGAAGGGTTGAGAGGGCTTTCCCAGGAGTAGGGAATGGCATGGTTTTTCTTTTGGCCTGTGTAATATTTCCACTTAGGGGAATATTAACATGTTCGATCCTTTGTACAACATTTCTCTTTGTCAGCATCTTGCTTTGAAACTTCTATCCTTACCCACAAAAAAATGACACTTGGCATATGACTGCAGTGGCTTGGGGATTGGATGGATTCATCTTCTGTTTGTCATTCAGTAACAGGTTCGTGTTGAATCCTCCACATGCCTGAAGATAATAGTGAAGCGGAAAAATTCTTTTTGACATTGTAGCTCCTTTGTTTGTAAAACTTGATACCTGATACTCACTGGTCCATGATTTTCTTATTTCAATATTCAAGATTTATTTTATTCAATTTTATTTTATTCAAGTGTTATTTTAATTCCATGTGACCACTAATCCTAAACACAGAGGGTCGTTGAACAGATACTACTTTCGTTTCCCCACAGATTTATATAAGCCGAAATGAACCAAAGAAATGGAATGTAAGTAATATTGCCTTAGATAGATATTAATGAAAAATTATTGGAGAAATTATAATAATGACACATGCATATAAATGTATATATACATATGCACATCTTCTTTTAATAAACCATGTCTATATTGTATATCAAGTCATTAAAATTCATTGAGATTTCTAGGAACCCACACAAGAGAAAAATCTTGGAGGATCATCCATTGAAAGATTTCCAATATACCATCAAAAGATGTTATTAGTGGCCTAGAAAATTAAAGTAAAAATGTTCTTTTTGCAGAGATGGCCACTTTGTTGAGTTTGAATGGAACCTAGAGATAAAGTAATGCATAGGCATCAAATATTTTATGGTATATTTTGCACAGGCATCATGTATTTGTTATCATGCACAAAACTTTCTATCAAACTATGAAAACTTCCTATAACTCACCTTGTGGTTTTCATTATACTCTATATGTAAGTCCAAACCCAAGCCAATTAGTTCCACTGACTATACTTCAGAATTGGGTAACTTAATGAGAATGGGTAATTTAGCATACTGATATCTTGTCCTGTACTGGTTTTTATGTAAGTCTTATTATCAGGAATACTACCTTGGGGGAGGGTGCTGGGGGGTGGAAATCTCCTGATCTTAAAGTATCTTCTATTCAGAGGTTCAAAGCTTTTAGAAAAACCTAAGAACTGTAGCTACTGCAATGGGAAGAATGCAGAGAGATTAATCTCTTTTAAAAAACAATACAAGGGTTAGAGAAGTAGCTCGTGTTTAGAAGATAAGTACTGTTATGCATTATACATAGCTTGAAAAAAGGTAGAAAGCAAGGGAATCTGAAACTTCTCTTTCTCCAGAATAGATGCGTTTCAGTGTGGGTGCACCAAGATAAATAATGGGTTCCAGCTATTTTAATCCAACTTTGCAAAAAAATGTTGCTTCAAGGATACTTCTCCCTGGAAGAGTAACTAGTGTGCTTTATATTAGTCTTCATCTCCCGTGGAAATAAAGACTATAAAAATTGACCTAATTGTTTTATTCTAGTTTTGGTTGTATTATTATTATTATTATTATTATTATTATTATTATGTAATTGTTACTATACTTTTGGAAATTCATTCTGCTACAGTTTCCATGGTATAATTGGATTTTGTGGAGGCCTAATGACATACTATAGATGTTGCTAGATAACCACCTCTGTCTTCTTTACAGAGAAAGCTTTGGATGTGTTATATGCAGCCAACTGAAGATTTCCAAATCTGTCCATATCTACTTGAAGTGCCATTGATAACAATTCATCAAATAGCTGAAAAACTATATTAAAACTAGAGTACATTTTCCCAGTGTTTAGAGATCCTTCATTTAATGAACATCATTCGAAAAGGCATAGCATCATCAAGGATTTTATATGATAATTCAGACAGAGTGAAAAAAGGCTAAAAGGGATAAGGCTAAAAAAGGCACACCTAACAATCTGTGCAATTGTTAGAACATTTTAAAAATTCTACCTGCTTACTGTCATTATAACTCTCTTTACAGATAATAAAACATTCACAGCAGATATTTTCTGGGATTATCATATCTGTAATGTGTCTAAAAACCAAACAAATCTAAGAACAGAACTTGACAATCAAGAAACACCATGCTTTCTCCTAGATAGCAATCACAATTATAAATCATTTCTAATGCTGATATACAGCACAGAGTTAGACTAATCAGGCTTTATAATCTGTACATATAATGAATAGCTAATCAACGTATTCCCAACAGGACACTTGATATACCAGAGAGAATACAAAATAATGTAGCTTCTGGAAGAAATTTTACTTAAACACAATAAAAATTACTTTTAGGAGAAGACTTTGACACTGCCTTCATAAGAGTTTCATGACAAGCTGTTTCTGGGTGAAGAGATAGTGAGGTGGGTTGAAAACTGGCTAAATGATCAGGCTCAGGGCATGGTGACCACTGGCAGGAAGTGTAATTTGAGGCCTATGTATCAGTACAGGGCCCCAGTACTATTAACATCTTCATTAATGGACAGGATAATGGGTTAAGAGTGTACTCTCATTGTGTTTTCATGTAATCTGAAACCCAGGTAAGTGGTTGATTTACCAGGTGATTGTGCTGCCATTCAGATGATCTGAAAGATTGGAGAAATAGTCCAACAGGGATTGTATGCTGCTTTAAAAAGGGAAACACCAAGTCCCTCATCTAGGGAGGAATAAGGAACTTTGCAGGAAAGGACCTGGGGACCCACAGCAAGCTGACAGTGGCCCAGCAACGCACCCTCGCAACACTGAAGACCCACAGCAATCTAGATTGCATTAGGAAGCTAATGCCTGGCAGATCAGGTAAGGTGATCCTTCCCTTCTCAGCACTGGTAAAACACATCTGGACTGCTGGGTCCAGTGATGGGGTCAACAGCACAAAAAAGCCATGTACATAGTGGAGCAAGTCCAGCAAAGGGTCACGGAGGTAAATACGGGATTTGTCATAAGGAGAGGCTGAGAGATCTGGGAAGATGAAGATGAGAAGATTCAGGGGAATCATATCAATAATGATAAATACCCAAGGGGTGACTTGAAAGAATATCTTCTCACAATTCACACTCAGTGAAAGGATGACAGGCAATGGGCAAAAGTTGATATTAAAAAAAAAATTGAAAAAAAAATACTCTGAGTATCCAATAGTACACAGAGAACCTGTGAAGCCTTGATCCCTGAAGAAATTGGAAATCTGACGGGAGATACTCTTTAGGAACATGTTCTGCCTGGCCTTGTTTTGAGCACAGAGCTTGTAGTAGACAACTTGCAGAGGTGCTTTCTAATCTGTGTATCATTTCTGTCCATTCCTATCCCCTGGGCTGAACTTCATACATGTCACATTGGAAAAACCAACTAAATAGTTTGTTTTCTTAATTAAAAGAAATTCTGTTTTGTTTATCTGATTGTATAGCTGAAAGAGGTTTAGATGTAATGGATGGAAACCAACTTCAGTATGATATAACAAAGTATTTTCAGTGTAAATAGGAGAACCTGTATGCCTGGTTACTTTAACAGGAATGTAGGATATAAGAGGGGAAATTATTATTCTCCTCTACATAGTGCTATGGTCACCAAATTTAGAGTACCTCATGCTTTTGGGTCAGACCATTTGAAGATGGATATGGAGAAGAAGTAAGTAATGCTGTCAAAATGTTGAAGGTACACTTCATGGCCTTTGAAGAGAGATGAAAAGTGGTGAAATTTTGGTCTCGTGATGAGAAGAGTAAGGGGTAATCTAAATGTTTTTCACAACTGTTTTAATGCCAGTTTATAAAGATGATGGAGCCAGCTCTTCTTGGTAATACCAGATGAAATGGCTGGAGAGATTTTATCTTGAATAGTTTATAAAATTTGGAACATCAAAAATGTGAGGAGTGCAAGTTTCTGCCAGAAGAATCAACATACAGGTATTTATGGCCTGAATATTATAGTACATGCAAATAGTTTAAGCTAAAATGTTCAGATTTGGCCTTTAGAGAACTGAGAGCTCATTCCCTATGGTTTGGAACATCATAAACATATGCACTACATATTCATGAAAATAAGTGAGATGAAACTACAGAAAAAACTTGCATTAAGGACCAACATATCCATTTCTACTTTTGATGCAATGAAAATCTTGTTCCCAGAGATTTCACAAGAAACTTCAAGAAAAATATCTTTTTTTCATAAATTTTAGAATGGATGTCTGCCAAAAGGAAAATCCAAAAAGGATTTTTTGACAATGGAGGGTTGCTTCAGTTTACAGTTTGGAGATTGTTTTTGATATGAAGACATAGAGCACGTGAATTTCATGGAGAGCAGCTACATTAGATGATAGGGAATTGAACTTTGGACAACTTCTAAGATACACCAAACAATTATTGAACAAAGTTTTCTGGAGTTTATAATAAATTAAATACCTAAATTATGTAAACATGAAATTACTATGTGGATTGTTCTGTATGCATCCATGTGGATGTCTTTTCTGCTTACTGAAGACTCTTGACTGCAGCAGACTGATCCTGCTGTGGGCAAAATAAAAATGCTGTTTCTTTGTTCTTCACTGTTACTACTACAGGCAATCTGATATATGGCAGTAGGTCACCAGTCAAAGCCCATATTACTGCAGGCAGTGAAGATAATACCTGACATAACTGACCAAGCTTCACTGAACTCACTGTGCAGTGCATACAATTTGAAGTGAAAGGGCTACTTCATACGGTAACCTCAGCTGTTTTATAATGAGATAAACCACACAAAACAACTAGTAAGGAGGCCCAATGTTGTTACTGGAGTGAAGACTGTTAATTTCAAACCTGGACTACGAATGAACACCCTCTCAAACACTAATATAATTTAATACTTCTGCATGGAGTTTCTGCAGAAGATAAAAAGCTCTCATTTAGATCCTGAATTACCTTATTTTGATTTGTCCTCACATAGTTTCAACATCTCCCACTAGGACATATAGATCGAAACAACCTCATCATGGATTGTTAGATCACTTGGACTTTGGTTGGATCAGGATTATTCTTTGTTTTATCAAATAACACTAGTTATTTGATAAAACAAATTGATAGTCCTTTCATAGTACTAAGACAAATCCAAATGTGACGTTTAGAAAATGTGATTGTGTTTTGCCAGAAGTTGTAAAAATGCAGAAATTTTTTCAAAAACTTTGTAATATTAAATTAACTGTGATTTTGCATTGGTAGGTGAGCAATTAACAGAAGAATTACCACCCACAGTATCAAGCATCATTTTGTTCTAAGTGTCACATAACATTTTTCAGTGTATCCATTTTGAAGTGTAATAATCTTTTTGCTGTTAAAGTGATACTCTGTCCATATTTACAATACACAAATGGAGTCCTGAAGTAACTATCTAGTACAATTCAGAGATGAGTAGGAGAAATCTCTGTTTAAGTGCCTACATTTATTGTGCTTTAATTACCACTTGGGCTATCTCACTGCAAGGGAGAATTCATCGCCTTCTTGGAAGAGTTCAAAGAGTGAATACTGGTTTTCTCTATATTTGAACTGCAGGAATGGTATAAGAAGCAATACAAATATGTAGGGCTACAGAAAAAGTAAGTAAAAAGAAATGTAAAAGAAAGAAGTAGAAAAGAGGTGGGAGAAGAGAAAGATAGTGACAGATAGATAGATAGATGGATAGACAGATATATAGATAGATAAATAGATAGAGAGATAATATCACCACTCCATGTATCCCAATTGCATCCTGATGATCCTCTCCATCTGGTCTTCTTGGAGGTGAGGGTCTCCTGGAAAACTTAGAGTTCAATGGATTAATATACGTTTGGGCCAGGTGAGAATATTCAGGTACCTCCTCTGGGGGAGGGGCAAGTAGGACACAGACTCTTGCAGCAGACTCTGGATCTGTTGCATCACTTTTCTTCATGTGCAGTGCCCTGGTGCAAAGCCTCAGCAATGAGTCTGGGGGAACTTTGGGGGTCTTTGATGGGTTATGAGACCCCCTCAGCTGCCCCTCATGTGAATGTCCCAAGGATGTGGCCTTCCTGGCGTGGGGGTTTTGCAATTGAGCCAGTTTGTGTGAGGGAGGATGGATGTTCACTCCTTTTGACCAGAGGTTACACCACACCCCCAAAAGTCTCCTCCTCCCTCCTTGGTTCAGAGGGGAGTGTGTGCAAACCTGGCTTCAGCAGATGAGCCTGTAGGCTGTGGCCTCCCCCACCTTGAACCCTGCCTGAGCTGATTTTCAGGACAGCTGCTGGGTTTGGTTTTCTTGAGGATATTTTCTTCTCTCTCAGCCTTGTTTACTTCTCCCTAGTCCTAAGATAATTGGACAACAGTGTCACCTTCTCTTATCTCAAGTTCCCTTAGGCAGCTTAACTCGCTGTCCAAAGTTCCAGTCAGGAGGCATACTCAGGGAGGAGTGGGCTTTGGTTGTTGCAGCTGCTTTACACGGTTTTGCCATAATGGGCAAAAAGTCCTTCATAACAATGTTTAAGCCATTAACTGTAATATTTCAATCTCTGACACAGGGGCCAGTAAATACATGTTTAGACAGGACGAACTTAATGCAGAGAACTGATGAAACTCAAAAGATGAGACATTAGAAAATAGTTTGTTTCATATCACACTGCCACTCTGCTTTGTTTGATATATAGGAACTGAGTGAAAAAGGACAGTCATTCAAGACTATTCATCTGAGTTCTCTCAACCAGACATAAAACTCTATTACCTGGTCTTTCTCCCCCATTTCTGGACTTATTTTCCCTTGAACAATTTCACATTTATAAAAATATAGATTAATTATATAGTTGATTTTTTTAACAGCAGGTAAAGCTACCATGCTAAAACACCTGACCTAAACTAACATCTTAGTTCACATTTCTTTTTACAAATTTCATCTCAAAACTACAGTGTATATATTTCAAGTGATTATACTGTGCACTCTGTTCTTCTTTTAAAGATGCTAGGTACAGTGCTGATCAATTTATTACCCTAACCCCTGCGTCACACAATCTAATAACACAAGCAGCTGAAATTATTTGGCTTTAGCCTCCAATGGAGTAAGTGAAACTCTTAATTTCCTTTTCGGGGGCACTTTCATGTTTCCCTGTATTAATATGTTTATGTAACCAGGAGAAAAATAAAAAAGGAAAGCAAACATGAATTTAGGCAGCAGCAAAGAACTACCAAAATAGCTGCTTCTACCAACACTATCCAATAATTTTTCAATGTTGGGTTTTCTTCCTGGAAGTTTCTGGATGCTTAGGCCAATCTGAATTGAAATTTGGGTGGACAGTAACTTGCTGCAAGAAAGGAACACAGTTAAACATTAAAAAAAAAATTGTTTGAAGTCCAGAGTAAAGGACAGGTGAATCTGCAAAAAGTGCTAAACTTTGAAACATGAATTATCCACAGACTATAGCATCAGTACCATGGAAGTTGGGAATGACTAGAACAGTTTCACTAGAGCTCATCATTTGTACAAGACTGGAGGCTGACAGAAATTAATGTGATCAAGAGGTATTATGACCACCAGTGTTTCCATGCTTCAAAACTCCCAGGCAAATATTTCTCCCTAATCTGACAGAGTTCAGGCCTGTAACATTATTACACCATATTTTATGCTCATTTATGGGCAACTTGGTACAACTATTTCCAATTTGCATGGGAGTTTTTTTGTGTCATTTTAGGTAACAGTACTAATAACATTTCTGTAATATCTAGAGGTCAATATTTTAGGAATGTATTTTCCTAATAATCATAGCATTCATAAAAACAAAACCTTACTTAAAATAGTTCATAATCTAAAACAAATAAGTGGAGGAAACAAACAATGAACTGAGGAGATTTACCTGATGCCATACAGTTTGTAAGAAGAAGATGAAAAATAGTTGCTTGGACACGAAAATATTCTTACCATTCCTTTTATTTAATGAATGGAAGGGAAGTCACTATTTATTTTTTTTTCAGATGGCCATGTCTCATCGTGGTTATATTTCAGATTCTGGAGATCCTGATGAGCCCTGGGTTGAGACATTGTCAGCATACGGTTCTGGGAGCCATTATGTAATTTGGGTTTCATGTCTGTTCAGATTTGCCTGAGCTGGAATTGCTTTTATTTTTCATTTGGTGCAAATGATCTTGGTTTATTACACATGATTACGTAGAAGGTGATGACTGAGGTTAATGTGATGACAACTTTCTGTGTAATCCAAAGTAGAGATGAGAATAGGAGAGAAGAAAACAAAAAAAAAGAAGGCCTCAATTTCCTTTCTTTTATCCTTGCCAGGATAAAAATATTAGTCATATATTAAGAATCATTATAACAGTATCAGCAATCATCATAAAAAGGAGATACAGACAAAAATTAGCACACTAAAAAGACTGTAGAGCTCAAGGAAATCACACCGTTTTGGCATACAGCTTTAGTTACTCATGCTCAGTGTACAGGGAAATGGATGAACTATGGGATCAAAAGCTGTTGTAGTTAATTAATTGTGGGCATATTTAACATGTTCATTAGACCAAGGAGTTTATTTGGCAAATTATTACTTAGTCTATTATTTAAGCCCACGCAATGCAGACATTTGAGAAACTTGATGGCTCAAGGTGCTGACATAAGAATGTGTTTTATAGAGAAAATTTTACAATTTCTGTATTTTTGAATGCTATTTAACTCTGTCGTTTTTTAACCATGAGAAGAACACGCAGCAGACACAGAAAGGCTCAGAGATACAGCTCCCAGTTTTCTCAAAAAAATCAGTAACAACAAAGAAAAAAGAATAATTAACTGCAATGTTTGCAAATGCTGTTGTATGTACATCATGGTTTCTTGACAAAATTTAGGCAAACATCCTGTTTGTTATCCAAGCAATATGATTATTTGCTTACAATAAGAGAACGGCAACCAAAAAAAAGCAAAAAAGCAAAAAATACCCCCAAAACAAAAACAGAAACAAAAAAATCACCAGAAACCCACTCTAATAGATGCTTTCATTTTTCAATGTGACTTCTAAGATTGCTCAGGAAATCAGTGCTAAGTTCTTTACAGAGAGGCCTCAGTCTCCTCACCCGTGCTTTCCCTTTTTAGTTACACCATACTTCACCTTATGTAAGTATAGAAATTATTTATATTTCAGCTAACTTACAGGAACTAAAAAGGCTCTCATTTACCTTTCAAATCCCCTGGATAATTGGTATCCCAGATGCTTGCTTCTGGTTTTCCTGCAGTGACTCCTGTGGAAGAGGTCAGCAGCTCTCTTGAAGTATGTGCTTTTAAATACTTTTCTCTGACTCATAGTAATGAGTAAGACTAATTTAAGGCAGATCAGACTATATTTTTCTGCTTTACTTAGACAAACCGGATAGCTCCTTTCTTTTCTGTCTAAGAAGCTAAAAGCATAGATATCTGATTCCACAAAGCCTTGAATGTGATTTGCACATAACCTACACCATTAAATAGTATGTTCACATGTATAAGAATCACTGGGTAAAATTTCACAAAATCAAGATACAACATGCTTTTCTATGTGTGTAAAGCTTAGATATAAATCAAAAAATCTTCACAGACACATATGGAGAATGAAAAAGTCCATTGGCTTTCCCTGCTGTAATTTTACTCAAATCTCTGGGACAGAAGTCTCTATAATTACGCTTATGGGCTATTATTATTAGAGCTGCAGCATGAAATTGTGAAAGAGCTTCCAAAATTATTAACAGTATAATTGTAATTGTATGTATTTGAATTTTAAATATGCTTATTGGTCTAAATCATGAGCTTTATTAGGGTGAGACTGGAACATTTAATTGTACTAAATGGAGGCGGTCCCTGTCACGCTTGCAAAAATGTCCCTTAACCCAAGCAGACAGCAGCTGTTACCACGGCTGCTGGATACAAACTTTTCTATGCCATCAATTCTTATGCCTGTAGGAGCTGATGACTTGTTGGTGATGCTCGCCCCTCAGCTCCAAAAATCTATCGAGGCAAAGCTGTCACCAAAACTGAGAACAAGAATAGCAGCTTTAGTTCTGAAAACAATCTCAGGTTCTTCCTTTGGACTAAAATTCAAACTACATGGACAAACTGTGTATATTAAAAGCCAAGTTCCAAAACAATGGTATAGTGATTGTGATATTTTACCAATAAAATTTTTCTTTATTTGCCTAAAGCATTTCAATGTCAAAAAGAAAAGGGTGCATTGGGATTCCTGTGTAAGGTGGATACATTAATATATAAAAGTGTGAATATCATGTAAATATTGATACATAAGTGCTGGGGTTTTTCTAGTGATAGATATCTTACATCAATTTAGGTTAATGTAAACCAGCATAAAGCTTTTTATCATTGATATTTGTGCTTGGTTGAGATAATATATCACCATACCAGAGCTTGTCAAACATGCAGAGAGTTTCAAAACTAATTTTTAAAAGCTGGAAAAACACCCCAAACCATAAATAAAAAAGGAAATGCAATAAATGTTAGCTGGGGATTTTCTTTTTCCTTTGTCTACTATCATGAGTAAGCAGGTTTTTATTTTTTTTTTTCTCTAGAAGTCCAGACTGTTTTCATATTTATCACTGCTGGAAGAGAAAGGACAATGCAGAAAGAAAGAAAAAATCCCTCTCCCAACAAAACAAAACAAAACCTAACCCAAAAAATTCACAGAGTTTGAGCTCAGAAATTCTTTATCAGTGTCAATGTGAAGAGTTAATGTTTCTAAGGAGAGCTTGAATAAACTAAAGACAAGGGGGGCTGATTAGTTATCAGATGAAGTCAAGATAGTCCATACTCACTCCACCTTAGTTTAAGTGCTTTAACGAGTTGTTTAAGAATTTAGATATCTTCCTTTAGGTTCCCCCAAAAGAGAAAAAAAATTCCTCCACCCCAGAAATTTCTTAACTCTCATATTCACTCTCTCATACTCCTGTGTCTATTTCCTGACTGCAGAGCAAGCCTAACTAGCTAGATTGAAAAGAAAAAATGGACTGTGTAGAAAACTTTGCCTTGTGATCAAGAGAAATAAAACATATCTTGCACCATGATGCTGAGAGGCAGCAGCATTCTTTCTTAGAAGAAAATAGTCTCCTGTAAAAGAGCCAGGAAGTCAGTTAACAAATTAATATTGTTTAATTCAACATTTTTTCCCCTAGCTCTCTATTATTTACTAATACAGTTAAACTGCATTCTAGATTCAATTTATACTCTGAGGGACAACTCCTCAGACTGAGTTAATTTACTGTTGCAGAAAAATGTTAGTAGTACTCATGGGGCTAAATGAGAAATAAAGGGAGCGCATATCCCTAAAAGACACCAAGGGAACTTTACTCAGAAACAAAGAACATTATCTATCTAAAAACAATTCTGGAAGAATTGTGCAGAGAGGCGGAATATGTGGTGGATGGAGCAATAAAACACTCACGAAATTATCCTTAAAGTCAGTTACCCTTATTATTTCTGATTTTATCTTGAAGTTCTATGAGTATTAGCTAAGCACTTTTCACTGTTTAATTTTTCCTCTCTATTGGCTTTAATTAAGGTTGTCCTTGTGGCAGACTCTTCAGCCTGGCAAATTTCAAAATACACCTTTTAAACAAGTGAACTTTTCTTGTAAGAGGACAGATTTTCCTGATATATATTTCATATCATCATCAAGAATAATATTATTTATTTCTTTGTAGTATGTTTGCATGAAAGTTAAGTCAGGAAAACTGAGGTGGTGTAGAGAAAATAATTGAGAAGAAAGGGAAACAAAAGATGTAGGTGTTTACTTGGTATTTATTATGATGCTAATCTCTTAATTGGCTCTGAAAATATCTGAGACCTTATTTTACTTTTCACTAATGTTGGGCTAATTCAAGAAAAATAAGGATATTATCTTTTTGTTAAGGCAGAACTTGAAAACTAAGAGAAAAAACACTAGCTGGCCCACGATAGAGAATGTCAGTAATGCAATTAATAAGTCAGTTTTCAGAACCAAGAAAGTCACTGTGATATTAGGCATCCCTTATCACAACATTCAAAATGACACAGTAAGTTACAAACACAAGGCAATTTTACCTATCACATAGCATTTCTTGTTATCTTAAGAACTTTAATACATTCTGACAGTCTGTCATCAAGCAATCCAGTTTCAAGATAGCTTTTCAGGCTTAAGATTTCACAGCAGTGCAGTCTTATACAAGGAACACCCACTGCACTAAAATCACTATTCTTCTTCTTAATATATTCCAGTGGTTACTATTGTGAAAAGTGGCTACACTTTTTAACTTTATGAGTCTGATTAAACCCTAATATACTATGTGTATGCTGAAAAAGCTGTTTTAAAATGATTTGCTTCATCACTCTTTTCTTTATATCGTGTTCACGTCATAGAAAATCAAGAAGATGTGTGTCAAAAACCTAGCTTTCACGTATTCTTCATTGTGCTTAAAAATTAATGTAATTAAGAGCTAACTAGAGTGAGTTTGGCATGCTTTTATTTGTCTGCTTTCCACACTACAGTTCAAAAACCTTCAGTTTCTGTCTCCTGCCTGCATGTGAACTACAGTTTAAGCAATCTGTCTGGATTTAACTGCAGATTAAAAGACCTAAATTTTTCTCCCTATTTGTGGACTAAGAGTCAAAATTCCCAGGACAGTTAATTACATTCAAGACAGTAAAGGAAATCTGCACACCTTCTCATCTCACTATAGGCATAGACATGGAGTCAGCTAATTACATTAGACCTTGCATAGGCAAGAAGTGCCATTTCAGGTAATTTATGGTGTCTGAGTCATCTTCAGGGACTTGCAGGTATGACAGAGGAACTATAGAAGATCTGTGTATGGTTGATGGAAATCAGATGGGAATCTCTATATCATGTACAGCAGCCAGCCCATCCAATGTTCACAGCTTGAGTGTTGTATGTGACACACTCATTTCACCAGAATTGAGTCTTCATTGAGCATAATGACAATAGAAGTTTTGGCAAGTTAATGTGTAGATACCTGAACCTTCAAACTGAAGCTTTTGTATTCAAGTTATATTTTATATATATCTAATTATATTAAAATTAAATGTTCCACATCTTATCTCTTGGAGGTTACCTGTTCTTTCCTAATAACATCCTTTCCTCTCTCAATTTGTTTTCCTAATCTTTAATTTTTTCATAATTTTTCTTATTAACAAATCTTCATCTTGCCTATCTTGTCTCTTGTAGAGCTTAATATAGTTATATTTTATCTTTTTTTTTTTTTAATTAAAGAAAAATCTGTCTAGAAGAACAACTCCACTACAGTTGCCCTTGATTTCCTCCTCACTTATTTTATAATTTTTTTATTTGTATCTAAACATCCTAATATACTCTAGGAACTATAAACTTTGCTACAATGTCTGCACAGTTAAATATTAATTAGTTTAACATGACAGGAAAAGTAATACATTTCATCCTTAAAAGAATTGCTTAGCAGCTCCAGTCAGCCTCTACTTCTTAGTCGTACAGCGTGTTTCTGTCTTAAAACAACTGCTTTTGGTTGTTGGGTTTTTTCTGTCCATAAGCGAAAGGAAATTAAATTACATGGCAAACCTTATGGGGTGCGTAATAATATACTGAATTAGATTTTCAAGTAACATTTGAAGAGGTTTGAATCTGTGAAGCAGCTATAGCTTTTCATAACAACATTTGCTCTGAGGCGAAGCTATCAAAATGAAATCTAGATTTTGTGGAAGTTTGTTTCTGAATTTAGTCTTAGGAATTTAGTTCTGGTTATGTTTTTTGCAGGTAGAGCAGAAGTTCACTTTTGGCTTTAGGGATAGAAGAGAACAGATGTGGACAATGCTGAAAGAAGCATCCAGACATGAGCAGCAATACAAAGGAGACTATCAGCAAAAATATGCAGCAGGTGCTGCCCTTCATTAGAAAATACTCCTTTTTCCACATAAAAACCTCCAAAGCTTAGGAGAATTTTTAAGACTATTCACTATTCACTCAAGGATTTCTTTGTTACTTTTTATTTCATTTTCAGACACTCATCTAGAGGAAATAAAATTGACCAACACACAGTAAATAACTGAATGTCATTCAGCTCAACCATTTGACAAATAGAAAAATTTGGAAAAGCAGAGTTGCAGTATGGGCTGGCATTAAAAATTCACAAAAATATGACTTTTAGTCATAATATCAAGCACCTTTGATAGCTTTGTGTAAAGAAAAAGTTATGCTATACCAAATACAATTTTTTTCTCAATATACCTATTACTTATGATAATAATCAAGAAATTATGGACTTACATACACTGGGAGTGACATCTAACCCAACTGGGAGGCCACCTAGCCCACCTCTGCACTCAGAGTAGGCCACCTTCAACACTGGACTCTGTAGCAACAAAAGGATGCAGATCATACAGCAAGAGTTTGTACAAATTTTGTAAAAGAAACCTGAAAATTTCTTTGTAATTACAAATTACTAGATTGAATTTAATCCAAATGCCTAACCACGATACAAACAGCACACACACCTATAAAGCTTAGGTTATTATACTAATTAGCATGATGTTTTATGTTTGACCACAGGAATTTTAAAGATGTGTAGGAATTAAGTGTAACTATATATAGCATACAGAACTGGAAATGTTAAGTCCATCTCAATTTATGTTCTGAGATACTGCAAGCTTATTTCAAACAAAAATAATGATCATGTTCAATATAATTATTTTATGGAAATTAAGATAAAATTTTTGAAAATCATGCTGATTTTCCCTGATTTCTCACCTTCATAGAAAAAAAAAATATCAGGGATTTTTTGAGTTGGTTTCTTTGCTTGTTTATTTTTAAGATTTTAGAAATTAACTTTGAGCTGCACCTTACATTTTCTGCTATCCACCAAAAAAGAAAGCAGCAAAATTCATGCTTGCTACTGGAAACACAGGAAGCAATAAACCTAATTAAATATATTTTTATTTTAAATATAAATTAAATGCATCTATGTATATATGGATAATATCACAAGAATATCAATAAAATTCATCTTTGGAAACAGTAAAATCATTGGAAAAATAGTTGAGCGTCTTGAAGGTTCCAAACNCTTAGGATCATGGAAAACAATTTTTAGGGAGTATTTAGTTTCAGCATAAGGGAAAACACAGCTCTGTTTACACCAGAACATACAGGCATGCTTCTAGGGGATGTAAACTTAGAAATTGCTTTATAATTCTTCCAAAGAGTATAGAGGCATGACAAAAAAAGACTGAGTTATACTCAGCACCCAATTTTCATCATCATTTTTTGTTGTAAATCTATTTCAGCGTCTTTCAACTCATCTATTTCCTTTAACAACTAATTTATTCTTTGATGTAAATGTTTATTTTTTTAAGACCATAAAATAAGAAAAAGGAATAATCAAATTGTGTAAGGAAAACATTACTGAAAATTGAAAATACCAGGCAAAAAGCATTTTGTTTTTAAGGACTAAGGTACAGACACTGTCATTCTGTAAGCATCTTCAACATAATAGCCTGTGACTTGAAGGTAATATGCAATGAGTGTGATACAGAGGTTGTTATGGTTTCAGGGGTTTCTGTGACTTTTATTGACTGCTAAATCATACAACCAAATATGTTAGACCTGATCCTGAAGGTATAATTCAGAGAATTACATAGCTTCCCTATATAGTGCAAATATGCATATACATGCACCTTCATATTAAAATGAAAACCATTTTCCTCACATTAAAAGAAAAGAATATTGCTGCCCGTATGCTTCCAAGAATTCAGAATAATTCAGAATAATTATGCCAACATATGAAAAAAATCATTAGTACCCACACATGCGTGATGTTATACAGTGGCCACAGGGTGTGGAGTTACTTAACTATTCCTATAATAAATGTTTTTGCTAAACAAAAGAAAAATGTTTAAAATTCTGCTTTAAAGTAATATTTCCAAAGTTAGAGACAGCATACATGATATTGATATTCACTGGGAGTCCAGTGCCTAACGGCCCTTCATGCTTTTGAGTCTCCCTTTTTTTTCTTATGGATGTTCTAAGCAAATTAAAGTCAGTGGAAAGTTTCTTATTTGGTTCAGGGGTGTTTAGATCAGGCCATGAAGGCCTGAATTTTTCCTGCTAGTGACAACAAAATTTATTGAGTTATGGCTTCAGGACAAGTTCCTCAAGTGCCTTCCTTCTCATAACATGCATCATTTCTTTTTAAACATTTATTTCCCACAAAACGCTCACAGTTCATATTTGTAGAGTTTGCCAGTAAATAAACTAGGCATTTGCTATGAATTCATCATCAGTGTTGCCATATAGTTCTAGATTAATTTTGCATTCTGGTAGTTTTTCTCCAATTTACTAAATAGATTATTATAGTGCACAAAATACTCTTTCCCACCCACTATTCCTCATCATACATGCCTGCCATCATGCCATTTTTTAATAATTTTCTTTCTCCTAAATGTCTTGCATTACACCAGCAGGTAATGTAAGACTGAAAAACTAAAACATAAAATGAAGAACACATACAATTGAAATCCATATTTAACATTAGGAAGTAACTGAGTCCATTACAACAAAAAGAGGTCTCTTTAACTCTTGAGTATTGACTGTATGTTCTTGAAATAATAAAAACAAGGATTATGTTTGAAATTATTGCTATTCTGGACCCTTCCCTCTCTTTGACTTACTGTTCTGTATCAAATTACTTGATTATGTTATCATTCAGGGAAGAAAATGCACAGTTCCAGATGAATGAAAATTATTTTCTTCATGTGATGGCATTACAAGACTTGATTACTCACGGTAATAAAACTGAGTGAGAGACTGAATGAAAATGATACCAAAAATATGATTCTGAATTCTTGCTTAAGTGTGCTTTTTATAAGTAAGTGTTACTTTTTTGGTAAGTGACAATAGTAGCAGAATTTTGTTTCTTGCTACTAGATCTACATGTATGAACTATGACTGTACTTTTCAGGGCATTCAATAGTTTACAAAAATACTATTTATGATAATCTAAAAATATTTTATCAAATAACATAAAAACTATGAGCAGTAGTTAAAAGTAATTACCATTAAAAAATAAATTGATAATGGGCACTCAGAGGAAAAATATTACATATGTCTCATGTCTGACTTAAATTTAACACTCTTTTTATATAATTGTCAGCCAGTTGTAAAGAATAAATATTAATGTATTAGCTGTCATTGCTAGAAGACCTTAACTCTCATGAACTTCAGAAATGGGAAGCCCTTTGTTTCTATTCAATTTTATGGTTTTTTTCAGTTACTCGATAGAGATGTTGGAGAAGGATACTACAATAATTACCTTGACTTGTTTATACTGTTATCATTTGGAGAACTAAATAACAGCAATAATCTGCAGAAATTAGACTTGTCAGAAATGTGCTCTCTTCCCAGGCCTGTCCTGAGAAGTAGAAGATGTAAGTCATATCAAATCTGTGATTTGGTCCTGAATTCAACTATGGTCCTCAGCTCAATGAGATATAGGATTTTTGCCTCCTCCTATCATTTATTATACATTTTAAATTGCAAAATTACGGAATACATAAGGTCACAAGGGATCTCATGTCCTCATATACCCCAATTATTCTCTACAAACATAACACTGCTGGCGAAATTCCACCTTGGCTTTACCATTAAAGCATAGCCAACAGTTTAAAAGTGATTATTACCATATGGTTGTTTAAATATCGTAATAATCTTCCAGGCTGGGGCTTCCCAGTACAAGAAAGACATTGACAAACTGGAACAAGCCACTGGAGATCCATGAGATTGTGTAGTGGCTGGACTGGACATGGCACTTAGAACCCTGGTCTAGCTCACAACGTATTGGTCTGTCAAAAGTTGGACACAATGATCACAGAAGTCTTTTCTAAACTAATTGATTCTGTGGTTCTGTGATTACAGGGTATCACAAGGACAGGCTGAATGAACAGGTTTTGTTTAGTTTAGCGAACAGATTGCTAAGGGGTCAACTTAAAATTGTCTTTCCTATTGAATGTGTGTTCGGAAGACCTAACCAGGTTTTCCTGTGTGGCACAGCAAAAGGATGAGAAGAATGAATACAACTTAACATCGAGGAAAATTTCCTCTTGCTATTAAGAAAACAGCAACAATTTAAAAAAAGCAAATAAGGTGGTCAGACACTGGGCCAACTTTTCCCCAGAGATTCCGAAATTCCTTGCTCAGAGATTTTCAGAACTCTGCTGGATAATGCCTGGAGAAACTTACTTGAAAATAGAAGTTTTCCTTGACTTTGTCATGAGGCTTATGGTTGCTTCCAATTTAAGTTGTTCCATCATTTCACAATTTAATATGTGTGGAAAATGAAGAGGTGGGAAATGTAACCGTATCAAATTCTTCACAGATTCCAGAAACAAAAGGCACAAATTGTACATATGACTGGGCTGATGACAATGGTGGGATTCAGGAACAATTTACAGGTAGAAGACAACAATGATACACAGACTGTCTGAGTGCTTCTCTGTAACAATTGCCCAGGATGACTGTGGTCAGTTTTATGATAAATCCCAATAACTTGCCTAGAATAAAATGAAAAAAAATTATCAATAATCTAATTATTTCTTTATACTCTAGATAATGTCTGGTTTTCTTTTTTTTCTCAATTACTCTGAGTATAGTCAGAAGATTTGAAGGAGTAAAAGTGACTAAGAAAATAGGAATTACAATAAATTATTTGTAGAATATGTTTATTTCTACACATGGAAATTTTGGCAAGCGATCATTCACCAATAAAGTGGTTGGGTTTTTTTCTTTTTTCCTTTCTACTTTTCTGGCCATGCCTTCATCACCTTTCTCTTGCGTTTTTCCATGCAGTGGTTCTTCATTAGAGAAAACACTGTTCCTTTTAATTTTTTAAGAGCAAATCTAAAGTCTGTTAGCACTTGTCTATGGAGCCATATGGGTTTCCATATGGCATTTCTTTTGATGAGTGTACCATATTCAATATCTTATTCATGTGAATGTCTGTGAAATCAAGTGTTTTATCTTTAATTTCCTGCACTGATGAGTAGATGATAGCTCTGAGTGCATTAGCACATTTCTGCCTTATCTATCTGTCATTAGATTGGAGGATGGCACATTCACACATTTTTAAATTGGGTTGCTAACTGGTCTAAGAGAAGACATAGTAATATGAAATGTCTTCTGTCATGACTACTATGAAAATCTTCTCCTTGGTATTGATCATTTTATTGCCATAAATAAACAAGTTCAAATTTGTCTTAACAAATTTAGAAAAACTGGATTAGAAAAAGATGGATACCACGTGAAAAGAACACTAAGGGAAATTTTTCATTTCTGAGAGTGTCTACATGACTCAGAAATGTCACAACATGAGAAAGGTATTTGTTTACAGTGCTATAGGCAGAAGGAATAAGTCCTTTTTGATGAAATAAGCATGACTCCCAACAAGGCATTAATAGAAAAATGCAGCCTGAAATACTTTTGAAGATGTAAACCTCATAATGCCAAGTATTGCAGTTCAGCAAAAACTCATTACTTATTTGATACAAGTAGATGCAGTTATGATTCCACATCATGATATTCATCTACCAGACTAAAGAAACAAAGGAAACTTGTCATTTTATATGGCAAGGTAAAATTAAAGGGTATAAAATAAATATACATATATAAATTAGAGCTAGAAGTGTTGTCTTGTATTTTAAATGCCTACACCCTGTGTATTGAGTTGGGTTTCTTTTTTCTAATCAAATAGTTTTGGCTCCATTTTAAAAAGCATTCAAGTGTATGAGGTACACATTTATTTAAAAAGTCCATTTAAGGAGTATGATTCTTGCTTTGGAATGAATCAAGATGTTTATATTTGTGTGCTAAGAAAAACAACTATCATTTTCCAAAATAAAAGCTAATTATATTACCAGTATTATGGTATCTAAATTTAAGGTTATTATTTAAAAAAATCTTATTCTATTAGAATGGAAAAGAAAAAAATATTTTCATCATTAGTATTTTCCTGAGATTCTATAATAATTTAACCATATCTAAGGAAAATGAAAGAGTTAAGAAACTCATATCCAGCCTTTTGCCTTTTCATTCTGAAGATGTGCAAACTGTGTAGTACTAGTAGCAGGCAGAAGCTGTTCATCAGCCATCTTTTCCTCTGAGGAGGAAACAGTTTCTTTGAGGGAGATTAGTATCACAGTTTGATTCAGAGCATAGAAGGTATGATGTATTCTTGATTTAAGCTTGCTTTCAGAGTCTGAATAGGGAAAAAACAGTCTGTCCAGTTATAGAAATACATTATTTTTTGAAAATCTGCTTCTAATGATTGCTTAAAATTTAATTTATCTGGGGTTATAAGGAAGAAAGGAAGATAATACTTTGTCCAAAGGAAAAAGAAGAAATAAATGGAAAATAAAAAAAAAGAGAGAAAATAAGTGATATTAAAATAAAAGTTTGGGAGAACTCAGTTTGGAAATATTAGGAAAACCCCATGTAGATGCACACTTTGTAAAACTAACTTTTTAATGCATGAAGATTATTTACTGTGCATGTATGTACTCGGTAAAGTTTTGTTTATCAGCTTCAGTTTTGTATGCAGTACATCATTATACTGCCCAGTACTGCATTGATCTGCACAGCAATACTGAATACATATTTATGATGAGAAAAGGTTAATGGCCTTCCAAAACTCCCATTTTGTTTTAATCTTTAATTAATTACATAGCACATATACAATTTCTTTCTTTGTAGGTGGGGGTTTTTTATTTGTTTTGCTTATACAAAAACACAGGAAAAAACAGTACATTTTCTCAAACAATTACATATGTAAATATAATCCCATTAATATATAAACCTTCATAGTTTTCTATCAAAAACAATAACTTTTTCTCAAAATTTAATAGCTGCATAAAAGTTCTACTGCAATAAAAGACATTAGGAGAAGCTATAGTTTGGATCTGATATAGTGAAGCTCTTCCTGCTAAATAAAAGCAAAACAATCCATATGTATGTCAATAATTTTATAGGCAGAGCTGGAAAGCTTTACTCAAGGTTTTTGATTTTCTCATTGTCTTTTCTTTATCTGATTCAGCTCTTCACATAGTTTACAAAAACAGATTCACTAAAGTGCTAGCACAAGTAAATGTGCATTGGTTTATATAGAAATGTTACATAGATTTTAAAAATTGTGTATACAAAAAAGGATATATCCAATGACTGTAATGATGAAAGAAGATAAAAAATCAGACACTTCTCATACAAAAAAAACATTCATACCTCCCTCTGCAGTACTAACCTATGCAGTAGATAATTACTATTGGCATTCTCTACACTGTAGTTACATGACCACACAATTAGCAGAGATTATTATATTTTTAAATTCTCATTAGTAAGTAAAAAGAGATATAATTGTGATATAACAGTTTTTGAAAGGCAAAGAAGAGAGAAAAAAAAACTCAATGAAACAAAAACCCACAAAACCATATTGTTTAATCTATGCAGCTCAGCAAACTCGTCATGTGGTGTTATGTTTTACAAGAATAATTATATCAAGTTGCAAAATTATTTAAAGATATTTAAAATACAGGTCACTCAAATGAAGTGAAAAATTGCATACCTTGTAATATTATGTGTATATATTGACTTCTGTAATAATTGCTCTCTATTTCTTTCATAGTGAATTCTGTTTAGCCTTTTAGAGAACGGAAAGCCCACGAAAGATGCTTGTGCTGTGTGCATACAAAATGTATAAGCTCCAGAAATTCTCTAAAGGACAAAAGACACAATGGAGATCTCTTGCTTTCATCTTCACACTGACTCTAATGCTTTGTAATTACTTAACCAGTGAAAATGTTCAGTTATCCAAGATCCGTAGTCTGTTCTGTTTAAAAAAGAAAAGAAAAACAAACAAAACAAACTTGTAAGGTGTGGGAATAAAATCAGGTCCAAATACTGAATTTTCTTTTGTTTAGCTTTCTAATAAAAAATTATCCAACATCTTTTTTTGCAAGGAGGAAGGAGGGAAAACGGAGATGGGTAAAGTTACTGAGTATGAGAGAGAAAGAGAGCAGGTGGCACTATAAATTTACAAGCTGTAATTCAGCATTTATCGGAAAAAGGACTGTTCTTACTGTAGTGCTTGCAGCCTGAAATGCACTCTATCATTTTTCTCTGAAACTTTTGATAAGTCCAGGTGTGTGATGACCTTCAGCTCTAAATCAGGCTCTGCACTTCTAACATGACCTTCTCCTAGGCACCACAACATCTTTGCCTTCTTACACACAAATTGAATCAAGGCACTTTAGACTTGTCTTCCTTAGGTACTTTACCTATTATACATGATATAAGACATCAAAGATTTTTCAGTTTCTGATTTACCCATTCCTCAGCTTGAATTGTAATGGTAATGATGTGTTTATTCTCTAGATCTGAACGATGAAAGGACTGAAATACAATAGAAGAATAAGTATTTTGCATTCCAGAGATGGCAACTGAATAAGTAACATACAAACTTCAGAAAATTCTTTTGCTGCATTTATAATCTCAGTCAAGGTACAAAATTAACTCTGTTGAAATAGTTGTAGTATGTTATTCTTTCCACAAACTTCTTGATTGTTTTCATTCTTTATTGAATTATTTTTTTTTAAATTATACTGAAGTATTTTTAAAATACATAATTGGTATAGTCCTAAAGAAAGCAATGAGAAAGGAAATATACAAGGTTTACAGGCTGCTGCTTCTTTGGGATTCAAGAACTTTTAAAAATTAACATTAAAAAAAATAAAACAAGCGATTAATGCCCACATTTAGTTGATTACAAAAACTCAGTTGAAGTCAAGCACCATGGAATGATGGCTGGAATTTTAAATTTGTATTTTTCAGTGGGAAGTAATTTTCACAAACACTCTATATGTTAGAAATCCTCACTGCATCTATAAATACCCCAAACTTGCAGGACGAATGCATGTATAGAAAAAAATGTTCTTGAGATTATGACAATCCATTAGTAGATGCATATGCTGATCTCCACCTGTTTGTAGGAAATATTCTCTGGGAAACACTGGTCCCTACCACTTTCGTCTGGATTGACTTCCTATACCTTAATTTGATGCTTGACGTTATTTAAAGGTTTATGTAGTAAATGGTAACAAGAAGATTTTCTCACAGAAGCACTGGTATCTCACTGAAATTTCAGAGGCTTTTGTCATTCCAGATTCAGGATAGAAGAGTTAATTAAAAGTGCAATAATAGCTCCTCAAAAATAACGACTCATTTTGTCTCAAAATTCAGTATATGAGAAGACCTGAAAACACTTAACTAAATACCTAAGCAAAATCCAGCTTTCATAGTTCTACACAGAAATCAAAATGAAACATTTTTTTCTTCTTGACTGATTTTAATTGCAACCTATTGTGGGAGGGAAAGGAAAAGGCTTCTCAGTCACTTAAAGTGGAATCACATCTCTTTTGTAAACACTTTTACTCATCAGGGTGCAAAATGACAAATCTTCTTCATATTCTGGTGGGTGGATTCTTAATCATGAGATAGAAAACTCAAAAAAAATGTTATTGCAGTGTATTTATTCCTCATAATACAAGCGGTAATACTTTCTTCAAGAGAGAGCAGGTTTGAGCTATTTTTACTCCTTTCTCTCCTCCTACCCTTCTGAAAAAAAAGCACTCTCAGCTGACTGATAATTCAGTCTTTCTCCTTTGTCAGAAATAGGAAAGTTAGTGATAAAATTTAGGACAAAAGGAGCAGGAAAAGCTTTACTTGACTAGTCTAGTGTCTTCTTAGTCACAAGACAGTTCAAAAGGTCTTTGCTTTACCTGATGGCAAAGCAAGAACATTTTAAACATGTAAAGAACACATATGTTTTACAGATATTGTTCTGTAGAAAAAGAACCCAAAACAACAGTGAGGCAGCAGTAAAATTAGCAGCAGGGACTGAGGTAAGCCCAGGGGTGAGAGCTGGAGATGACAGTACAGGGGGGTCCTGAGCAGCTAACATATGTGGTATGAATAACAAAGAGGAGGAACTGGAGACCATTGTGCAGAAGGAAAGTTGTGATGCAGTCACTCTCACAGAAATATGGTGAGCTGGAGGCAGAGTGGCTGGAAAACAGCCTAGCAGAAAAGGGCCTGGGGATGCTGGTTGTCAACTGTCTTGTGCCCAGGGGGCAAAGACCAATGGCATCTTGTACTGTATCAAGAATGGTGTGGCCAGCAGGACCAGAGCAGTGATTGTCCCACTGTACTTGGCACTGGTGAGGCTGCACCTAAATCCTGTGCTCAGTTCTGGGCCCTTCACCACAAGAAAAGCATTGAGATGCTGTAGCATGTTCAGAGAAGGGCAGCAAAGCTGATGAAGGCTCTAGAGAGTAAGTCCTGAGAGAAGTAGCTGAGGAAGCTTGGTTTGTTTAGCCTGGAGAAAAGGAAGCTTTTCTTCTTCCTTTTCTCCAGGAAAAGGAGACATTTTTGCAGTCTGAAAGGAGGTAGCATCCTATCCTCTCCTCCCCTGCAACCAGTGATAGGATGAGGACACAGCCTCAAGCTGTGTAAAGGGAGGTTCAGGTTGAACATCAGGAGGAATATCTTCATGTAAAAGGTTGTTAAATATTAGAATGAATTGCCCAGGGAGGCAGTGGAGGCACCATCCCTAGAGTTGCTCAAGAAATGGCTGGATGTAGAACTTAGTGCCATGATCTAATTGACGAGGTGATGATCAGTCAAAGGCTGGACTTGCTCTCAAAGGTCTTTTCCAACCTAAATGATTCTGTGTGAACAACAATATTTATTGCCACTTTGTTAATTACTGCATAAAGCTGTAGAGGTAGTGCAATACAAGGTTTATTCCTAGTGCCTCCAAACACTGCCTGTTCTATTTGGGTTAGGGTTTTTTTAGCGTACTCCCTCTATTTCTCAGAGCAAATAAGAGCAAATGTTTTTAACTGTTATCCTAATTTCAGATTATGATGTATTATTCCTTCAGAAATAGTTAGATTCCTGCCATTTCAGTCCTGTTCTGTAAACACTAATAATTAATTTTTTTAGTATTAGACACTTCAAATTAGACACATAGTCACACAGGTAATATAACGTGTGGGAAAGATGAGGTATTTTTTTCATACCCTCATTTATGGCAAATGCTATGATCAAATTCTAAAAGATTGTTGCGTATATGATTAGTGTACATTACAACCATTAAACAATGATTTAGTTTTGCTTTCCCTATTCTAAGATTACTTCTCAAATTCATATATGATAAAGACACAATGAAGGATTTATTAAGGAAAAGTGATGTGTTTAAACCCGAGAAGTTGCATTTTTATTTAAAAATAAATTAAACCAATAAATTTAATGCATGCACAGATGAGCCCAGTCTTTGCACACAATAATCATTTGTTATTTAATTTTCCTGGGCTGGATTGCTTCATATCTTGATCTGATGAGCCATTTCAGCTATCTTTTCTACCCCCATATGCTTGACATTTTGTTCATTAGGATTGGCTTTCCTGATCCTCACAATACAAGATAAACTGTTATATTAAGAGGAAACGATGGTGTCGCCTCTCCATAATTGAATCTGGAAGATGTATCTGCTGTTCTTTGGAATGACATATTCGGGAAGTCAAATAATCAACCTCAAGGGAACAGTGTTTTGTGCCTGAGAGATTCAGGTCGCCTAATTCCTCACCAGTGGTTTTCGCAGAAAATGTGAAGCTTTTGTCAAAAGAAGCTGGCTCACCTGATAAATAATCATGTCATATAGAAATATATGTTTTTGCTAAAAATGCTTTAAAAATAAGGTTTAAGGAATTAATTCAGAGAAAATGGGATATAGAATGGTCTATTCATCACTCTCTGTTGTCTTGCAAAGACTATGTTCCAGGAATGAACTTCAAGTGCTTTTTCTCTTGCTTTATTTTTCCCTTTGAAGAGATAAGACCATAAAAAAATGATACCTGAAACTGGTGTTTAGAAAAGAAGTTCTTACTTAAAAAAATACAGTGGTATTTATTTCTTCTTTTTTTTCCAAATGTAGATAAAACATACATTTATTTTAGCATGGATTTTTTCTATAGGGAAGCATCAAGGACATCCAAAAAGGATCATATCATTTTCGAATTCTCCAGCCTTGAAAAAGTATGATGATGTTGCCAATTACAGTAACTGGTAAGAGATGTGTAACACAGTCTTCACAGATTTAGAGAGAGCAATTATAACTTTTTTTAATTTCTATGTCAATACCTGCAAAAACTAGTAGTTTGGTCTTTTTAAAATCACATTATTGTAATGCAAGAATATGTAATTTTTAGCTATTATATTCTGAAATTCTTTTTCCTTTCTTTGTAGTAAATCTAAAACTGCAAAAGCCTTAACAATTTTTAATATTTCATGTTTCTTAAAGTGTCTTTCCTTCAGAATTTCAGTTTCAATACTACCTGTATAAACAAAGGAAATATATGGGATTTGGTACTGAAATATTTTATGGCAAAGCAAAGCATGAAAAAAATTCTTCATAATCTCTTTATAGACTAAAACATGAAGAGATTATTCTGAGCTCATGTTGCATCACTATTTTAAATGGAGATCTTTGGAAAGAACTGCAACTTTTTTGCTCTCTTGTGTCTGGATGACAGAGTTAGAAATAAGTTGTTTGCGACTAAGGTTTTAACCTTTAATAATTGCTCTTTTTTAATATTGATATATAATATCAATACCTTCTTTATTTGATATTACGATGGACATACAATTTCATTTTTCTCACCCTACTTCCCTTTCTCTGAACAACAAACTGGACAGTGTGCTAAATAAGTACATTGCTCAATCAAAACACTATCAAAATTTAGCTGTGAACCATTTGGAGAGTATAGTTTTTGTTTAATGTCAGACTGCTAGATTTCATATGCAGTCTCTTGCTCTCTCCCTCTTTTTCACTCCAGTACTTTCCACGTAACTTTTTTCCTATTTATTTTATCCCTTTTGTCATAAAGATATTGTCTTATTATTGCAATTATCCTTTTTCTTTTTAAAAGATCTTGGTTTTCTCATCTTCAAATGGATGATCATTCTTCAGAGACTTCCTGGGGAAGCAATAAGATTGGGATAAAAAATTCCCAACTTAAATAAATGTTCTTCTGAGTGAGCTGAAAACAAAGGAATCCAGTCTTGCAAGGTTCTAGTCATAGATCCACAGATCAAGTCTATTCAAAGGCAAGAGTGAGCACCTGACATGTCTTTAAGACAGAACTCTATGGTACACAACTAATTTTGCCAGTGATTTCATGCATTCTAGAGGCTGCCCCTATCCAGGTTATTTCACAATAATCAGCTGATGATCAAAGGAGTGAGAAAATCCATTATGATATCACAGTCCTAGAATCATGAAAAGGTTGAGGATGGAAGGAAAGTCTGAAGAGTCTTCTGGTTAAACCCCCTTTCTCAATCAGGGCTGCCTGTAGACAGTTTCCTAGGACCATGCTTTCCAATACCTCCAATGATGTACATTCTGCAATCTCCATAGCAACCTGTCACTCTCACAGTGAAAGAGTGTTTCCTGATGTTCAGACACAACCTTCTGTGTTTCAATTTTTTTCTATTGCCCCTGGTTCTGTGGATGTGTACCACTGAAGAGTCTGACTCTGTCTTCTTTGGATCCTCTCTTAACAAATTTACTTCTGATCATTCTGTTCTCCAAGCTGTGCAGTTCCAAATATCTCAGACTTTTCTCATAGGAGAGATGCTCGTGTGCCTTTGTCATCTTTGTGGCCCTTTGTTGGACTGTTCAGTATGCACATATCTCCCTCTCTCTGAGGAGCCCAGAACTGGATAGAGGACTCAAAGAGTGTCCTCATCAGTGCTGAGAAAAGGGAAGGATCACCCTCATGAAACTCCTGACAATATTTTGTCGAATGCACCCAAGACACCATTGAACTTCTTTGCAGCAAGGGCACCTTGATGTCACCTGTTCAGTTAGACACCCTTTCAGTCAGACAGAGCTTTTTTTACAAAGCTGCTTTTCACCGGTGTGGCTCCTAGCTTATATATTTGTGCTTAGGGATGGTACTCCCATGCACAGGATTTTGCAGTTCTTGTTGAATTCCATGGCATTTCTCTCATCTGAGCTCTCTAGCTTGTTGAGGTCCCTCTGGATGGGAGCATGAATCTTTGGTATATCAACTGCCCTTCCTGGTTTTGTAGCAACAGAAAACTTGCCCAGGTTTCCTCTGCCCCATCATCTATATCAATTAATGGAGATGTTAAACAGGACTGGACCCAGTACTGATCCCTGGAATCCACTGCTAGTCACTGGCCTCTACCTAGAATTTGAGCCATTGATTGCCTGCCTCTGGGCCCAGCCATTCAGCTCATTTTTAACTCATCCCGCTGCTCATCTAGCCCAGACTCCAACAGCTTGTCTATGGGGATTTTATGGGAGACAGTATCTTAAGCCTTAATGAAGCCCAGATAGACAACATCCATCACTCTTCCCTTGTGCATCAAGCTAATTATTTCATCATATGGGTTTACATCACATGATTTTGCCCTTGGTGAACCCTATCTGATTTTCCTGTACTTATGTGTCTGGAAGTGTTTTCCAGAATTAGTCCCGCATCACCTGTCCAGTTTTATAGCAGGATTATTTTGAAGAAAAAGGTAATGCTGCCATTTTGAATGACTACCAGTTAAAAGTCTCCTAATTTTGTCTCTGACTCCGACAGTGGTGTATTGATTTAAGAAATCCAAATGCTCTCTATATCAGTTTCTCTGTCCATGGCATGTAGCTAGGTAACAATACTGGGAGATACATATGGCTTCACTGATGACTCAATTTACAGTAAAAATGAAAACAAAAATCTTTTACACAACATGACCATTTCAGTGCCATTCTGTTGATAGCAAATCTCTTAGAATGTAGCAGACTTTGAAATCACCACTTGCTTCTATATTGGATAACTTCATGCTCAATACTCCTTCTGCCTCAAAATATGCAATGGTCTTCTTAAATCAAATAATAAGTTTTGAATATTTGGAAATTTAAACACAATAGTAATAAAGCATTTTTCATATCATGCTTTTAACTAATGAACATTAAAACATCAAAATGGAAACATTTATCTTTCCCATAATACCTAAACCTGGAGGCAATGAATCATCTGAAAGGAGGAATGTTTTGCAGAACTGTTTTCCTACAAAATTTAAAAGCTATTTCTAGTAGAATTATTTTAAGGCACAATTTGCAAGTTTTACTGCATATTTTACACTTCTAGTGTGTTTCATGCCTAAAGACTTTAAAGACTGCTGAAATATGTTGCCCATACCAGGTTTCATCATCAGCTTTGTTATCCTCCCACTCTTTTTGTGTAAAAGGGAGACAGTACATGGTATTAAAAGAAAAAGATATTGTTAATGAAAATAAGGTGCAAAAAGTGAAAAAGATTCAGTCTTTCCATATTCAAAAAAACTTCTTTTATTTTTCTTAAATGTGTTTTATTCATGGAGAAAGAAGGAATGAAGGAAATATCTTCACCCACTTTTATACTAGATCATAAATGAACCTGGAATAATAGTGAAATAAATTTTTTGGCGTGTATATTAAAATACTAGTCCTATGATTGTGAATGTGGTCTCTTATAAAGAATAATTTTTTGTTTTGTCATAAAAAGTATGGTAGTTCATTAATATCCATTCACATCTTTGCCTTTCTGATGCAGTTAGCATAATGTGTTTGCAGAATTTTCAAATAAGCAGGTTAAAGAGGATAGATATGTTAAATAAGCACTTTCTGAAGGGAACTTCATCCCATATTTGTTCCAAGTGTTCCAAGTATCTTTTTTTCTGAAAACTATTGACTACTGTTGGCAACAAGGAATCACAGGATATGTGCTGGTACATTAATTAATGGCACTGATCTTTAGTCTTAAATTCTTATGAATGTCACGCAAAGCTGAAAGATGTGATGTACTAGGCTTTTTAAATTTCTATGAAATACAAACTCCCTCTGTGTACAATGTCACTCCTCACAGATTAGAATCCCAGTTTTCACATGTTTTTAGTCTCACATGACCCAGTTTGATGATATTTCTGTTTAAAGCATGGAATTTTTAGCATCTTTTATAAAACTTGTTGAAACTTTAAACACCAACCAACCAAACAAGAAAACCATCCAAATCAAAGACCATGTATCATAAAATATTTTTCATAAACCAGTAAATATCAGTGTAACTATTATGGTATAATAATACATAATACATTATGCCTCAAGGAAATAAAACTGAGAAAACCAAAACACTGCTAGGTTGTTAAATATATGTGTAGAACCTATTGGAAATATATGACTTTAACACTGAAACCTGCTGTGGTGGGTTGACATTTTCTGACTGCCAGATACCTACCAAGCCACACTCTCAAAACTCTTCCTTAATTGGACAGGAGAAGAAAATAAAATTAAAATGCTTGTGCATCACGACAAAGACAGGGAAATTTCCTACCACTTACTGTCATGGGCAAAAGAGATTCAGCTTAAAGAAAAATGATTTAATTTATCATCAGTTAAAGTGCATTTGGATAGCAAAAAAATAAAAAAAATCAACCGAACAAAAGAAAACAAAGAATAAAATAAAACATCTTCCACTCCTTTTCTTGGTTCAGTTTCACAATGGCAACACTTATTTAAGAGATCACTCCAGGCGGCATAAGAATTACTTTAGAAATAAAGCATTATGTCTCTGTTGTAGTTATATATAGGTATATATTTGCTTTTCTAATTTATATACTGTTATATCTTTGGTTTTCTAAAACACTGTTTCTTTACTTAATAGATCATAAATATTGTCATTGCAGGAAATCTATTTTAAATTGGCATTTCACAGCCAGTATTCTGCAAAGAGTAAGAAAAGGCTACCCAGTTGTGGAGGGATGGGATGAGGAAGACCAAGCTGCAGCTAGAGCTGAACTTAACAAGGGACACAAAGAATAACAAGAAGGGCTTCTACAGGTATTCCATCCAGAAAAGGCAGGTCAAAGAAAGTGTGCCCCCACTGATGAGGAAGGCTGACAAACTGAGAAGAACAGACAAGGAAAAAGCTGAGGAACTCAACAATGTTTTTCGTCTGTCTTCACTGCCAACATCTCTTCCCACATCTCTTGAGTGGATGGACTACAGGGACTGGAGGAGTAAGGTCCCTAACTACATAAGAGAAAATCAGATTTATGACCACCTGAGGAGCCTGAACAGACATAACATATGGAACCAGACAAGACATATTCCAGAGTCCTGAGGGAATTGGCTTATGTAGTTGCCAAGCCACTATCCATGAAATTTGAAAAGTCATAGAAGCCAGATGAAGTCCCTGGTGACTAGAGAAAGGGAAATATTGCACAAATTTTTAGAAAGGGGAAGAAAGTGCAAGGACTTGACCCTTGGCCTCATTACTACACTATACTATACTATACTATGCTATACTATACTACACTATACTATACTATTTTATTGGCCTCGGCCCACCAATCCTGCCTGTCCAGATCACTCTGCAGGAGCTTTTTGCCCTTCAGCAGATCAACACTCCTGCCCTGCTTGGTTTTATCTGCAAACAGTCTGAAGGTACACTCGATCTCCTTGTCCTGGTCACTGATAAAGATATTAAATAGGATCAGTCCCACTACTGAGCCCTGGAGAACACCCATTGTAGCCGGTAGCAGCTGGATTTAACTCCGTTCACCACCACTCCACAGTGCACAGATGATGTTCCCTCAGTTTGGGGTGATATGTGTATGAGCTTCTTTGCTACAGTGGGAATTTTTGTCCAGAGGCATTAACCACGATGTGCTAACCAGATCTTACTCCCATCATGCCTGGGATTAGCACTTTCCTGTTGCAAATTCCTGTCTTCTGAGCTTACTTCAAGTTCCCACTGTGGTGGTTTATTTTATGGCAAGTTCCTTCTGTGGCTTTGACAGTGTTTTGGCACAGGTAACTGTGCTCTTTTAGCCTGATCTCCCATTTGTCCTGTGATGGCACTAAACAGATCTGCTACATAGCCTTCCCCAGGACTGAAATCAGACTGACACACCCGTAGCTCCCCAGATCCTCTAAAATCAGCCTTACAGACAATGACAAAGGGCTGCCAACTATAAATGTCAGTAGTAAGTGTAATTTTCTGCTGGAGTAATAGCAAGCACTACTCCCTTTTTTGTAGTAAAGAATGACTCATTCCTCACCTCATCTACTTCCTAAGTGCTTACACCAAAGTGGGAACTACTAGGGACAAGCTCTATATCCTTGCTAACAACTTGGCCTTACAATACATATCCAGACGGGGTGGAAAAGAACATGTAGAATCTTTATTCATCCACTGGGATCTGTCAAAAACAAGTTCCCCACATTACATATTTTGAGAAAGAAATTACTTGGTTTATTTCTGGTGTAATAAACTGTCAAAATCTTTTAACCTGGCTGCATCCCTAGCTTTGATCTTCATGAAGTAATGCTTTGAAATTTAATCTTCTATCTTCATTTAAACATTCTTGTGGTGTATACATCGTTTTAGTTTCTTAAAAGTTCATTTGTGTTTTAATAATCCATATTAGTTCTTGGCATCTCTGTAGCAAGATCATGCTGTGAAATCTTAATTCTTATGCCATTATGAAAAACTTGTTTTGTGCACTTAAAAAATCTCATTTAGTTTCTTTATAAATGTTTTTTGCTTTAATCACTGAAAGATCTCCAGGCAGATTATATCAAATTACCTTACTGTTCTCACTAACAAAGGCAAAGAGTGACTAAAATGGCACACTATTTATTTATATTATTTCCTATGGAAAAACATTTAACACCTTCAAAACAGAATTAAGGGAAAAAGCAATGGAGCGAATGATGTTAGAAAAATATGCACACTAAATTTACATTACACAATGTTGAATAATATAAGCTTGTTATTTGATGCATTTTTAAGAGTGTTTTGCCAAACTTTCAGCTGAAGGAACTGTGCTGAATCTTTGTACAGTTCAATGCATCAGATACTAAGAACTGTTTGCAGCACACAAAAAAATTGCAAAAAAATAGCATTCAGCACACAAGAAAACATTCTATCAATCAAATTTGTAGATTGATGTCTTATCAGAAACATACATGTCATTCTACATGATCTTAAACTTAGATTGTGCAAAATACTACCTTGCAATAAAATATACAATAAAAATAACATGTATTAAAATGTCAGTCAGCTAATACTTTGATCAATAGAGAAGTTAGGAAAGGAAATTATATATGAATCTCTTCCAGTTACAAGTGAGTTCCCGAGAAAAATTCTTTTAAGGAGTTACATTACTGTAAGAAGTGATCTAAATTCACAGGGTCTAAAATCACAATCTAAAGTCAAAAACAAGTCATTTCCAATGTTGGGTTCTTCACTAAGTAAACATTTTAAAGCTCATGAAAGGCTGAAATTCTACTTCCTAAGTCACGCTTTAGGATGCAAGAAGCAATTTTTCATTAGTTGTATTGTACCTGCGTGATGTTTTTGTCATAATAGTGAGAAATAAATAAAAGATAAAGTTTCAACATTAGCATTCAGTTAAAAAAAAAATAGAGAGCAGTGTCTGAAAAAATATATTTTCCTACTGATGAAAAATCTGAAAGAAATATTTGCCATTTTTATTAGTCAGACTCTATATATGGAGATTTAGTTTAATTTATTATTTGTATCTTGAGGAGACCACAAAAGCTTGATCAGGGACTAACATGTCCTTGCCATAATAATAGTAGAATTAATAATAAAGAAGATAGTACTTATCAAAAATTTTACAGTTGAACAAAATGAATAAATCAACTAAAGATAGGCTAGAAAAGAAAAAAAAGGGAACAAGAAGAATAGCATTTCTTGTCTTGGTAAGAGTCATAAAGTATATTAGAATATGAATACTCAGTTTCACTGATATTGAAACTGGAAATTTGAATTGGGATTAATCTCAATTGATAGCACCACTAGAAGAGATATTGAAGCTAGTTAGGGATCTAAAAACTAGCAAGACTCTGCTAATCAAGGTCTTACTCATAATCAACAGAACAAGTGGGGTCATCAGCTTTGAGGGTTGAGTCATGCCATCTTCTGAATTTCTTTTTCCTGCTTTTTTTTTCCTCATAAACCACATAAAGAATCTCTGTGATTAGTTTTCTTTTTAAGGTTTTAACTTTTAAATAGCTATTGATAAAGGCAATTAATCTTATCCTTTCCATTTGTTGATTAATTATCCTCTGACTATTACTGCTGCTCTCATTGCATTACATCTATTTTAAAAGAATTTCAAAACCACAGAAGAAATTAATCTCTGGAGGTCAATAGGATCCAGTTTGACTGTAATACAAATTTTGTCTTGCTTTGTCATCATAGTACCAATACCCTATTTTATTTGTTTCCTATTGTATCTTGTATTTTTAAATTTTAATAAAGGTTTTTTTTTTTTTTTCTTTTTTACTTTAATTGCTGTTTGTATTGGGTAGAGGTGTCCAGGTGTTTGTAGAAGGGGGCTGAGGAGGTGGCAGGTGTGAGAGATGGCTGGAGCTGCCCCATGCTGGATACAGCCAATTCCAAGCAGCTCCAGCAAACCCATTGCAGGGTACAGCTAAGCCTCACAGCCCCAAGCCAAGGTGGTGGCACCTCAGGATAAACACATTTGAGAAAGGGGAAAACACTGTAAGGCAGTGGGGGGTAGGGGGAAAAATGTATGAGAAAGAGCCCTGTGGACACCAAGGTCAGAGAAAAAGAAGAAAGTGCTCCAAACACTGGAGCAGACATGTCTTTGCAGCCTCTGGAGGGGATTAAAGTAGAGCAGGTATTCCGCTACAGTCCATGGAGTAACCCATACTGGAGCAGTTGGACATTTTCTGAAGAACTGCTTCCTGTGGGCAGGACTCAGGTTGGAGCAAGCAAAACATAGGAGGAAGAAGGAGCAGCAGACTGTTGCCGACCCAAATCCCCCATTCCCCATCCTGCCAGCACAGTCCAGAGGGAAGGAGGTAGAGGATTTGGGAAACAGTGAAGCTAAGCCTGAGAAAGGGGTAGGGGAAAGGTGTTGTTTTATTTTTGTCTTTGTTTCTCACTGTCCTACAGTTTTAATTGGCGCTAAATTTTCACCAAGTTAAGTTATTTTTTGTGATGACACATCCATGTGGTGATGTGCCCTTGTGGAAGGCAATCTCCCTCTGTTTAACTAAACCCATGAGTTTTTATTCTTTTCTTTCCCTGTTCAGTCAAGGATGTGGAATGAGAGAACACCTGGGTAGTCATCAGGAATCCAGTCAAGGTTAATCCAACACAATGCTAAAAAGAAAAGAGAGAAAGTAGGGACTACCAAAACATTTATTTTCTCAGTTTACTTTTCTTTCTTGTCTTTTTTTTTTTCCCTTGAGGATCTAACTTAAAGAAAGCGTCATGGGGTAACCTCAGGTGGAATTTGTGGCACAGAAGGAAGGAGGTGAAGTTGGAAATGAGGTATCCAAAAGGAGGTATTACAGTTTCCGCCTCCAGAACTCATAAAACCAGGAGAGAGACCTGGAGAAGCTCTCTTTTAGACTTCCAGCTCACTGAGGAAAAACGGCGTTTTCTCTCCCCTCTGCACCGTCTGGTGAGGTCCACTCAGGCCACGTGGCCTGATGCTGCCGTCCAAGATGGTACGGAGTGGGAGGAGAGGGCGGAACCCAGGCTGGTCTTTCAGTTCCTCATGGCGGCTCCATGCAAGAGAGAACAAAATCGCTTCCACTCGGCTCCACTCGAGCCGAGAGAGGCTTCATTCTGTTGCCCCCGGCCAAGGAGCCTTGCTGACTCTGCCCCACCTAGCCTGGGCCTGGCTGGCTCCCCGCGGTGCAGCACGGCCCGGCAGGGAGGCAGGGAGAGGGCTTGGGCCGGCCCCCCCATGCAGTTCGGACGCAACCCGCCGACCTCCTGCAGTTCAGGCACTGTTTGGATAGAGAATAGCGCAGACGAACTCCTCTCCCTCAGCTCAAACCCTGAGCATACTGCACTTTGAACAATGTGGGTGGAGGTCATGTGACCATCGCCCGGCCGAAAGACAAAGTAACTGTGTTTTTTCAATATCAGGATGGGACTTGAAAACATCTGTTTTCCCCCCCACAGAAATAGAAAGAATGAAGGCACCTACAAAAGGTACAACATAAAGTAAATGTACCAAGTTAATGAATGTAACAAAGCTTATATCCAGAGAAGGAGGAGACAAGGACTGTCCTAAGGCTGAAATTTCTCTTGTAAAGACATGTTGATAAATTTGGCTATAATATACCCTGTAATATATGAACAATGGTCTAAAAGAGTGAAAAAGGGGAGATGTAATGTTCTAGCTGCAGCCAGTGGACTAAGACTCTTATGTAAAAATTCCTTGCCCTGGGAATAATATAAGAAGGCTTGTGTTGCCAATAAGGAGAAAAGGGGATTTCGTTGTCACTGTAATAGAAATGCTCGTCCTCAAAAGAGTACCTCCACGACCATCATATGTCCATTTGTAGTAGCCCTGGGAAAGCTACTGAAGTGGGAAGGGTTTCCAGAACAAGCAAATCTTTTCCTCCAGGTAGTTGCTTGCTGTGAGGCTGACAACCATAGGAACTGTATTTCCTACGGAGAATCAACATAATAGAGCAAGAGAAAACTTCTCTCCCTACATGAACTAAGAAAAGAACTGTTCCAGAGGTGGTAATTTAACTACAGGTTGAAGTGTTGCCTTTTGTATGGTCAGTGGGAAAGAAATGAAGAGGTGTGTGGGGGGGGGAAGGGGTATTCTAAAGGTTTTGTTCTGATCCCTGATTATTATTATTCCTCTTTTAAGTCTGTTAATAAATTTTCTTTATATTCCTTAAAGTGTAAACCTACTTTGCCTACTATTAATCCTTATCTCACAACAAAAATCAAGTAATTTTGGTAAGTGTGCTGGTGTTTAGCCAGAAAATCAAATAGGCGAATTAAAACCCTACAAATTGGTGTTTCTGCCCAGTTTCCATTCCCCAAACCTCTGAACCACAACAGCAAGATAGATAAATTAAACTGAGCAATTATTACATTAGTCTGATTGTTAACACAGAAAAATAGAAAAGAAATTACCTAGCAATGTATATGTAGTGTGAAGTTTCAAAGCTTCAGTTCAGGTACTGAGTCTAAATTAATTTAGTTGTAACCTTGGACAACCTTTGGTTTTTAGAGCAAGTTTTCTCAACAGTTCACTCTTTGAAGCTATACTGTTATTTAAGTGTGTTTGCAATGTTCTCTGAAATAAGTAACTTTTATAGACCCTACTAGACAGAATGAAACACAATACTGCATAATGTTACATGGGTATACTTTATTACAACCCACCCCTCAAAGTACAGAATCAGTATTGTATTCTCTGAGAAATGCTTCAAGGTAATGTAAAGTTCAAACCAGGTTGTAACTTACAGGTTGGCAAGTTCATAAGTTTGCCTGTTGCAAATGCCATACTGTTTAACCATGATATATCCTTAACATAGTTGTTTTCCTCCAAACACCCCAGGATTTCCTAGGTTTGTTTTTTATTTGTTCTGTGCTATTTAGGAGAATTAAGAGAAGAAAAAGCATTAATAAGAAATTTACCTGGCTGCATTCCTAATCTCTGCATTTGCAAAAACAAGCAAATAAGAAAAATCATGTATACCATCAGTGCAAGTAAAATCTAAATATCATCTGCCTCAGTATTCTTCACAACATTTGGACTAACTAAATGCAATATCAAGGATTCAGCATGTGTGCAATTTAATTTAATAGGCACCATACTGACTTGGATCTAAACTGCTGTTCTGAGAAATCTCAAAAAATACTTCCTCAGAAACATACATGACTAACTTCAGTACTATGTAAGTTCCTTGTTGCCAGTTACAGTATATAAATTTGGAAAAATACACTTTTAAGAAGGGCAGGATTTTTATTTAGATTCATAAATAGCTCAACTTGATGGATTGATCAAAGTGTTTTAAAATGTAAAATTTGCCTTAGAACTAAGTACAATGCAGAGATAAGAAAAATGTAAATTCAGTAATTTAAAGGTCAAACCTATTATATAGCAGCAATCTGAATGTCAAATCTACCTTTTCCTCAAGTTTTTCCTATATTTTTCCTCCTAATTGTGTTTGTCCAGTCTTTCACTTTGGCCTTTTTGTTTATTGCAATATGACTTCTCCATGGTTTGCTACTTTTCCATCTTGTATCACTTTTTTGCTGTAGTAGAAGACCGTAAGACTTCTCTTTTTCAATTTATTGTTCTTCCCCTCATTTTTCCCTGTTTCTTTCAGGAATGGGAAGTACAATCAAAGCAGAAAACAGTGAAGTATTTCTTTGCCTTTCCTGGAGTAATCCAAGGTATTTTTAATTTTTAGTCTCAGTTCTCATTAGTACATATATTAATTAGCTTATCTCCTCATTTGCTCTTTCACTTGTTTCATACCTTTCCTCATTTGTCAGTATACTTTCCCATTGTTTCAGATTTTTTTTTCCTTCATTTTTCTTGATCAAGAAAAATTCCAAGTCCTGCAGGTGAGACAGACTAACTTGCACCAGTACAAACTAAGCACGGATGTCATTTTGTGCTGTGAGTCAGATGTGAGTCAGCAATGCATCGTTTTGGTGGTAATATACAGAGGGATATTTTAAAAAAGGATATATTACAGATCAAGGAAATGTCTGAACATCAGGAAAGGCCTTTCTCACTGTGAGGGTGTCTGAAAACAGCTGTTTGTGGAGTTTCCTTCCTTGCAGTCATTGAAAAGCCATCTGAACGTGGTCCTGGGCACACAGGTCTAGGTGGCTTTTCTTAAGCAGGAAGTTAAGCCAGGTGACCCTCCAGAAGTCCCTTCAGGCCTCAACAGTTTTATGTTTCTATGGTCTTATTCTCAAAACCAGGGCAGTAAGAACTTTTATAACTTTTTATGTGTTAAAAAGTGTAAATGGGGACATCTGAACTTGACACATTTCTTAAATGAGCTAGCAATTACAATATCAAATATTGTTGAGGCATCCACAAACATAAAATATGATAAGCGCCCTCTGTTTATTGGCAGTATGACTCACCTCTCAATATCATTAACCTTTTTTTGTCTGAACTCTGATCATGCTGAATCCTAAGTATTAGCTTCAGTAGTAGAAGTATGTTAACTCCTAACTTTGTTTATAGTTAAGCAGTCTTTCAACTAAGTGTTAATTAGCTTTCTCAGGACCTTCAGCAATGGCTGAATTGTGTCATGTTAAAAACAGAAAGAGAATGGAATGAGACTTTTAGTCTCTTGGAAAGTGGTGCAACTTCTCTATATATGTCTCACCTCACTGAAAAAAAGTATTTATTGAGATTTTTAAAAAGTCATGGAGTTTTTTTATTATGCTCTTTTTTAAAAGAAAGAAAATTTGTATTTATCACATGGTTACTGCTAAATTAGTATACCTCTAATGCATGGTCAGATCTCAATTTTTGTTTGAAGTCTTTTTTTATCTGTGTACTCGCCTTTGTAAAATGGAGGGTGCCTGTTGAATCACAAAGCAAAAAAATTAAATTTCTTTCATTTCCTCATATAAGCTCTCTTCCATTCCTCTGTGTTGTCAGAAAGGATGAGAAAGGTGAGTAAAAGAGTTCAGACAAATAGTTAAATCTACCACTGAATAAAAAGTTAAAAAAATCCTATGTTAAAATTTTCATGTGTTCCAATATGTTGCATAAACATCTCTTTAAAGTGGCTATATTTTTGTTTTGTTTTTAGTTGTTGGGTTTTTTATTCCGATTTATTCTAATTGGCCAGAGTCACACCATCCTGAAAATTGCCCTTGACTACCATTATTTTTTTGGCAAGACAGGTGTTCTTGCACAGTGTGCAGCAGAGCAAGAGATGCAATTCCAAGGCGAATTTCAAGTGACTAATTCCATGATATAAAAGGCAAAGGAGGAATTGCATCAAATGAAATGGTGACAAAATGAAATTTTGCTTGCAAGTTAGAGTGGAAATATAATAGAACGTAGAGCAGCCAAAGGTACATGCTGAATTCACAGAGAAATGTATTGCTTTATGAGCAAATTATAGTCATTTGTATTCTCAGCAAGTAATGGTGTTAATTGATATGAATTAACAAGAAATTAAAGTAGGTGCCATGGAAATTCTTTTAATTTCACATCTCTGTTCCTGTGCTTGTCATGTATTCTGTAAACTGCAAAGATCTCCTTTCATGTAGCAGTTCAGACTGTACAAAAGGTTCGGAGTCCTGCTTTGCAAGTGATTGTCAAATACTTGTCAAAAATCTACTGATGAGTTTTTTCTGGAATTAGGCAACACACATAGAATTAAACCCTTGATGATATTCTACATTTTTTCAAGACAGTCTACTTTTAATAAAGATTTGAAATTGAAAATTTTTTTGAACATTGTCTCCTTAATGTTTCTTGAATTTCCCAATGGCACAATTCCTCATCCCTTTCTATCAGTATCTCACACAGCCCTTCCTAGCTGTTCATTGCCAGTTGATGACTGTGCCTTGGTTTGTCACTCCATTCTACTAGAAAAAATCCCAAACAAAACCTTTGTGTCACATGGTAAACCAGGCATAGCATGAAGCAGAGGGAGGATCCATTTCAAAAGGGCATGAAAAGATGCATGTATGAAACCATACATTGAGAAGCACAAAGTTCTGATACAAAGTTCTATGCTCTCATACTCTTTGGACATTTAAAACAGACTAATATAGTGCTAAAATATTATGTAAAAAAGGGATAGTACTTCTAATACTCTCTCCATAGAGGAAAGTAGGAGTTTAAAAGTAAAATCCAAAGGCACAAGGTCACCTGTAGAAATTTTACTTCCTTATATGTTATCTTGCAGCCTAGCTTTTTGGGAGAAGTTCTGCAAGCCATATTGACAAAAATCTGTTTCTGAATATCCTGGCCAGGAGCTGTTGTCATAAGCATTTCCAAATTACTGTATCTACAAAGCACTGAATTAATTGGGCAGAATATATTTTTGGCATGTGACTTCGTAAAATGTAGCATAATGTCATGAAACCTACCAGCCTGAACTTCATTGTTTGCAGAGGTGACAGTCTCATGGGAATATTTTCAGCTCTGAATGAATGCAATTTGCCTTGAAAGTAAACTGCTGGCTCTTACTAATGTAACTTCTCCACTATCCCTCCTTTTCAATAGCCAAGCTTGATAAGCTGGAATTTTTTTCTTTTTTTTTTT
>VZTZ01001548.1:105307-115471 GCA_013400955.1 Drymodes brunneopygia
TTTTTTTTTTTTTTTTTTCATTTAGACCACACTTTCCCCACAACTTAATAAGAAAGAAGCAATTTAGAATGTCCCATCAAAACGCTCAACACCCACATATAAAATCTAGAAAAAATCTGAAATAGCTGCAGTACAATAACAGCAAACTTTAAAATACCAAAAGAATACATATATATATACGTTTGTCTATATATTTTTATGTTTCGTATATATAGATTTGTGTTCATGCAAATGTGTTCTTTTTCCTCTTTACGGACTTGCTGAAGTACTTAAGCTATAACAATTTTTATGAAACAAATGACTGAGGACAGTGATCAAAGAAAGAATTTAGTCTGTTTCAGAGCGTTGTTTATAGTGCTAAGAATTACCCTTTCAAGATGGTGATCTCAACAATATCAACTCTGTAATTTGAAAACCAATTTTGCAACTGATGAGCTACTTCAGATAGTGACTCTCTGACCACTGCAGAGAATCAATGGTTTATTTAACTGAAGTACTAAATTTCACATTAGTTCTTCTGTAAAGCATTATATAAAAAACGTAATTCCTGAGACAGATATGTATATAGATGTTCAGCTGAAGAAAATGAATGTTTTCTCCAAATGGATTATCTAAGTTAATACCAAACTTTAATAAACAGTTTTGTATTTTAATTATTATTTAATCTAATTTTTACTAATGATATAAAATTATATCAGAATGTGCATTTTGAAGAAACATGCTAATTTTGAATATTTTCAGGAAATAACATTATCAAAGGAAATAGTTTTATCATCTCAATTTGAAGTGGCAAATATTGCATTTTGAGGACACAAAAATGCATCACTTAATGGTATTGTTTCACATTATTTTACATAGAAGAAAAAATCTAATATTCTATATATCATATTTTTTGCCATATTCTAATATTTTAAGATATAATGCAAATCATTCATGTTTTAAAATCAGACAAATATTGAAACAATGATATTTTTCTAAAGAATGATTATTTTGTTTTCCTATTAACTAAATTGTATACTTGCCTTCTTCTAAACTATGGTGGTGCCAACACTTGAAAAGTGTCAAGGTGAATCACATTTTCTTTCATAGTTTGAATCATGCTAAACAATGAGGCTCATAAAGTCATTGTTTTTTTTTTTTTTTTATTGCTGTTATTATTGTAAGGAAGGGGGAGTCACCACACAACAAAATTATGACCTTTACAAGAACAGGATAAGGGAGGAAGAGACACACCAGCTAAACAGTTTTTCACTAGTAAACAATTTGATATCACTGTGTAACATGTTATAGTCTAGGTTAGTAATAGTCTTATTAAGTCCACTTCCTATTCATTGCCAAGGTTTCCATGTGTCTTTTAACAATTTTTTTGTTACACATTATAATAAACTGTCTCAGAGGGCGTGTACACACATTTCAGTCAACAACGGATGAAAACAAAAGCTAATGAGAGAGTAATAAAGGCTGGATTCCTTTTTC
The DNA here is from genome assembly GCA_013400955.1 of Drymodes brunneopygia. Lineage (NCBI taxonomy): Eukaryota > Metazoa > Chordata > Aves > Passeriformes > Petroicidae > Drymodes > Drymodes brunneopygia. Next base: position 106,784 of record VZTZ01001548.1, read on the forward strand.
ACAGCAAAGGTAAGTGTTGATGCCTTGATCCCATGTGGCACACTATCCATTTCCCTCAAAGAGATATGGGGACTTTGCCTGCAATGTATTGGAGAACAAGAAGCCAAAAGAAGCCCATATCTAAGAAGTACTGTAAAGAAAATAATATAAAATCTGAAGTATTTATAGACTGTGGGATTGGCAGGGCCAAAGAAGAGAATAGCTGTCATAAACAAGTACCTCATGATTTTAGCTATATGAAAGCAGAAAATCTACCTTAAAATTGTTGCAAATGTGTAATGAATACAGAAAGTGTAGACTCATGTGAAATGTGTAAATCCAGAATAAGAGTCAGGTCATATATTTTTCACAGTATCCAAGCTTTTTGCGAGGTGAATTACAGTTCTTTACAGTTATTAGAACTGCAGTAGGAATTAGTGCTTGTTTCTATACATGCAGTATCCAAAAATTATGATATATCCCACTGGATGACCGTGTTGCTGGATTAGGAGTTTTAATATCTTTTCAAAATGTAAAAATCTACTTTCTAAAGATCATCTAGATAAAACAGTCTTTGTCAAGCTTGGAATGTAAAAGAAACTCTGCAGGATGCTCCCTACAGGGAGAGTCTGCCATCATGTTTTTGTCCTGACAGCCACATGGAAATAAGTTGAGGCTGTGACACCTTTTTGTGAGTAAAACATCTTCTTTTTGGCATACTTTTGTTATCAATATTGCTGTTGTTACTGTGCATTTCTTGCCCCATTGCTTTTAGGGCTTCAGTAAATTGCTATCTCAACCCATGGTCTCTGCTTTTGTCCCTCTTATCAGAAAGGGTGGCAGTGGCCTCTTTGGAGTTTAATTTCCAGCTGGTCTTAGAAACACCACAATATGTTACTGCTAAAGGACTCAGGCATTTAAAGAAAAAAAAAGATAAAAAGTAGAGTGTCTGTTCCTTCTAAATTAAAAGCTTTTGTCACAGTTGCGAACAAACAGGCAGGGAGGGAGAAGAAATAAAATGACACATTTGATGAAAAGATATATTGAATTCAGGATGAACCATCCAAGCTTAGACCTACTCTAAAAATGATCCTGATTCACAGAATATATATGCTACCCATTATTTATTATTTAAAAACAAGTTTAGAGATTCAATTGTATACAGAGTATTATACTTAAGTGTAAAACCCTTTCCAGAGGGTTTTTTTTTCAAGTAATAACTATAGGCACATTGTCATTATTACTCAGAAGACATTGAAATATGAGACAGTTTCATTTTAAACTGTGGGTATCCAAAGGAAGGATCCTTTCCAGTGTGCGTTACGAGCAAAAAGCCAGTTGAGCCCTAAGGAGGCTGAAGAGGAGGAAGGGGTAGATAATGGATAGTAAGAATGGACCAAATGGCTGGCTGTGAGTGTAAGTAGACCAGGGAAGAAGGAAATGGAGGACAGTTAGGAAAAAGAGAAAAGCTCAGGTTTTCAGATACTGAGTCTTAACAATTAAAAGGGTAATCCAGATAATATATCAGGAAATAGGGTATGAAAATTAAATCAAGGCTGAGGAAAGAGATTTGTGAGTCATCATGGTAGATGACATATAACTTAATATGGTGATAAGGCAGACAGAACTAAAAATGAAGCTCTGAAGGACAAAATCTTCATAAAAGAGAAACAATTGGAAAACAATAGCCAAAGGATATTTTGAAGGAGAAGCTGGAAAGGGTGGGGAGAAACCCACAAGAAAATAGGGAAACAGAAGTTAATTAATATTTTCACTGCTTTGCTAAGACTCTTTTGTTGGCTAGTATATTGTTGGATAGCTATTTGAATGAAATCTGGTTTAAACAGCCTGAAATTCACAGATTTATCAAATTAATGAGTATAATATTGACAGAAATCTGGACAAGAAAACCATTGTCAGGAAAGGCTGAGTTGGCAAGATGGGAATGGCTGCTATTTCTCTCTAAAAATAATAAGTTTGCAAAATCTTGTTTTTGTTGGGGTTTTTTTGGTTTTAACATACATAGCTATTGTCTCATTGATATTTCCTTTTTCTGCTGCCATGTGCTGACCACTGCTACAAGAATTGACTTTTGTTACGTGCTCTGCCAGGTATTAAGTGGTTGCTCCTATTTTATGCACTTGTTGCAGTTTGAAATGAATTGATAGCATGGAGATTAACTAGATTTGGCTGCCAAAGCACATTTAGTCACAGATACATTTGATGCGTACATGACCTCTCTGCTTCACATCACTCATGGGGAAGATACAGTTGGCTGAAATTCCCATGGTGCCTGGCAATTGGATGTTGCTGTCACCGTGCAATCACTTTATCATTAACTAACTGGTTGTAGGGAGCCATTTAAGCATAAACAGAGTTTAACCTGGCCCAGCCCTCTGCCAAAATACTGCTGTGGCTTGTCTCATGCTGCATGGCTCTGTCTTGATATGGTATTGATCATTTGTTTTCATGTCTCTCTCCTATTCAGCTTTTTTTATATCTCGCCCATTTATAATACACATTGTCTGCAACTGCTGTTTTATCCCTGAATAAGAAGAACAGAGCCTGACCTGAGGTGCTAGTACAACATAAAAATAAATCAATAGCGATTTATTTTTAATAATTTTATTTTTAATAAATTAGTGTAGTGATTGTAGGATCCAGAGGAGGGCCATTAAGATGATCAGAGGACTGGAGCACCCCTCCTGTGAAGTTAGGCTGAGAGAGTTGGGGTTGTTCAGCCTAAAGAAGACAAGGCCCTAGGGAGACATAGTTGTGGCCTTTCAGTACTTGAAGTGGGCCTATAAGAAAGATGGGGGCAAATCTGAGCAGGGAATGTTGGGACAGGAGAAGGGGTAATGGTTTTAATTTAAAGAATATTGATATAGATTAGATGTAAAGAAGATTTTTTTTTACAATGAGATGAGTATAACACTGGAATGTGTTTCCCAAAGGGGCAGTGGATGCCCCATTCCTGGAAACTTTCAAGATTAGGTAGGATGCAGCTCTGAGCAACCTGTTCTAGTTAAAGATGTCCCTGTTCATTGCAGGAGTGGGGGTTACTTGATGACATTTAAAGGTCCTTTATAACCCGAACTAGTCTATGATCTTCAGGGGGAGCTCTTTTCAATGATGGAGCTCATGGAGGCATCTAATTTTACAGTTTAATTCAGTGTATTCTGCTCTGTCTTTGGTTGTTGTCTTCATTCTTATTCCATTGCCGGATAGCACAAAACAAAATCAAACATCTTAGAGAAATGGCACATGAGGAGGTGGGTTTTTTTCCCTGTTTATACAAGAATATTAGATTCCTCCCATTAAAATTTATTAGTTTTACCAAGGATACTGGTTTATCATTAATCACTGACCAACATTTAAACAGCATCAAACAAAACTTGTATTAGAAGAATATTTCTTATGGCTTTGGGAATTTTCAAATCTGACAAGAAATAGAGGAACATGCATCTTCAAGTGCTGACAGAGCTTCAGCAAGCAAGGAAGTAAATAGTCAAAGCAAAATTTTTGATAAAGATAGCTTGTTCTTTTTATATGACTGGGATCAATTCTCATAAAGGCCAAAATGACTTTTCAATACCTGGAAGAGCCTTGAGGGGCTCAGATTTGCATTCTTCTAGTAAGGAGATACTAAAAACTGAGTTGTCAGTTTTTATTGTTTATCCTTCATTCCACTTACAAAGAGTTCTGAAAAAAGTGAAATTTTTTTAAGAGTCCCATAAAACATTACAAGGATGCCACCTTTAAATATTCAAGTTAGATATGTAGAAGCCCAAGTTTCTAGTACAATTAAAATAGCAGAGAAACTTCTATACTTGATGATGTAGTTCATCCCTTTGTGGTTCCTCTTTTGTATCAACTGTACAGAAACTTGGATATTTCCATTCCTCACTTAGATATAATAGGGTGAAACTGAACTGTAAGAGTCTGAGTTTTGAATGTGATAGGTTAATTTTCTTTATTTTAAAACTCAATTTAAATTTTAAAGGAAAATTTAGAGAGGTAGTAATGGTTTTGCATATGCCTATGTCTATGTATTCTTTAAACTAAAAGATATATTTTTCCTGTTGAATGTTTGTAATGGGACTCATATTTTTGTCTTCTCTCCTTACGGTTTTTAGGCTCTGATTTTAAAAGTTCTTAACAGCCCCTTTGTTTTAATTATTGTTTTAATTATATTTCTACTTATATCAGCATGAGAACTTAGGCTAGCAATGAATGTGTTTCAAAAACTTACCACCTAAAGTCACACTTAAATTCAAAGCTCTGTAAAACCATTATTAAGAGAGCTTATGAAGGAAAAAGAAAAACTTTCTAAAAATTACTGCTGAGGAGACTTGTAAAGATCATGCTGAGTGATAGGTCAAAAAGCCCAACCCACTGACAACTGCTGGAGTTAGGCAATTCACTTATCCTGGTAGGCAGCTACTTCTCTTCACTCACCTCTTTTGACACTGTTCTTTTATGTCATTTGGACATATCCAGTAAGGTGATACAAGGGGCAGACTTTTACTGTGCTTATCTGGATGCAGTGGAGGTATGGAGACCTGTTCCTGCTTAACAGGCTACTTGCACTCAGCATCATCCAAAGTGAAGTGCGGGGAGAGAAGGGAGTCATACCAACTGTGCAAATTCTGTTTAGAATGCTTGACTTGACTGATAAGCCACTGCAAATACCTGATATCCACCTGAATTCTGGTGAAAATCCATGTAAAGAGTCAATAGCCTAATATCCAGCAACACGTTCGAAAACTGAAAAAACTTGCCCATGGTAAGTTTTTACAGTTAAAGAGAGAAGAGTAATTTAAGCTCTGGATACATCTGACTTTTTACTGTAGGCAGGGTCAAAATGAGCATATATATTCATGCAAGCATAATTGATACAAAACTTTGTAGGAAAACTAATCCAAGGTTAAGATAGAGACATCATGTATTCATGTCTCTTCTTTGAATTCAGTGGAGATAGTGAGATTAACAGTGTAATGTGCTAAAGAACTGAGGCCTAATATAGTTATATAATTTAATAGCTCATAATCATTGACCTGAATGTGCTTTCAGTAAGCCCATATTTTCATGTTGCTACCTATTTTGTCCAAATTCTCACAGGTGCCTATGTGGCTGCACAACTTCTATGTGTACTGGACCAGAACCTGTTAGGAGAGTAGGTTTACTTACAGCTGTAGCAGTACTTAAAAGTTTATAAAAACCCCGAACAAACAAGTTAAAAAAAAAGAAAAAGAAAGAAAAAAAAAAAGAACTTTCCTAAATAGGGAGATAGACAGATATTATAGAAGTGAGATTTGTAGGTAGATTTTGCAGCTACAGAGCTGGTAGGTAGTGCGCCTATTATTTTGTGATATGCATAATCAGCAACAGAGGACCTGGGAGGTGTATGTGCCCTTCTCATGTAGTTTTAAAGCTGTTTTATCAGTCCAACAGTATTCAACAATTATGGTGTTATTTGAGCTCAAAGTGAACAAGATCAACTTTTCATTAAAGAATTAACTTTTCCAGTTAAGGTTTAGCTTTATTTATCATCCTAGAGCAAATAGAAGAACAATTTTATCACTGTTAGAGGTTTTTGAAGCACGATCATGATGAGCTTATACAGTGTCAGTTACTGACATAAAACTATCATAACAGAAATAATTTGACAGATTTAAGGAGAAACTAAATCAGCAGTATTTGTATGATAAGATATTCAATGGTCAAGTTACAAGTGTAGTCACTATAATGTTGATCCCACAATAGTCATTGTCTAGGAAAGCCAAGTGTATATACATATATAAATTGAATTTTGTTAGAGAGCACATACCTTGTGTCCCTCTGTGAAAAACACTGAGATCTGAGCAATTCAGCATTTATGCTGCTGATAATTAGAGTAAATATGGATCAAATATTTTTGACTTATAATTTCCATAAAATCTTCACCTTTCCCAATTAAAGAGGAAATGACAGTGGTGCTAACTGTAGATCTCTGAGTAATAAGCCAGAAAAGCAAACTGTAGGTCACAATTATTTCTTTAGTATTATGTAAAAGCTTGCAAGGCTCTAAGCTATACCAAATAGTTTACTCAATGAAAAATGCTTTATCTTATTTATTTATCTTTGGCACATGCAAGAGCATGAAATTTAGAAGACAGTGATGTATTTTGGAGAATCCAGGTGGGAACAGTGGTACTGAGCAGTTGCAGTAGAAATGTTCTGTTCTGTAATCCTTAGTTATCTATCTATATATTGCCCCATCACAATAACATCTGAATGCCACAGAACACTTAGCTGTATAATGCCCTTGTGAAGTGTTCAATAGTCTCATTTTCAAGTAGGATGGAAACAAGAGATGGAAAAATAATATCTTAGATTACTTGTTTTAGATTGCTTAGGCAAAATATGTCAGCTGGTTATATTGAATTTTTATCTTCTACAACTTCATTTTTTACTTAACTGGAAGTTCATCCTTCTGTAGGGGTTGTGGCCCTGGGTTACAAGCCTACCCAGGACAAATCCCCTTGGTGGATCAGTCCAGAAGAAGGGGGGCTTCCCCCCATCCGGGAAAAATCTGTGGTTTAGACCACGGAGTGGTCAAGCCAACCCCCAAGTTGCAATTGGTTTGTTATAATGTCTGTTAACAGTAGCCTTCTAGAAAGTTCCACTTTACTCGTTTGTTAATTTGTTGTCCCTTCCCGAATCCTCCCCTCTCTCCACCTAACTGGTTGCCATCCCGCTGCCCCTCCCTAATCCTTCCCTTCTACCTAATCTGATTGGTTGTTCTTGGAGTTTATAAGGTGATGTACGGAGCTTCACGGGGCTCTCGTCCCTGGGCTCCCGCACTGACATTAAAACTGTTTTTGCATACCCATATGAGAGCCTCTCCTATCCTTCCTCCACTCCCTCAGGTCTTCAACCTGGGAACCCACCGCTAGCCTTTCCTCTGAGAGCTGGCTGCTCCATCGGGATCTATTAGATTCCCTCGTTTACTCCACCTCCTGAGGAGAGTTAGGCGATTCGGGGACGCGGTGGTTGCAGGCAGCGGGATCCTCAGGGATCACCTTCCAGACCCCGGATCGACCCATCCAGAGGGTAAAAATCATCGTAATATCCTTCCTGATACTGTTATTCATAATTAAATACAGAACAAAGCATAAATGAGATAATTGAAAGTGAGGCTGCTTTTTCAGTCTGTAGAAAGGTATTCTTGCAGCAGGTTCAACACCTATAACTTTGGATCTGCTATAGATCCGTGAAAACTGGCTCTCAACTTCATTAATGTGAGCCACAGCCAAATCCCTTCTTTAGTTGCTCCATGTCTAACTTAGAAAAAGAAATTACAACTGAATCAGAAGAGATGTAGCTTGGAAAAATCTCCCATCCATCCTGGATTTTTGGGGGGTTTTTGTTGTTTTTTTTTCTTTTTCCCTTCTGAAAATTTTCGAAAATTCTTTCTTATTCTGAAAATGATCTTTGCTTTTTCTAGCACATTCATATTTCCTTTAGATTCCCTCTCTGCTTCCATTTTTTTTCCCAGGTGTCCCGCATTTCAATACTAAGAAATCTTCAACTTTTCTGACATAATTTTTGAAAGTTTCAATAAAATCTGAACATTTGAAAAAGTCTAGAATTTTCCCAGGGTGGCAATTCTTCCAGCTCCAGATCATGACATTAAAATTCACCTTTGTTTTGACAACTTGTCATGGTTTAACCTCAGCCAGCAGCTAAGAATACTGGCACTCGCTCAATTTCCCCAAGTGGGATAGGGGAGAGAATCAGAAAAGGGAGAAAACACATGGGCTGAGATAAAAATCATCTTTGTTGCCCTGCACTGGATCTGCTGCAGGAGCTCCCTGTCTCTCTTGTACTGAGGAATCCAGAACTGGACACAACACTCCAGATGTGGTTTTACATGGGAAGATTACAGGGATAAGATCACCTTCCTTGATCTGCTGGCAATGCTCTTCTTAATGCACCATGGAAGACCTTTGTCCTTGGCCCCCAAGGCACATGCTGGCTCATAATCAAATTGTTGTCCACCAGGACCACCAGTCCTTCAACACAGAGGTATTTTCCAGCAGGTTGGTTCCCACTCTGTACTGGCAAACAAAACACTAATACAGAACAAAGCACTAAGCTAGAACAAAATAATAAAAGGAGGATTATTTTCATTGTGGACATCTAAAATTTAGGTATCTGAATCTGAACTATTGCCTTAGACTTCATATATCATACTGAATAAACAGTAAGCACAGCAGCAGAGCTTGTATCCACCTACTTTTGATTTCAACAGGCTATGAGTTGTACCTTGAGAATACCTACTTTGCTTTTGTGAAAACAGGTGATTTTTGGAAAATAAACTCAGTATTTGGAGTCATACATTTAGGTGACTAAGACAAAGGGTTGTATGCCAGCCTAAATGAAAAGTTTACTCTGAGAATGGGTCAATTTTCTAGGATAAGTAGTTTTGTGTATATTAGTAATTCCTGCAGTGAACCTCTTTTCTTCTCTAAATCTTTCCTCAATAAACCAAAACCAAATCCAAACAAGTAAACAAACCAACAAATACTAAACCAGAAACAAAATCACAGGATAGGTAATTAACACTGACAAAGAAGTGAGAAATACAGTGTGTGCAATCTCATGTAATAAAAAATCCACCACTGTTGTCAAAGTTCATTTACTAAGTGTTGCACAGCTGGCAAC
>VZTZ01001552.1:4076-58170 GCA_013400955.1 Drymodes brunneopygia
AAGCCCTGTGTACTCCTCCTTCCTTGGGGACTCAGCTCCATTTCCCCGCAGCACCGGGGGACCCCGGCCCCTGCTCACTCCCTTCCCAACCCAAGCCGCCCNCAGGACAGGGGACAGCAGGGGGGCTCACCTGCTCTGCACTTCCTTGGCCAGGTTGTAGACAAGGCTGAGGCGGTGGCCCTGCTTCTCCTGCTTCTCCCGCAGCATCCTCTCTGCCAGCAGGAAATACGTGGCCGTGATGTGGTTGTAGCGGTCGGCTTCCAGCGCCCTGCGTGGGACCGAGGGAGTTGCATCAGCACACAAGGGAGGTAGGGAGGGATCAGGAGGGAGCTTGGAGGGAGCCCAGAGCCCTTCACAGGGGCTCCCACCCCGGCATGCTGTCACTCACTCCTGGATGGTGTCCCGATCTGCGATGTTCCCGCACATCATGGCCTGGAGGATGATCTCGTGCTCCTCCTCAGACACGCGCTTGTGGGAGGTGAGGGGCAGCAGGGAGCGGCTGGCAGGGGACGGGTCCACCCCCTGCAGCCACGTGTGGCCCTCGATCTGCTCCAGGGATGCTCGTTGCTTTGGGTCCCGCTGCAGCATCCTGGAGATGAGACTAGGGAAAAGGAGTGACGCTGCAACCCTGCAGCACTGTGTGTACCCCAAAGTAAGCAGCTTTACCTGTTCTCAGCTCCCAGGCACCTGCCAGGGCTGGGGCAACCCCCGGGGGCAGCAAGTCGGGGTCTGGGGGTACAGTGAGGGGTGGTGCTCACTCAGCGCACTGTGCCGAGACGTGCGGGGGGACGGTGTAGCGGCAGTCCATGATCATGGTGAGGGTCTCGCTGTCGTTGGCCTCCTGGAAGGGGGGGTGGCCACACACCAGCATGTAGAGGATGACCCCCAGGCTCCAGATGTCTGCAAGAAGCAGCAGCAGCAGTTCAGGTTGCACTCACCATGGCCCAGGAGAGATTCCCCACCCCAAGGACCCTGGGAGGGGCTGCCCCACCAGCCCCCAGTGCTGATTCAACAGACACCAGTGCTCACTGGCATGTTCCTTGGAGGTAACAGCTCCCAGGTCTTGCCCCATGGACGGGGGACCACACTCCCACCCAAGCAGGGAAGGACCTTCCCATCCTCACATCCAACCAGGTCTCAAGAGACTTCACCAAAGCAGTTGTGGTGTTGTCACCTTGTCCAGGCAGGGACAGGAAGGCCAGCCCTGAGGTCTGCCCCTCTACCCCTCCCCCCAGTCACACACCCACCCACAGCACTGTTTCATGTCACTCCTCAGCTTCCTGGCTCCCAAACCCCACCCTGGCACTGGGCTGTGCCTTAGGAGACACTACAGCAATGTGAGAGGAACATAGCACACATCTGGGCTCTCCAGCTGCATGGGGACTAGCAGGAGCTGAAGCAGGATTGCTGCCCTGTCCTGGGGACAGGAATAGAGCCAGGAGCATCTTCACTGGCCCCTCCTGCCCAGAACACAAATTCCTGCAGATGTGGGTTTAGGATGCTGAGCACGCCCTGGGGCGCTCCGTTAATACCTTCAGCTGCTTAAGTCAAGTGTTTGAAAATTTCTCATCTGCATCGGTTTTCTCCCTTCATTTCCCTTTGCAGCGCCACCAGCTTATTTTTCTACCGCCTCCATGAGCTATCCCTGTTCTCAACTCGGGATCCGCCTTTCCCTGAGCCAACGCTGGGCTTTTGCCTTTAAGGGCTCGTGTTTTGCTTTGCTAAATCCTCCTGCCCTAATTCCAGCCAGCCAGCCAGCCAGCTCAGATCCTGCTTCCCTCCCACGTCTCCTCTGTCACAGCAGAGCCTCTTGGAGCCCCCAGCCCAGCTCCCTGTGCCCTGGGACAGTCTCCCCAGACCCCTGCACCCTGGCCAGGGCAGGAAGGGCACTGGGAGCCATGGAGAGGAAGTGGTTTTCAGGGTGGGGATGGAGCAAAGGAAACTTTCAGAGCTCCTCCACCCAAACAGCAGCATCCCGAGCAGATTTCCTTCCGGCCTCACCCCGCCAAGTAACCACCAGCACCAGATTGCTGGCAGCTGTATCCTCACACTGCTTCTCCTGGCAGATGCAACACCAGCCTCACAGCCTGCTTGGGCTTTTTCCCCTCTCTGCAACCATCACTCTATGGGATCTCTGTGGATGCTGGGATGGTATCTGCAGGGAGTACCCTGCTGTGCCCGTGCAGGGCTGGGCAGCCAAGCACCCAAGGAACAGGTTTGCTCCTTGCAAGGACAGCAGTGCCACCGTGTGCTCCCAGTGTAAGGGGCCAAGTGGGAGGTGGTTCCCAGCTGGCAGGACCATGCTCCAGGCAAGGGACAGGAGGGAGGCAGGTCCCCAGGGCACCCCACAGCCCTTACCAACAGCTGGGGCATCATACTCATCCCCAAGCAGGATCTCTGGTGCCGAGTAGGCCAGGGAGCCGCAGCTGGTGGTGAGCATCTTGCCGGGCTGGAAGCGGTTGCTGAAGCCAAAGTCGGTGAGTTTGACCACCCCTTGCTCCTGGAAGAAGACCACGTTCTCGGGCTTGAGGTCGCGGTGCACCACGTGGAGCTTGTGGCAATAGGAGATAGCGTGGACAATCTGGGCAAAGTAGTGCTTGGCCCGCGGCTCGGCCAGGCCGCCCTCATGCCGCATGATGTGGTCAAACATGTCCCCGCCGTCACCCAGCTCCAGGATGAGGTAGAGCTTGGCGTGGGTGTCGATGACCTCGTAGAGGCGCACCACGTTGGGGTGCTGCACCAGCTTCATGCAGCGCACCTCCTGCAGGAGCTGCCCCGCCGCCTCCCCTGCCAGCTTGCTCTTGTCAATCACCTTGACGGCCACACGCTGCCCGGTGAAGACGTGCCGGGCCAGCTTCACCACGGCAAAGTGGCCCTTGCCCAGCGTGCGCTCCAGGTCATACAGCCCCGCAATCTTGCCCTCGCCGCAGCCCTGTGCCCCGGCCATGGCGCTGCTGTCAGGTGGGGACAGGCATCAGGCGCTGTGGGATGGAGGAGATGCTGAGCAATGTGGGGTGAGGGATGGGGTGCTCCCGAATATCAGGTTCCCCAGCACCACTGGCACCAAGACTGCCGGGACATCAGAGTCCCCAGCAGCCTGGGCACCCCTGACACTCCACCTCACAGTCCCCATCTCAGGACCCAGACACCCATCTGTATCCCCACCTCCAGTTCCTAGTATTCTAGAGACCTTGACACTTCCATCTCCTCAGTATCCTAGGACACCCTATAATCTCCGTGTCCAGCTCCCCAGCATCTTGAGCACTCCAACAACCTCCCTTTCAGTACCCAGCATCCTGAACATCCCGACACACCCCTCTGCTTCCCAGCATCCCAGGATATCCTGATACCCTCTCCTCCAGGTGTCCAGAGCTGCAACACTCTGGGCACCCTAATACCCCTGCCTCCAGTCCCTCATCATCCTGAGCACCCCCATACCGCCCTCTCCTGGTTCCCAGCAGCCTGAAAACTCCATACCCCTACCTCCAAATCGCCAGCACTCCTGTCATCCCATAATCCAAGGCCACAACATTCTGGGCACCCCAATAATACCAGCCTCCAGGTATTCGGCATCCTGGCTACCCCAATATGCTCACCTCCACTACCCAGCACCTCTAGGCACCCCTACCTCCATCTCCAGTCCCCAGGACACCGGACCACCCCCATATCGCAAACCTTCAGGTCTCCAGCACCCCTGTCACTCCCGTACTCCCATCTCCAATCCCCAACATCCGTGCCACCCCCATGCCCTCACCTCCAGACCTCAGCACCCTGGGCACCCCCATGCTCCCCCTCCAGTGCCCCGGGCACCCCGATACCCACCCCAGCCCCTGTCACCCGGTGCGCCCCGGCAGAGCCGCACTCACCGGGGCGCGGAGCTCCGACCGCCGGGGCTGCGGTGCCCGGGCGCGCCCGCCCCGCTGACGTCAGGGCAGCTCCGGCATCGAGCCTTAAAGGGCCCGGGCCGGCGGAGCTGAGGCCGGGACGATGCTCATCGCACCTCCCGAGAGGTAGCCCCCGGGTACCGCTGCCTCCGGCAGCTCCCGCGGCCCGGCTCGTTACTGCCTGTTTGGGGTAGCGGGGACTCGGTTGGCCTTAGCGGTAACGAGGGCTGGTGATGAACTAAATGAGCCCGCCTGCCTGGATGCTTCCAGGAGGAGAGGGAGAGTCCCCAGCCCAGTCTTGTCTCCCAAGAGTCCCGCTGTTGGGAGCTCCTGCCCGGGATGCCTGCTTACGGGTATCTCTGCTGTGCCACTGACCCACTCCATCCCCCACTCCCACCCTCGCTGGAGCCTGAACCATTGAGCGGGGAGCTCTGGCCCCCCTTTCTCCCTCGCTTTAAGCCCTCTTTTCCTGGAAGCGGCTCGGCGAGCGGCCGGGCGCCTCATTTAGCTCGTTACTGGCCATCGGGATGCGCACAAAGCAGATGCTGCTCCTGCAGATTAAAAAGCTCTCAGCGCGGCCGCCCTCGTTCCCGCTAATGCCTTCCCAGAAGTCCTGGCCCGCGGCCCCGCCGGCTGCAAACAGGCCCTAATGAGCTGTGCTGAGGGCTCCGTGCGGGGGCCGGTGTCAGCGGGGACCGGGGCAGCATGGACTGCGGACCCGGAGTCCACAGGGCTGGGGAATGGAGGAGCTGGGATGGGACACTGGGCACTCACCTGGGCCTTGGGAATGGAAAGGGCTGCCAAACCTGCCTGCCACCCAAGATGAGTCTGTCCAGGCATGTGGGGTGCAGGAGGCAGTAGGTGCTGTGGCAGGGGTCCTGACTGGGTGTTGTGCATTGGGGGACCCAGATGGGTGCTGAGTGTTTCCAGTAGCCACTTGCAGCTGCAGGAAATGACAAAGGGCAGATGAGCTCCTCACTGGTCCTGTGTCTGCTCAGCCTATCCCTCAAATGCAGTAGGAATCAGATTGTGCCAGGACAGGGGATGTAGGAGCAGAGGAAGCCTGCAAAGAGCCCCAGAGATGGTGCTGCAGCCATGAGCAGTGGCTCACGCTCTGCTGGGGATGTACTGGGAGGCCTGGGGGGTCCTCCAGGAGCAGCCTGGTGAGGGCAGAGCCTGGGCTGTGTAAGAGACTGGACTGAAGCCCCTCATCTGTCATTTGCCTCATGACCATCGAAATGACTGAAGACCGATCACCCAAAGACCCCCAAAAGGGGAAAAAGGACTTTTGCACAGGGAAGTCCGGGCCAAGGTGGGATGCCTGCCGAGTGCAGAAGCGTGACTGGTACAAACTAAGTGCAGGTCACGATAGACTGTCGTTCTTGCTGCCAAGGTGGAAAGAGCTGCACAGAAACACTCCGTCCTGTACACCTGCCTCATACCACTGCCCCAAAACAATGGGACTCATTTCCCCACCTCTTGGCCGGCTTCCCCTCGCTTTGGCACCCCTCAGCCTGCTGCACCCTGCTCCTGAAGAGAATTGCCTCACCTGTTGGCAAGCTGCCCCTCGCCTTTGAAAAGACTATAAAGAGACTCTCTGAAAAGACCCCTTGGAGATCTCCCCGCGGACGAAGACACGTCTATTGGGACCGGGCCATGAGGACTCCGTCTGTGCCGTGGTAGCTATAACCCAACTAACTCTCTATCTCTCTCTCTCTCTCTCTCTCTCTCTTTTTCTCCCTCTCTCCCTCTTCTATCGCATAAATTGTGTTGTTGGCACTCAAGAAAAGTGCTTTTGATTTTGGTTTAAACATAAAATACTTTTCCCTGTTTCCTTTGCACTCTGAGATTCAGTTAACAAACCATCACGACCCCCGCTGGTACCAGCGGATCGTGACAGCTGTCAGCCTTCCCTGCTGGGTATGTCACAGCCTGGTGAACCCTTCCTATTACATCTTATTCCCCCAATTCCTTGCAGGGCTGAAGCCACTCAAGGTCACAAGTATTCCCCAAAGGAGCCTGGCTCTGGGGAGATGCAGGTTCTCCAAATGAGACATGAGTAAGAGATGCAGTTAGCACAGGTGGAAGTCTGGAGAATCTGCAGATGATATGTGGTCAGGAGCTGGAGGACTTCTGGAGGCTCTGCACTATGACTGGATGCTTGCCAGGAGATACAGATAGGCAACATTCCCTATGGCATGGTTTTGGTGAGGAGACTGTAGCCCTGTTATTTCTGTATTTGGGAACTAGGAGATGTCCTCAGGCTGCAGCCTCAGTGCTGGAAAGGGAAGTTGGCTGGAAAGGGAAGTGGTCTGCAAGGACAGTGGGGATCACTTCCAGCAAACCTGGGAGTTTGGAGCTAAGACGGATCTGTTCCTTCCTGCAGCTGTGCAAGGCACAAAGCAGGAGTCCCCCCTCCCATGCATCACCCCACTGGCTGCCTCTATCCAGACAAAGCCCATTTTCCAGAGACTCCCACCTACCTGGTAGTTAGCGAAGTCATGTGGCTGCAGCACTTAATTAATAAAAAGCTGATATAAATCCCAGTAAACATGTGGGGAGTAGGACACTGAGGCAGAGAGCAGTACTAGCGTTTCCAGCGAGCTCGGTGGAGCAGCGAACAGCAGCAATCACCCTCTCTGCTCGGAGAGGTCAGTGCTCACCATGGGAAGGGGCTTGGGAGCGTGCGGGATGTGACGCCCATGCCTGTGGGGCTCCCCACAGTGCAGAGGGGTCTCTCCCAGCAAAGAGCTGGGTGGCTTTGTGGGATGGGGAGATGAGGAGTGGCCAGCATTGGGCTGCTGGAGCCAGGTTTGGAACCTCAGGGCTGCCCAAGCAGCAGGCACAGGGTTTCCCAGGATTTGGTTGACCACTTCCTGGTCCCTTTTCTTTTGCTCCCTAAGAGGTCACCTTTTTAGGGTCTTCAGGCCCCCAAAGCCCACAGCCCAACCCTGCAGCTAGTCCTGTCCCCCAGCTATGTGTGCTGGGGTCCTTCTCCCTGCCCAGCACTCAGATTCTAGTGGCACTTCCAGGCTCAGAGCCTGGCAGGAGCCATGTCAGATGTTTTGGCCACACACTGTGCACCTCTGTGGTCTGGCGGCTGCTGTGTGTGGGGCAGAAGAACCTGAACTGCTACAAAAAAGACTAATTCTCAGTCCATTCTCTGCTGGTCACCCCCTTCTGTGAGGAGATCATGAATGTGCTCACATATGGGGTGGCCCACAGCACATGAGAGAGCTTTGGGGGCTCCTGCTCCCACGTGTCTGTGGACCCAAAAAAGGGCTCTCAAGTCCAAGGGAGCAAACAGCTGGGAGCAGTGGCTGTGCTGGCAGAGGCTGCCCCTCTCTGTCACGGTGCTTCTCGGGGTGGGGGGATGATGGCAGTGGAGAGGATAGGCCAGGCTGCCAGCAGGTGGGCTGATGCTGGCCAGGCCCCTCTGCACAGGTTGTCCCCCAGGACCATGCTGAACGTGCTGCTGCTGTGCTGTGGGCTGCTGCAGGGGATCCAGGCTGTCCTGGATCTCAGGACTGCTGACCTCAGCTGTGGCCACCTGCAGAAGGCGAGCGGCGGGCTGGAGGGCGTGGACAGAGCCCGCCACGGCAGCCTGCAGCGGAAGGTCAAGGAGGTGTCTGCAGAGCCAGCAGGTGAGTCCTGTGGCTGCCTGCTCTTCACTGACCCCCATCAGCTGCTCGCTGGAAAACCCAGGGCCCCAAAACTGGAGTGAAGGGATCCCCTTAAAGCAACACAGCTTCTCCTGGCCCTGGATAGTGAGAACAGCCTGGCAGCCCACAGAGAGTGGGGCCTTTTTTTTTGTGGGGACACACGAGCAAAGGGAGAACAATTAGAGCTGACCCTCGGCAGACTCCTTGTCCAGCCTCTCTGTATCTTGCAGGAGCTCTCCCACGGCTGGGGATTGAGCAGATGGCCCTGGGGGTCCAAGAAGCTGATGGTGACCTTGTACAGAGAGACAGCCTGCTGGAACCACAGGTATGGATCCCTGAGCTTTCCTACAGACACCCCAAAGAGCAGGGTTGCCTCAGGCCACAGCAGCCTTGTGTGTGTCCCTGGGGCTGGGGGGGTTTGGAGCCCAGCATGGTGCTCCAGGGATGGGACTATCTGTCCATCACCTGAGGACCTGGGATGAGCTGAGGCTGCCCAGACCTGCAAGGGGCTCCAGCACTCAAAGGAGCGTGGTTCAACCCTGGTGTCCTGTAATCTTAACCTCAAATGCAGCCCAGGAAGCCTCCGCAGAGCAGGAGCTCACTGGGCAGTACACCGGGTTGCCTGGCTCAGCCCTCAGTGCCTCTGTCCGGGCAGAAGGCACAGTCCAGGCTGTGCTTCAAAATAAATGCGTGCAGAAAAGCCTTGAGACGCCGTGGATGAGGCAGCAATGCCTGCAGAGTCCAGAGGGCACAGCAGTGATTTCCAACAGAAAATAGAGCCTGGAGTTGAACACGACAGAAGCCTCTGCTGCTATCAACGCCAGGTTTCAGCAGCCACTCTTGGCTCTCTCCCATGCAGTTCTTCATTGCTGACACAGTGGTCCAGGACCAGCTCTTCCCCTCCTCTTCCTCCTCTCTCCCCTGCAGGCATCATCCACAGAGCTGCAGGCTGCAGGCCGTGAGGAGCGCTCCCCCCGCCGCTGCGTCCGTCTCCTGGAGTCCTGCCTCGGTCACCAGATCCCCTGCTGTGACCCCTGTGCCACCTGCTACTGCCGCTTCTTCAACGCCTTCTGCTACTGCAGGAAAATCAGCAACAACGTTTCCTGCGGCAAGAACTAGCACCCGTGGGGCTGCCAGCCCCTCGTCCCTGTGTGTGCCTCCTTCTCTGCAGCTCAAATAAACCAGCCCTTTGCAAAAGCCACTGAGGAGTGGCAATGGTGTGATGTGTCTGCTCGGGCTCTCAGGGGACAGGGGTGGCAGCAAGGTGAGGGTGGCCTGTGCACAGCTGGGCACAGTGTCTACACAGCCGACACACCAGGACACGTCCATGTCACACCAAATGTGCCTTTCCCAGCTACATAAGTGGTGTTTCAGCAGCAGGAGTACCCCATGGAGTGGCTATGCTGCTGTTACCCACAAATTCGGGTTTGTTCCTTGGTGTGCACAGAGCTGACAATGACACACTCCACAGAGACACTGATTGTTTATTTCAGAGCTGCCGCAGCCTGGGTGCTCGGTGCTATTTCACAAATCCAGCATGCCCCACCGAGCCTTCCCTGCCGTTATTTACACAGAGAAGTTCAGGGTTACTAATTCCCCAAGCACAGCCCTACTATTAACATTGATTAGTAGAGAAATCATGTAACTCCAGCTAACTTCCACTCATGCCCAGGGGAAGGGTCTTCACCTGAGCAGTCTTTTTGACCTGCAGGTGGGATTTTTAGTGTTACAATGAAGATAATTCAGCTCTAGAATATATGAACCTCGGGTACTACACCAGATTAACAATGAACACACAGACACACATCACCATCTTGAATTATTACATCCTTAAAGCTTGTTCCAGGATATTCTTGAGTGAGGGATGCTGGCTGCTGCCTGTTCCACTGATTAGGTCTCTTTTCTTCCTGATTAGGCTTAAAGTATACAGAGGTCTTACATCAAAGAACATCCTGCCTTAAGAAAACCTTGACGTACTCCACAATTTGCAACACCTCTGCATCAAACAAAATTATTTTATTTTTTTACAGAGCAACTCCTGCAGAGCCCTTTACCTGGCTAGGTACTTCGTGACTAGTAGAGGTGGTGTCTCGGCAGGAGGCGACACTGCGAGCTTTACTTGTAATCTTCTCCTGCCTGTATCGCTTAGGTGTGGCGAAGGGGAGCTTCACGCTGGGCGGCCGGAGCAGGAGAACGGCGGGCACGGGCTTACAGCGGCCGCCATCGCCTCAGGCCGTTCCCGCCTCGCAATGGCTGCCGGGAAGGGGCCGCGGCCACGTGACGCGCGTGGGTCACGTGAGGCGGCGGGCGGTAGCGCTGCCGTCTCGTCGCTGCCGCCATGTCGTGTTTCCCGGAGCTCTATTTTAACGTGGATAACGGGTACCTGGAAGGGCTGGTGCGCGGCTTTAAAGCGGGGGTGCTCCGGCAAGGCGATTACGTGAACCTGGTGCAGTGTGAGAGCCTGGAGGGTGAGTGGTGGTGGAGGCCTGAGGCGAGCGGGAACAGCCCCCCCCTCCCCGCCATCGTGAGGGGAATGTCCGGGCTTTGGGCTGAGGGGAGATGGTGGGGGGCTGTGGGGAGGCGCGGGGCTGCCTGACAGTGGGGAAAACAGCCAATAGCGGCGTTTGTGAGGCACTGTTCCCATTTCACCCCATGGCTGAGGACGCAGTCCGTGTCCCGTCCTGTCCCCCCCACCCCGCCTCAGCTGACTCAGTTTCCCGGTCAGCCCGGCCGTGTGATTGCCCCAGCTGATACAGCGGTTTAAGGGAACTTGGGCTCCCACTGCTTGCTTGAGGTGGCCGTGTAGCTGTGCCCTGTGCCCTGCGGGTTTTGGAAGCCTGGTGGGTTTTGACAGTCGTTGCTGGTGAGACTTGCTTGTACCTTCACTCCCTAAAGGGCAGGAAGCCTTTTAAAGGCCTGAAATAAGGTTATTGGTATAATTTAAGATCCCTAATACCCATGATTAGTTTTAAAGGCGATCAGGTCACCTAGGAAAGTACCTACTGTTGTTGAAGGATCACTAGTGGAAAAAAAATCAGTGCACATCTGAGTAAATTCACCTGTGAATTACCTGTCACCTGTGATCTTGAAATCTCTTTCGAGGTTAATTCTTATTTTCAGCCATTATCTTTTTTCTAGATCGGTGTGTACAAACTTGGAGAACTGTGAGGATGTGTTTTTTTACAGTGAGGGTGGTGAAGCACTGGCAGAGGTTGCCCAGAGAGGTGGTGGATGCCCCGTTCTTGAAAACATTCAGGGCCGGGTTGAATGGAGCTCTGAGCAACCTGGTCTAGTTGAAGATATCCCTGCTTATTGCAGGTGGTTGGACTATATGGCTTTAGAAAGTCCCTTCCAACCCAAACTATTCTGCAGTTCTATGATCACCTGTGGGCTGCTCATCCTCTTAATTTGCTGGTGCTGAACTGTTCCTGTGATCAGTGACCTGCATGGCAGTTTTCACTCTTTGGTGTACAGAACCTGGATCACAAATCACAAAGATTAAAATCAGGCCTGTCTTGAAATAAACCAGAAAGACACTTATCCAGAGATGCTGGTTGTTTTGATCAGTGGAATTATAATTATTGGATCATTCTTTCTTCTGAATATATATATATATAAGCGTCAGCTTTATCTAGACAATTACTACTGAGTGGTTAATTGACACTGACTGTTCAGATGAATCCCTGGCCAGCTGAACCTTGGATGCAAGTTACCTGGAACTGCTCACTCTGTGTAACAATGGAATGGGAACAGAGTTCTGTGTTGTGCCCCAGTCTCTACCTTAAAAATTCCCAGTATATTTTTACTTAGGACAGAAGCTCCTTTTTTACTTTTCTTTTTTTTTGCAGCTCTTTGCTTGCAGGAGTCATTGTCATTCCTGCTGTGAAACCCAGGGCCTGAAGGAGAGCAGTGGGAGTTACTTCTGCTCTCTTGGTAGTCACAAGTCTCAGCATGCCCTGAACTATGACTTTTTCACCTTTCCTGCAGATAACTTCCTGTTTGGTCTCTTTCTGTACTTGGAGCTTCTCTTTTCTCTCAGTTTCTTGCTTTCTGTACCAATCTAATTAAAGCTAGTTCTCCCTTGGAGTGGTGTTGGCTGCACTTGGAATGAGTCATTGTGGAGTTCCCGTATGTTTGTCATGGTATTGTTGCTGTTCTGTCCCCAGCAGCTCTCTGGTGGCAGTCACTGCTGTGCTCCTGGTCACGCTTCATTCAGAGCCTGAAGGCTCTTCCAAATTCACTGCCAGTCTTGTTCCTCCTTCACTTGGCTCATGTGCTTTTGGAGAGGGATTTTCCTTCAAAGGAGCATTGTTCTTTATTACTTACATAGGTCTCTGCTCAAACTGTTTCTTTCCTCTGTCCTTTCAGTGCTGATTTCCCCATTTCAGTGCTTGTTTTTTCTGCTTCACAGACTGTTAACATGTTTCTCTCTCCCAGATGCTTGTCTGCACTAAATCCAGGCAGTGGCTGATATATTAGCAGCCAAAAAGTACTGGGGTATAAATCACTGATACATTCTTCCCTACTCTCTGTTTTGTTTTTGCTGCTGCCTCTCGCGTGTCTGGCTCTGCGCTTAGTCCCAGTCCTGGAGCAAGTGATTGCCTTGGCCATAGAGGAAGCCGGAAGGACCAAGGCTGTTCTGGGTCTGGCCCTGGGAATTGGGTGTCTGGCTGCTTGGAGGACATTGTGCTTCCAGGTCTGAAATGCTGCTCCCTCTGGTGTGCCCAGATCGGTCTGGAAGCATAAAGCATAAAAGCAGCATAAAATCTGCTTCAGGACTTAGGCTGGCAGTTTAGTGCTGCTGGAAGGGAGGAAGTCATGCTTTTCTGCATGATCCTCTATTGTCTCTGCTTGTCTGATCATAAGGTAACCTGAGCCAAGCTCTCCCTTCTTTTTGAGTCAGAAACAGAGCCAAATGGGCTGTCTGTGGTCAGGCAGGCTCCTGAGCTGGCCTTAAGAAGTGCAGAAAAACATGTCCAGGATTGAGGGTGTGTGTGTGAGAGCTGTTTTGGCAGAAGCTTTGTCTTAAACCCTTTAGCATAACATGTTTAATCCCTTCTTTCAGCTCCAAAAGTCCTGGTGCTCTGGTTGTTTCTCAGCCGAGGCCCCGTGCAGTACACCTGAGCTGGGAGCGTTTGGAACCTGCCTGGCGGTCGCTGTTGTAACCAGTTCCTGCTTCTGACACAAGGTGTCAGTGAAGGACCTGGAGCTGCTTTCCTCTGCTCCAGTGGTGTGAGCATGGATCTGTGCTTGAGTGGAATCTGTTTGGGGCAACCAAACTTAGGAGTCACCCAGATTTCTACTGTCAAAAGATTGGTGAGTCGTCTACAGCTCCTCAAGCTGTGGTGGCCTGTAAGAGGTCTGATATTCTGTCAGGAGAATGAAAAGCTGCTGATGCAGTTGAACAGTGGTGACACTTTCAAGCAGCAGGGTTCAGTCTGGGTCTGGAATGTAGGTTATCAGCTGGCTTTACTGTTGGTCTGCAAAGCTTCCTTCTGCAAAAAGCATGTGAAGCCCAAGAAGTGCACAACAGAATCTTGAACCAGGAACGTCTTTACCTTTAGGTCATGAGCCTCCTATTGCTACTACTTCTTGCTTCCACAGCAACAGTGTAGAAAGCTGCTTTCTTTCTGACCTGCCAGTGTTGTAGAGGTGCTTGATGGGTGAAATCCAGCAGCAGGACATGTCACCTTCTGTCTGGGTGATGAGGCTGAGGAGTGGCAGGGAGTTGGCTCAAGCTTGTGGGCCTCTTTTGGGAGAGGTTTTCCAGAGACTGTGCATCTCCAGCACCACCACTCTGGATGTTTGTGCTTCTGTCTGTGCAGTTGGCACAGCTGGGAACTTGAATGCTGTGGAAACAGTGGTGTGCACTTGGAGGAATGGGAGCTGTCCATGGAGTTTGTGTTCTGCACACCAGGTTGAGTGCAGTGTGTGCTTTTGTTTTCATTGTTCCAAGGATCTTTTTACTCCCCTGCACGCTGCCATTGCTTTGAGGTGTTCAGCACATCTCCTTTCACTGAGAGAAGAGCAGGACAGGCTGTGCTACCTGTCTCTTTTCCTTTTTATCACTGTGGTCCTGGAATTTAAGCCCCAGAAGGCTGGAGCTGGGCTTCTCTTTCAGCATAACCACATGGGCAGAGTGTCCTCTCTTGTATAGGGATGTTGCAGAGCTCCAGACTGACTTCAAGAGTGCTTTTGGTGGAGCTCATGGTATTCTGGGTGTAGGGGGAACAGCATAGATCCTTTCCTGTGCAGCTCGTTTACTTTACTACCAAACAAGGAGAGGCCACTTGATGGTCCTGAGGTGTGGCTGTGGTTAGATCCATCCTGAACTCCGAGAGTGGTTCATATGGAACTCGGCGGGTGTAGAAACTGAGCCTTAATGTGGTGGGGACCTTTCATGGTCATTCACACAATGATGATTTATCACTCTCCTGACATCTTGGAGCCCTGTGTGAAAAGCTGACCCCTGTGTGCTGGGACTGTGCAGCAGGACCAGCCCCTGGCCCTAAGGGCTTTCTCCTGCCAGAGGAGGCAGAGTGTACAGGCACAGTGAGACCTGAGGAGAATACAGACTATTCCTGTCCTCTGACTGCTGCCTGCTCGTGCAGCAACTGAACAGTATCCAAAATGCTGTCCTGCTGATCTTGGTGCTTTGTCCTGCATTCTGTTTGGGTGTAACCGCTGGCTGTGGCTGTTTCATCAACTGTCCTGTTAAAACAAGCTCCAGGAAAACATTTATTGGAAGAAAGATGGCACTTCCATAGCCTGCTAGATCATGGTGGCAAACAAACTGTGGTCACTGGCTTCCTGCAGGGTTCAGCAGAGGCTCTTTGCTGTTTGTTCTGGACTCCTTTACTAGGCAGAGACCTGCTTCATAACTTCTCTTAGCTAAACTTCAAGCAGCAGCTGAGGTCAGCTTCTCAGTACTGGTGCAGCTTCAGCCCTTGTTTGGGTCCTGCTGCTTGTTAGATGATGATGGTGTCTGGGTTTCCTGGCAGGTATTGCTGCTCGGCAGCCTGTCAGTGCTTTCATCTTGTTTTTCCTCAGCTGTCGGCTCCTGCAGCATGAGACTGTTTTCTGTCCTGTTTATTTTAGTTTCTGAGTGATTTGTTGCCTTTCCCTTAACCCCTGCACTAGGTGCTGGGCTGATGTCCTGCACTGGACTTCTGAAGTTACAGTGTGACTTAGATCAGTCTGCATTTGGAGGGGGGAAAAAAGCTTATTGGAGATGCAGGCAGATGAGGAGGGGTTACCTTGCCTTTTGGACAGATTAGGAAAGGGCTGCCTGGTTGAGGGGCTCCTCATGGAACACGACCTGGCTGTGCTGGGTTTGAAGCTCTGAGTGGAGTGGGATGGGATGGGATAGAAACACAGGCTGCTCTTTGATGCTGAGGGCATCTCAAACTGGTGGAAAGTGAGAGGTGAGATACTGATGGAGGAACGAGCCAAAGATGATGCTTCTCTGTGTCTGTGGCCCACATGAGTTTGCTGCCTGACAACAGAGAAGAGGTAGCACGTCACTGCTGGTGGTGTGCAACCACAGGAAAGGTCTTAAATTCTGCAGGGAACAAAGGGTCTCTGAGTTCTGCTTGAGCGAGAGTTCAGAGAATCAGCTTCAGGAGTGTCTGAAGTGGCTATAAACAGACCAAACAAACAGCAACAAGGCAAATGATAATGACTGTGGTCTCCTGAAGGGAGACGTGGGTGGTGTACCTCATCTGCAGACTGCTATGTAATCCCTCAGCTACTTTACTGCCTCCTGCCTGGGAGATGGCAAATGATATTTGAATTTTTTATATAGGCAGTGATGGCCCCAGGTGCTTTGGAGGAAGATGTTGGGATTACAGCAGATAATTTTTGTGAAACCATCAGTTCAGCTCAGAAGTTGCGGAAGCTGATTCTGTGCCTGTGCGTGAAAAGACAGATCAGTCCTTGCCTGGAAGTGCTTGAGCCCTTAACTTGATTCAGAGCTCTGCAATGCAGTTACAACAGGAAAGAAGGAAGGGTTGGAAGTCTGAGCTGATGGGGCCATGGATCACTGTCTCAGCAGGGCTTACAGGAGAGGCTTTGACTGACAGATGTCTGACAGACTAATGGCTTGGTTCTTTCTTATGTCAAAGCAAACTTGCAGGAGAGGATAGTTGCATTAGTGTGGATATAAAGTCTCTTGTGAAGATGTCATCTGAAATGTCAAGGTGTTGGCACAGCAGTGTGTTGAATTAACGTCTGGTTGTGTTTGTGGCTCATGTACAGGCAGCTGCACGAAAACCAGAGGGCCTGATCTGAGTGTTGATAGGAGGTGGCTGTAAGTACATGTCATGGTAATCCCAAGCACTACCCTAGCCATCTGAAGAAGACTGTCATTCTGACAAATGGTTGTGCTCTTGCACGAGGCAGCTTTCTGGGAGTAGTGACCTGGCCATAATTTCCTAGGTTTTGCGAGGGAGGAGAGAGAACAAAAGTGTTGTGGTCATTCATGTGCTTCCTTGCCAAATGCTGGCTCAGTTTGTTATATAAGGTGTGTGAATCGCTTGGGAAAATGCAGAAACAGGCAAATATATCTCTTAAAATCAGTCACTGGGTTGAGGCTGTGTGCTGTTGTTGGTCATTATCTGGAGGAGCTCATCAGGAGGGGCTGGGCTCTGGGCTCAGGTCTCCTTTTCAGCAGCAGCTAGGGAAGAGGCACTGCAAAAGCCTTGCAGCCAGTGTCTTATCGACATGCAGTATGTGGGATCTCTGGCAGCTGCCCCTGCCAAGGTGCTGCTCTTACTGCCAGAGGTCAACTCTGGCTCAGTCTAACCTTGTGTTAGGAACCTGAGCTTTTGGAGAGCTTGGGGCTTGCTCAGCAGTGGGTCCATTTATTAGTCACCGTGCTACTGGGACAGCTCTTCTGGCAGCAGATTTGTGAAACCACGGGATTAGTTTGCTCTCATCTGGGAAGCTTGACATGTGAATAGTCCTATTAAAAGCTTCCAAACCCTCTTGACTGAGGCTTGGTGACTAGCCCAGCAGCTGGAGGAGGACAGGCTAGTGTAAAGCACTGATACACCGTGGGATGCACTGAGTCAGGGTTCATAAATCCTGTCCAATTTTTGGAAAATATGTTCTGTTTTGTCTGCTTGGATGCTAAGAGATTGAGAAAAGTTTAGTTCTGCAGCTTGTGGCTGGCCTTTCTTGTAAAAATGAATTCCAAGTGTTACATAAACATGGCCCTTACTCCAGTTGCAACATAATGTGCTGGCTCTTGGGCTGTGGAGTTGGGGGGACAGCCTCTTCACTGGAGCAGGGCAAAATGTTCCAGCCAAGCAGCTCATGGGAGCTTGCTCAGAGTTGCTGGAGAGCCTGCAAGGCACAACATGCAGCCTGTATGCCTCTGGTCTAGATGCAGTGCAGCTCTGACTTCCTGGAAGTACAGCAAACTTCTTTTTGTGTCCCAGTCTGTAGCATCCAGTGACATGATAGCAAATCAGCTGCTTGCAACCTCAAAAGCAGAGTTTCAGGTTGTGATGACACCAAAACAAACCAATGGTTTTGGACTTCAGGAAACAAGCTTTGGCAGCTTCCCTGCTGAAGGCAGATCTGGTAGGATATGCAATAGCTGCTTCCTCTCCAAGGTCCTGTATAGCTGCAAAACATCACATGCCTTTTTGGGCAGGCTTAGCTTCCATTACAGCTCTGTACAACTACAGGAAACTGCAAGGAGGAGGTATATGAATGCAACTACTGCAGCTCTCTGTGCCCTCCCTCTGCAATCTGAGTTTATGGGTATAATGCTCTTACCAGGACCTTTTCTCTTATATTCATTGAACATATTAATTGATCAATTTTGTTGCATATTTTCTCCAGTTTCTGCTAAAAGCAAACTAGTAAAGTCCTGCTCTGTCAGGAACTTAATTTCCACTCAGACTCCAAAGCTCATCATTCTGGAGCTTTAAAAAGTGGGACAAAAACTCATTAAGTTGTAGTTCAGGTAGATTTCCCCTCTGTCTTAGCTTTCAGAAAGCAATTACAGAACAGATGAGTCAGAACCCTTTGCACAGGGTGCTGCCCATGAGCTGGGCTTTTTGAAGACTTTAGGAAGTGATTACTATCAGTAATAATCCTGTGCAGGCTGCATGTAGGTGAGAGACATTCCAAGTTCTGGCATGATCTGGTGTTTGACTCTATGGCAAGGTTCGTGTGCAGACTCAGTTGAGTTACCCAGGCAATGTCCTCTCCCTTGCAAGTCTGAGCATAAGTTGACCATGATTTGGTAGAATAAACCACAGCTGTTCAACTGCAGATTACCTTGGGGAACAGAGATCTAGGTTAGATCTCTGCTTTGCTTCAGTCTTGATGTGTGTAGTTGGACGGGGAGCTTGCTTTGCTGCATCTAGGATTTGTAGAATTATTGAATGGTTTGGGTTGGAAGAGACCTTAAAGACCATCTTGTTCCAAACCCCCTTCCATGGACGGGGACACCTGCCACTAGACCAGATTGCTCCAAACCCTGTCCAATCTGGCCTTGAAAAATTCTGGGATTAGGGCATCCACAGCTTCTCTAGGCAATTTGTGCCAGTGCATCACCACCCTCCCAGGGAAGAATGTCTTCCTAAATATCCAATCTAAACTTAGTCTCTTTCAGTTTGAAGCCGTTTCCCCTTGTCCTGTTATTCCATGCCCTTGTTAAAAGTACCCCTCCAGCTCTCCTGTAGCCCCTTCATGTACTGAAAGGCTGCCATAAGGTCTCCCTAGAGCCTTTCCTGCTCNCTTCCATGGACGGGGACACCTGCCACTAGACCAGATTGCTCCAAACCCTGTCCAATCTGGCCTTGAAAAATTCTGGGATTAGGGCATCCACAGCTTCTCTAGGCAATTTGTGCCAGTGCATCACCACCCTCCCAGGGAAGAATGTCTTCCTAAATATCCAATCTAAACTTAGTCTCTTTCAGTTTGAAGCCGTTTCCCCTTGTCCTGTTATTCCATGCCCTTGTTAAAAGTACCCCTCCAGCTCTCCTGTAGCCCCTTCATGTACTGAAAGGCTGCCATAAGGTCTCCCTAGAGCCTTTCCTGCTCTAGGCTGAACAATTCCAATCCTCTCAGCCTTTCCTCATAGGAGAGATGATCTATCCCTCTAATTACCTTTGTAGCANCAAACCCTGTCCAATCTGGCCTTGAAAAATTCTGGGATTAGGGCATCCACAGCTTCTCTAGGCAATTTGTGCCAGTGCATCACCACCCTCCCAGGGAAGAATGTCTTCCTAAATATCCAATCTAAACTTAGTCTCTTTCAGTTTGAAGCCGTTTCCCCTTGTCCTGTTATTCCATGCCCTTGTTAAAAGTACCCCTCCAGCTCTCCTGTAGCCCCTTCATGTACTGAAAGGCTGCCATAAGGTCTCCCTAGAGCCTTTCCTGCTCTAGGCTGAACAATTCCAATCCTCTCAGCCTTTCCTCATAGGAGAGATGATCTATCCCTCTAATTACCTTTGTAGCATCTTCTGGACCTTTTCCCAACAATTTGATGGCCTTCCTGTGCTGAGGATCCCAGAGGTGGATGCAGAGCTGCATGTGGGGTCTCACTAGCGCAGACTAGGAGGGCAGAATCCCATAGTTTCTACAAGTGCCCCCAAAACTCTTGTGTAAACCACTGAGAAACTGAGTGGTAAATAAGTCTCTGGCCTTTATTTTCCTTCCTATAAACTCCATCTGTTTCCTGCAACACTGAGCAGTGGGAATGTCTTTGTAACTACAGAGTGCTGGGTCAAAACCATCTTTGCTAGACCTCCTTGGAAATACCCAGAAGAGTCAGTTGGCTTGGAAGCTGTTTGACCCCTGATCCCTTGGGCTGAGAACAGTATCACACTGCACAAGCTCAGGATGGAGCCTGTGGAGGAGCTCTCCAGCTTGTGCCCATGGCTGGGTGTAATGTCAAAAGATCAAACTCCTCAATCCAGCTGAGCGCTTGCTCTGACCTTGGTGCCGTGGGTGCTTGTGCCGTAATGCTGAGGACTTGTATGGCCTCAGTGCTCCTGCTTCAGAAAAACCAGGGAGAAATGTCATTTTTTGTTTTCTCTGGATGGTGTGTTCACATCTGGTTTGACTCAACTCTTCCAGCTTTTCTCCTTTCCCCAAAAAGGTCTTGAATCCCTGGGAGGATGCTTGCCTAACTGGCCCTCTGAGGTGAAGCTGAAGGAGGATGAACATTGTGTACCAATGCTACTAGTAGAGCTTTGAGGAGTAGGATTGTATGACGTTCCTTAGTTCTGGATTCAGTTTTTCCACAGAGACACTTAAATGCTTTTGGCTCAAACAGGGCTTTTATCTTGACAGAACTCAGCATGTTGTGGTTGCTTGTTGGCCAGGACTGCAGCTTGGTTGGGCACCTGACCTGCATCAGGGGTAACAGAGGAAACAAAGGTTTCCTCAGCTTGAAACTGGAGAAGGGGAAAACTTCTGAGCATGTTCTTCCATCCTGGGTAGGGATTGCCTACCCTATGAGATAGATTTTAATGTCCTTTCATCTTCACTAGCCCCTCTCTACCTATTAATGCCTGAATTCTGTTTACCAGTACAATTAGCTGGGCTGCTTTGATAATGTAAAACCAAGGTGGTTTATAATTTCTAAGTTGCTGTTTCTGTCTTTTTGGGTTTGAAAGCTTTACAAATGCCTGCACATCACTAGTATCTGGGGAGACTTGCTGTGTGTGCAGTTAGGTTCTTGGTTGTGATTTCTTCAGAGGAGCCTGCAATCAGAGCCCTTTTGGCTAGACGGAGTGCTTAAGTTATTTGTTTTTTTCTCCCCCTAGGTTTCTAGAAAATACCACCTAAAAAATCAGTAAGCTTCCACCTTGACCTAGCAGAGTGAACAGCTGACACCAGTGTGTGTGCTCAGTTACATAGATGGTGTCACAGATTTGTCTTTAAGATGAGGCAAGGCTGACCTAGTGAAACACTGATCTTTTCCTGCATTTAGGGTGTTCGTGAAAAACTGAGCACAAATATAATTGTATGACTTAACACATGAGTTTTGTCTAGGTGATCTTTCAGAGAAGAGAGTGCCTAGAGAAGTGCTGAGCAACAGCTTTCTTGGCTATGCTGAAAAAACGCCCAAACCCAGCCCAAAACCCTCTAGAGTGGAATTTTTCTTTCTTTTTCAGACTTGAAACTGCACCTCCAGAGCACAGACTATGGGAACTTCCTGGCCAATGAAGCCTCCCCACTCACTGTGTCCGTCATTGATGATAAGCTGAAGGAGAAGATGGTGGTGGAGTTCCGTCACATGAGGAACCACGCGTATGAGCCCCTGGCAAGTTTTCTGGACTTTATCACGTGAGTACCAGCTGGTCATGAACATCGTTTGAAATGCTGGTGTTCTTCCAGACTTGAGAGCTCTCAGACCAGCTTTGTAATCTCAGCCCCGTGCCTGCTGTGTTTTATGCAGCTTCTTGAATGAAACGGGTGTGGTTGTATCTGGAGATCTCAAACCAGCAGCACCATATCACTGTTTTGTTAAAGGCCTCTGCTCCCAGGGAGCATGTGCTCCATTGGTACAGCTGCTTGGCTGCCTTCCATCACAGTATTGATTCAGTCTCTTAGAGGTGCCATTTATCTTTGTCCCTTGAGCGAAATGTTCCTGGTTTTTAAAACTCTGGTCCTGCTGCAAAACATAGGCATGCCATGCATGTGCTTTACAGCAGTTGTCTGCTAGTTCTGAGCCACTGAGATTGATCAGCCTTCATCAGGGCTGATGTGATTCTCCTGTCCCACCCCAGGGGCTCTGGGCCTTCCTCTGACCCTGTCACAGACTGGTTCAGGGAGTTGAGCTGGCCAAAAATTGAACAACTTTTCCCTTTTAGGGTTAACCTTTGACTGGTTTGTTTTCCTTGGACAGCTCAGTGGGATCCAACAGATGCCAGCACTAGGGGAAGGCAGGGCCTGGAATGGACAGCAGGGAAACGCAGGGCTGTAGCAGCCTCAGCAAGTCTCTGTCAGTTCATGGAAACACATGCAGGTTCAGCTAATGTGAAAAGCTTGAAATAGCCCAGCAGTCTTGAGGTATCTTTTCCCACTTCTCCCAGAGGTTTTGCACACTGGGAACCCTCTGCTTCCCAGTGTGCTGCTCCTGTTTAGTTTGGTAATAGAATGCAATTGCTAGTGGCAGAGGGATACCAGTTGTCCCAGCTTGCATCTGAAAGATGGAAGTAAAATTGACTTCTTTCCTTTCCTAAGTCTATATTCCTGTGAGCTCTAGTTTGGCTTGCAAACTGCACAGCCAATGGTCTCTTCTAATCACCAAGGACATGTCTCATGGACAAAAGTGAGTTTCTGGTTCAGTAGAATGTGACTTTAACTTTCATATCTGAGAAGGAAATCATACTCTGTTCTTGAGTGGGATAGTTAATGTATCATCTCTGGTACAGTGACCCTGGGCTCATTGCAAACACTTTGGCAAGTGATATTTAATCTTGCATTTTTGGCAATTGTGTGTTTGTTATCCTGCTTACCAGGTACAAGTTTCTGAATGATGAAGACTGATGTAGAAAGACCTTTGGAAAAAATTTAAATTCTCATCTATCTGTGGCATCTTCTGCATTTACAAAGATTTAATAAACACCCATCTCTCTGCCACATGCCTTTGTGTTCACTCCTTTCTGTGTCTGGGTGCGAATGCTTTCTCACTTTCTAACCCAGTGGCTCGTATCTGTTGTTTTCTGGGTCACTGTGTTAAAGCTGTCTCCTAAGTATTTCCTGTTTTCCGAATATGGAACAAGGTATTACTGAGCTCCCATTTTGCAGCAGCATTTGCAATCGATGAAGCAATTTCTAGTTCATCATCTTAGTTTTATGGAGCAATTTCTTCTATTCTTTCAAACTTAAGTTAACTCTTAAAACACCTCATTGCCCATCTTGAATCTTCTGTAAAGACATCAGTGTTGTTTGAGCTTGGCAATATTAGCTGGGTGGTCCTCCACTGTTGCTTTCCCCTTTCTGTGTTACAGGTTTATGAAAATATCTCCATGGAATTACAGTAATCACTAATGCTTCTGCCGTATCTGTTTAAAGGCAATAGTTTGGGCAGCACAGCAGTATCTTACAGACTTTAAAACTTTGCTGTTGCCTAACAGTCTCGCTTTAAAAACCAGTGTGTGGAAAACATGAGCTGGAAGATCTCAGACTGTGCCTGCCTTGGTTACACATTGCCTGACTTGGTAGGAAGACTATGGATGGCCATGGAAATCCAATTCCCTCTTACTTCAGTCCTGTTGACCTTTATCCAGTGTCTACATCCAGCTCGAGTTTTGCAGAAGACCTTAAACATCTTGTTGTAATCAGGCTGGTTCTTACCAGCTGTTGGAATCACTTTTTAAAACTGATGTTCTGCCCTCATTCTGATTTAACTCTGATATTGTTCTGCTTCTATCATTCTGATTTTGATGAGTTCTCAACAGCAAAACATGATTCTGTGCAGATACCTCTATCTCTTGCTACTGTATAATCTCTCCTTGAATATATTGGTTCTGTTCAGCACAGAATGTTCCTTTCTCGAGTTGTCTTCACTCTTATCTCTTCTTTTTTACCCACAAGATTGCTTTAATGCCACTGTCTGCAGTGCTGCCTAGAGGAAAGCAAAAGGTGAAGCAGGAAAAAGCTGTTTTCCCATATGGAATGTCTGCACTCCCTTGTAGTCTTTTGTGCAAGGAGTCCAAGTGTTCAGTTGGGTTTTGTTGTGGTTCTGGCGCACCACTGATGGAGGGGTCTCCTCTGGGCCTGTGCTCATCACACTAGTGGGGTAGTGTTGAAGTAGAGAAGGTGTTATGCGCTTTAACTGGTCCAAGGGGGGAGTCACTACCAGGATATTAGAATCTCTAATAACTTGCAGTGACACTACAGATAGGTTAAAACAGAAGACAGAGTGAACCACAAGGAGTTTGGAGAGAGTTCTGCTTTCGCCCAGTGGGTCTTAGTATCTTCTCTTGATAGGCCTAGTAGAAAAGAGGGTAGACTAGATGTGACTTCTTGGGCTGCCTTTCAGACTGTGTTCCCTGAAACTGTCCCTTGAGTTGTAGTAGGCCTTGGTTTGGGGCAGGGGACAGAAATGTCAGAGATTTTGTCTGCTGACAGTAAAATTTCCCATATGTGTCCCAAATAGTTGGAGTGGTAGCACATACTTGTGCCAGTGTCTTTCATCTAGCTCAGGCTTGTATAGAGGCAGCACTGTAAAAATGTTCAGCCAAAGCATGTTGGCAGTGCTGGGGATTTTGTGAGTGTGCACCCAGAGATACTGTGTCATCCTGCCTGCCTGGGGGACACTGGGACAAGCCTGTGCCACTTGATTTTTCATTCTGAGTGCACACGCAGATATGGAGTGATTTATCTTTGCCTTTTAAACATGAGTATTTCCCATTCCATTCTTTCAGGCTTGTTAATGAAACTTGAACAGGAAATGATAAAGACTGCTCCTGGTAGACAGCTCAAGGCAATTGAGGCACCAGGTGGTCAGAAGAAGAAATTGTACTCAACTGAATGTATCTGTGTGCTAATAGTATACAGGCTGAAGTGAAATAAAAAATAGTAGAAAGACGTGGAAAATTTGAGCAGGGCTGGCTTCTGCAGGAGGAAAGCTTGAGTTCACTGAGACCTCTTTTGAGTTGTAAACAGAGGTTTTTAACATTGAGTGGGATTGTAGGAGGTGTGTCTGGCTCAAATTGGAAGGAAATGTTTTGTAGCTTGTCCAGTTCAGCTTTGAAACTCACTGCGGCTGGATATCTTTGTATGTACTTACGTTTTTGGCCTTCTTAGGACTCCTGGATAACCTCACATAAGATGGGCACATTGGGGCCTGTTAGCACTCATTGATGGTGGCCAGGGTGTGCGTCGTTAATGCCAGGAGGTGGATCAAGCATTTAAAAAGCAGTCAGGCTTTCTCCTTTCTGAATGTCCTGCTGGACCTTTGGGTTTTGAGTGGATCATGTGACTGTTATGCTTGTTTTTTGAGGATGCTCAGATCTGACCTGGGACACATTGCTGAGATCTGGGGAAACACCTGATTGTGGGAGCAGCTGTAGTTCTTGTTTCCTCTTCTTCAGCACCTGCCAGGAGCCGTGCTGTTTGTCCCAGGTGGAATGATACCATATCATTTCATTTGCCTCTTTGAAGCAGCCCCTGCAGTAAGTGAGGCCAGGGAGAGGAGAAGCAGCAATAGGGGCAGTGCAGGGGCTCTGCAGGAGCAGAGCGTGTGTTCCGTGCCTGGCTTCAGGAGGGTGCGTGTTCCATGCCCGGCTCCGGGGAGGAGAGGCCGCGCTGCCGATTGCTTGCCGGAAGGTGGCACTCCAGCCCCGTGCTGCCTGTCCCCAGGTGCACAGCAAGTGTGGGTGAGGATGGTCACCTGGGGGGAGGTGGGCGGGAGTTAACTTCTATCCTGAGCATAGGAGAAAGGACAGTGTTTAAAAGCACGTGAACAAAACTGACCCCAGAACGTGGCTAAGCAGCAACCCCAAAGTAAGGTCTTTGTTCCTCAAGTCACTTGCTGACACTGATTTTTTTTTGTCCTGTTGTGCTCCTCTCCTGGCACCACACTGACTCTTTCCTGGCTCTGGTTCTCTCCAGGAACTCTTCTGTGGCAAGTGTTGTGTTCTCAGTACCAAAATAAGGGAAATCAGCCAACTTCCTCAATTTGTTTTTTCAAGTGGTGGCTGTAGCTGGCAGCCTCTGCCACTGCAAGCAAGAAAGCTTGACTTGCTGAGCCTGCTGCAGTCTCCATAACACACCTGCTAGCTCTGCATCTTGCCACGCAGCTCCTTGCTGGAAGTCTGCTGGTGCTTCCCCATGTCTTTCAGCCAACCACGGTAGGTTCTGAGTGATAGGCACAAATTGTCTGTTAACATCTCTGCTCCAACACAAACAATGGGCTGTTTGGCTGAGGGAATGCAATGATGTTCTGCAGGGCAGCAACAAACAGGTATTAAGTGTTCTTGAAACAGCAAAAGCCACTTCCTGAATTCAACAAGCACATATTGACTTGTGGGATGGAAGTGGGTTTTAGGTTCTTCTCAGTGATGTGCTGCCTTGCCTTTCTGTACAGGCTTTGTTCTTTGTGTTAGCCTGACATAGTGCCATGGCCTGTCTCTCCTTCCTTCCAGTGTTCCTGTATACGGTTTAGATAGGAGCAACATTATGATAAAGAATCCTGACTCTATCCTGCTGTAGCCTGATCAGATTGTCAGCTTTAGTATTTTTCCAGTGGCAGGGAAAAGGGTTTAGTGGGTTTTTTGGGTTGATTTGTTTGGGTTTTGTTGTGTGGTGGTTTTTTGTTTGGGGCTCTTTTCTCTCCCCTTTGCTTCAGCACAATCTCTTCCCTGCTCTGGAAAGTCTGGCTTTGCAGCAGACCAGTGTGAGGGCCCTGGCAGCTGTTGGGCCCCTTGAACCCTCACAGCAAACTGATGGGCAGAGAAGGGTTTGGTCTTGTCTTCAGGGGGGAGCTGCTGGTAACTGTGAACACTGAGTGTGCTGTGGGAGTGAGGACTGGGGGCAAGCTGGCTCTAAATTCATCTTCCAAATCTGTGATCAAGCCTGTCATCAGAGGACAGACTAGGTCATCTTTTATCTTTGTCTTACCAGCCTGCAAGGGCTGGGAACCAGGTTCTTTTTTTGCCCCGAGGATGCAGCTGGGAACTTGGCTTTCAGTATGTTTTTGTGGTTACAAGATGTGTTTTTGATGAGGCTGCATGTACCTTTTCCCCTTGCGCGTGCCTTTTCTTAACTGACACTTCCCTCTGTTACCTTCTCCCTGACCCAGTCCTGCTCTGCCTCTCCCCTGCACTGGATAGATCTAGTTTCTGCTGCACAACTTTGAGTTCAGTTTTAATTTTGCAGCAGTGGTTTTTCTGGAGCCAAATTGTTTCAATTGCTACTTAAGCTGAAGAGCACTAATCCTCTTCTCTGGAGTAGGAAGTTGCCTGTCTTCATTTTAAATGTACTGGAGTGTGCATCCTGGCATAACTGTGGAGGTTACAAAATATGACTGCATCCTTTTGAAATCCTTTCCTGCAGAAGGAAAAAGCTCTCCAAATGCTTTACATTAGGGGTAGTTCATTGGGACAAGTGCAACAAATCTGAAGGATCTTTCCTAATGCTGCTGTGGTTAAAATTACACTATTTCAGTCAGGTTCCTTGGTGGTAGTGGGGTTAGGAATCAAAAATTACCTTTTTGCTGAGGATCCTGCAATAAAAGGTTTAAGAGCCTTTTCTGGCAGAGATTGTTTTGGCAAAGCAGCACAGGTTTCTGACAAACAGCTTCCCTGTTTGCAGAGAGTGCAAAGTTAAACTGATAAGCCAAGTTCTTAGAGGGATTACGCAATATTCAAAATAAGAGGGCATGTAGCTAATGGTCTGGAAATGATCAGAGACTTGTGTCTTCTGGATGGTGGCATCAGAGCTGCATCAGCTCACCTGCATTCCCTAAGGATGCTGATCTCACACTGGTTTCCCAGAACCAATGGCTGTGACGATGGACCGGGTTGCATGGTGGTGACTGTGGGAGTCATGGTGTGACTGCGGGTGCCCTCATTAGAAAGGGAATTTTTGAGGGGTGTGTTTCACTGTATATTACATTAAGAGGATGCTTTTTTTCCCCCAGACCTCTAGTGCCTGAAAAACATTTCATTTGGGCAGTGAATTTGAATGGGAACAACCTAACTGTTCTACGGAGCAACACTGTTCTTCACAGTGTATTAACAAGGTATCTGGCAAACAGTGAACTGTGGTAGTGATCAGAAAAGCTAACAAAATGTTACTGGTGGCAGTAAAGATGCGGCAAAAAGTGAGTGATGAGCTCCAGATGTCAGCCTGTGTGTCACTAAGGTAAAGAAGTCTTTGGTGAAACTCAGCTTTGAGAAGGGGCTCTAGACTGCAGGCTCTGGGTGATTAGGTGAGAATTCATTGCCCCTGGATAACATCCCTGTCCAAGCTCATGCAGTGTCATCCACAGGCAGTGTATGGACTTCCTGTCTTCTTGGGGTTTGTTTAAAGCTGAATTCCTCTGATGATCCTACAGTTTGCAGGAACAGTCCTTGTACTTCCCCCATGTTCCTTCTTGCAGTCTTTTCGTCAACAGGCTGAACAGAATGTCTGTTACAGGCATAGAACCAAGAAGGGGGGAGTTGTGTGTGTTAAGAGGTTATTGATGCTCCTCAAATCAATGTATGTGTGACTGCAGCTTTTCCAGAGGACAACCCGTGTGCAGGGCCTTCAGCTGAGTGTGCACTCACTAAGCCATTCTGTTCATATGTAACATGCTTCACTCCTTGATTGAAACCATTCCAAACGTTTTTGGTGCTTGACCTTAGCAGCATTTGTTTTCCATTGGTTGGCCTCACCCAATGCTCTAGACTGGCAAGTTCAGCCCAGAGAAGGCCTGGAGGCCAAGGGCACTGCTTCTGAAGGCTTCCTGGGGACATCTTGGGTCCTAGACCCCTCTCCCAGGTCCATTCTGGAAGCTGGCTTGAAGCCTAGCAAATACTTGCGTAGAGCTTTGCCTAAGTACCACAGTATTTAGAGGCTGTGCTAAATCTTGTGTCTGCCTCATGTGGTTTACTGCATGTCGAGTGGGATGATGAATTTTCTTGTCTTCTGCTGGCAGCAGGTCTGTATGCACAGACACATTCAGCACATTGGCTGGGTCAAGACCACACATTCACTGAGAAGTAGGTAAAGGCTTTTAGGCCTCTAATCTCACTCAGGTTCCTTAACTCCTAGAGAGAGTTTGGAGGATAATGTGAACAGTGCAGCCTTTCCTCTTGTATGTCTGTGAAATGTTTGGGGTTTGTGCTTTACATGTAAAATAAGAACATTATGGAAGTTTGACTTCTGCAGCTGGTCCCTGTGAAAGCAACATGATTACATGTTTTTGGTCAATATTTAAAATTTAATTAGTGCTCAAGTCTGCTCAACATGGCGCAGGGAGCTAGGGCTCAGCTTTGCATATCAGCCTCATGTTTCTCAAGCTTTGAGGCATCGAGTTTAGGCAACCAGAGGTTCTTGCAGCAGGCTGCAAGGTGTTCTAAATGTTCCCTGGTATTTTGAGGGAATTTTACAGATCAGGAGCACTGAGTCAAATTCATAAAGCCTTAAAATTAAAAGTTCTTCTTGTAGCTTTTTTCTTGTTAGTCTTTAATGCAGCTAACGCTGTATCACTGCTTGTAAGTTAACAGATGATACCAGTGGAAAACTGAGGTCAGTATCCCAAGAGACCTAGACTAGAGGATGGTAAAAATCATGTGGAGATACAGCTAAATATAGATTAATGCTGAGAACATTCCTGGATACTTGGTTTTGAAAGGCTGCCACAGCCTCTGTAGTACTGTGAAGTTATAACTCTTTGCTCTCAAATGGTCTTGTTGATCTAAGTTTAGCAGAGCACCCACTTACTGGCTGAGTGCCCTTGGTTTGTGGTGGCAACCATGAAGTTCTCAGCTTTCTCTTTGGCAGGTTCACGAATGTAGCAGTTAGGTATGATTTGTATTGGTGAGACTCTAGGAAGGACAATGTGCAAAGATAGGAAGAGACCAGCAAGGGCAGTTTGAGCAGAGACCAACACACACTGCATCTGCTCTTGCTGTTCCCTGGTGTGTCTGAGCTTCAGCTGCAGATGAGAGGTAGAACTGCTGCTGATCTGAGATGTTCTAATACGAGCTGAAAAACAGATTAAAGGATTTGTCTCTGTTCACATCCATTGTCTATTACTCAAACAAGTCTCAATGAGGCACTGAGATCTTCCTGATGTGCAACATTCCTCTCCTTTCCAGATCAGGACATCTGTGCAGTTATTTACTAATGATCTTAAGCCGACCCCGCAGATACAAACATCTCAGCTGTTGGCACTATTCTTAGTGTCAGCCACTGCTCTTTTGGGCTTTGAAGTCTGTGTGTTGCTTTCCTCTGTGGCTGCTTAACATTTGGAGCTTGAGAGAGGTGTGACAAGTGGCTCTGTGTACCAGCACAGTATCCAGTGGGATATAGATGGGTCTGTGTATTTATGCACAAACCCGGGGAAGCAGCTGTACCACCAGCATGAAACTTTTCCCCTAAGTTACTTCTCCCAACATCCCCTGAGTATGTGAACTGAATGAGCTGCAAGAGGGAAGCAGTGGATGCTAAAGTGACTATAGTCAAAACAACTTCATTATCTTTTAAAGCTGTCTCTAGAATTCTTGCCGAGTTGAGAGCACTGCTCTGATTCCACTGGAAATTTCCCTTTTTCATCCCAAAATAAATACATGCTTCTATAGTAATCTGAGTAACTGCCCAGTGCAGTCACATAGGGACTTTGGCCTTGCTCACAGTAGTCTGAGTTAACGTCTTAATGCTGGTTTTGGAAAGCATTAGAGCTGCCTGAGCAAGGCAGTACCTTAACCCATCCTGACAAAACCCTTGCTATGCACATCTGCATTGGCCCACTGCTGTCTGTTGGCTGTGACATGGAGGGCTGTCCTCATGATCCCTTGCAGAGCAGCTGTTAAGCTATAGTTTTGGCTCTACTTTTGGAGGATCCCTGAGAATCTCAGGTCATGCAATGTTCCATCATTAGTCATGCTTTGTGACCACTTGCAGTATTGTTAACGGTTTTTTTAGTATCCTGGAACAGAAAGCAATAAAAGACCAACCTATCTGCTGTAGG
This sequence comes from Drymodes brunneopygia, assembly GCA_013400955.1. Lineage (NCBI taxonomy): Eukaryota > Metazoa > Chordata > Aves > Passeriformes > Petroicidae > Drymodes > Drymodes brunneopygia. The sequence goes on from VZTZ01001552.1 coordinate 34,280, forward strand.
ACAATGACTCTTTATGATTAGATTAGATTAGTTAGTGGGGGAGGGAGAAGCTGTAACTGTTTTGGGGTCACTGCCTTGCAGGGCTGTTCCTGAGTGCCTTGAGGCCAAGTTGTAAATGTCCCATGTGATGAGTGTTCATGCATTTCATATGCTCCCCTGCTAAAACAGCATTTCCAAATATTCAGTGGGCCACTGCAGTCTTTCTTGCATATCTCATTTATCAGTGGCTGTGCTTAAGTAGTGCCAGAAGGAGGAATCATACATTGTCAAAATACCTGTGCATGGCTTTTGCACATGTACTCTACTCCTGCTTGATTCTGCTCCATGGGTGACTCTATCAGGATTTGTCTTCTGGGGACTGTCTCTCCCTTCTCTGTGAGGGGTCTCTACTGTGTCTGCCTGAGACCATATCTCCCAAAGCCAGCAGTGAGAATGAACTCTGGCCTGCTGCTGCTGGAAGGAAGGTTTCTCCCACCAGCCCCCCCCACCTTTTTGCCTTCTCTAGTCATATCCTAGCCTGGCTTTGTTCTCGTTATCTGAGTGTCTCCCAATACATATTGTTCTGCAATAGGAGTCACTGAAGGAGCGAAGATAGTGACTCCAGTTGTCTTGGACTTTAAGAAGCTGTAAATCATCATCTCTTTCCTGCTGTGGATGATGCTGAGGGTATTTCTATGTCTGCTGGCTTTTATGTCCTTTTATAAAAAATTATACTTTCCTGTGAGATGTTACTGATGCTTCTCAATATTAACTAAAATTATGTTTCTGTGAATGTGAATTTCTGGAATATACCACACCTCCATTCACCTCTCCATTAGGTGGGTGACAGGAGGAGTTATGCCTGGTGTAACAGTGCATGTCAAACTCTGGCTGGTTTTGTGCCCATGTCCCAGGGTGAGCAGAAAGCACCTCAAAGCAGGACAGTAAAACATTTGTGTGCAAGAGAGTTTTGCTATTAAGAGACCATCGATGTGGGCTGAAATAAGACTTCATGGCGTTGCAAGTGACAGACTACTTCTGTTTTCTCATGTTTCCCAGAATCTGTCTTATTAGCTGCACTGAGAGCTAGTAAAGGCTAAAATGCTCTTGGAGGGGTCTGAGTAGGCATTAACCATGAAAGCTGAAACATTTGAAGCTGATCAGAACCTTACAGGAGATGAGGAAGATGACAACAAAGTTGTTCTATTACACAAGTAGTTGAGGTTCTTAGAAACACTGCTGCCACTGTACTTAATTTAATTCTTTGGGCCTAGGAGAAAATGCCAGCATAGCCAGGACCTCCGCTGTGGTCTTGGGACAGCTGTGCTGATAGAGGCAGATGGGTCCTTGTTGAAACCTGGCACAGCAAAGTGACTGTTGCCCCTTCCACAGATGAGAAGAGGCTTTTCCAGCTGCCTTGGCGCTAGAAGACTTACTTTGTAGCCATTAGTGGCTAAGCTGTGACCGGTTTTATTGGGATGAAGTAGGGACTGAATGTGAAAAAGGGTGACCTGGGCTTGCTTGAAGTAAATGGAACTATCTGAAGGATTAGTAGGGGTGCTGGTGTCTGCCTGGCCTTGACAGGCACAAGAAGACCTTTGTCCTGCTGTTTCTCCCTTGTTATTGTGAAGGTTTGAAATGCTGTCACATGGAAATTTGAATGAGAATTCCCCTCTCTATCTCACGAATGTTAACTCTTCCTGCAGGGATGAATCCTTTGTCAGCAAGATTTAACGAGGTGAAGTAATCTTTAAAACAGTTGGTGCCTCCTTAGAGGCCTTGGCATTTGGGCTGTAGACCGTGCATTTCCCAGATCTCCCTGAAGGATGAGGAAACAATCAGGTTAAGGTGTATAAATTAAACAAGGAGGGCCATGCTTTGCTCTCTGGCACTGGAAGCCAGCTGCATTGTCTTTCCTGGGACCATCAGTCTGAAAGCAAGAGCTTCCATGTGTGAAGAGGCTCAGATTTTGGCAGCTTGCCTGAAACCTGGCTTTGGCTTTTGTGCTGAGTTGAACTGGGAAGGCATGAATGATCTTGGTGGGACTCTAGTAAACTGCTCTGAAGACCTGAGAGCAGAAGGGCTCCAGACGTTTTTCTTCAGTTCATTTTTCCTACAGTTGGCTTTGGCCAGGCTCCTTGCAAATATCTTGCAGGGAGTGGTATCTGAAGTAAACTGGGGATAGGAAGGAGGTGTGCTGGCATACATTACTGTGTTTCCTTACCTATTCCTTTGCTGTAGGCGGAGTTAAAGTAACAAATTTGGTCCTGTCGTATACTGTTGCCTTGCTTTGTTGAGGGAAGTGCTGCCTATGGTCTTCTCTTATAGCTATTGTGTTGCACTAAGGAAACTTGCAGGTTGAGGGCAGGTGGTGGAGTTGGGAAACGATCTTCTCTGTCCTTGTTCTGGCACACCTCATGGAGAAGCATAGGGTGCAGATGCTTTTATTTACCAGGAACCAGCTGCTTACTGCAAGGGACTTACCTCAGTTCTCATAAACAGGCCCTTCTTGCTGTCCTGGAGATTGCAATCATCTCCATGGTGAGAGCTGCACAAACAGGAGGGAAGATAATGACCTTGTGGATTAAAGGGCAAAAGGAGGTTTCCTAGTACGTAAAGCTTGTGCTGATTGCCCTGGTTCTAGATTGAACCAGGAAAGGTAGGCTGCAAACACAGAAAGGTGGTTTGCAAAAATTGTAAGGCCAGGAGGTGCATTACTCAGCCTTGCAGTGTGTAGAGAAAAAAGCAGCACCTGTTTGAGGAACTAAGGTGTGGATTTGATTTGTTCATGGACATGCCCTTTGAGCATATTTGAGAGGCAGTAAGCCAATCTAATAAAAACTAGCAAAATCTGCCTTTAACTGGCTCTGCTTACCTGCCTTTGATGTGGTTAAAGGGAAGCAGGTCTGCACTGTGCTCTTTGTTAGCTTGGAAATACGAAGACCAGCAACATCCCAATGTGTGTCTGGCAAACATCATTAGAGCCTTGCCCTGCCTGTCTTTACCCCAGTCCCAGGATGCTGGCCTTAAGTTCCCTTCTTCCAGTACTCAAGTACCTGTGGGAAGCATGACTCTCAGCAGAGCTTCAGCTCCCTCTGCCATTCTAGTTCAGGCCTCATCTTGTTTGTTTTGGAGCAGCTCCTGCCAAGGAGCTTCTTCAGGTCTTTTCCATCAGCTAACTTCTTAGAGTTCTAGCAGTGAGATCAAGGGAGTGTAAAATGCCACATACCCTGCTCTTCACCATCTGTGCCTCCTCCCCATGCTACTGAGGGATATGTGCAAAAGCAACTTCTGGCTGAAAAACCCCTCATCTCATTTGTTGTTTTTCAGGTTCACAGCTTGGTTGGCTTGTGGCTTAGCTGGTGGTGAAGATGCCTAGAGCATCAATGCTGTAATTGCTGGGGACATTTGGTGTTTATGTTATGCCTTGATCCCTTGCTTGGACCTTCTATTTGAAGAAGGCTACCAGCCTTTCATGTGTTCCCAGTCTTCAGGCCAGCTGTGTCTCTCTTCTCTGTCTGGACTGAGAGTACTGGAAGGTATTCTTTCTCCTCTGCTCAGCACTAGTGGAGGCCTCACCTGGCGTGCTGTGCCCAGTTCTGAGCTCCTCAGTGCAGGAGAAGCATGGGCATCCTGGAGAGAAGGGCCACAAAGGGCTTGTATTGGTGGAACTTATGCCAGGTGCTGTGATTTCAGATTGAATGTCCCATTGCTGCAGTGCCAAAGACTGAATCTGGTAGTCCTGAACAACATAAGTGGAGAACTTGGTTTGGGACATAATAACTTGGGCTAACGCAAAGGAGTTTGTAGCTTTTGGTGTAGAGGTGTGAAAAACCTTGTGTGTAGTTTTGTGAGGGTGTGAGTGAAGATTGTGCCAAAGCTGCCAGTCCTGTTGTTTTTGGAATGGAGCGAGGCGGCAGAAATGTGACCCTTCCTCCTTTCACTTGGCAAGATGGAGCAGTGTTGCTGGCACTGAAATTGGAGCCAGGCTCCTCTTGGAGGTGTGTGGGGTTAGGATGAGAGACAGTAGACAAATGACCATGGGGGAACGTTAGGAAAAAGCCTTTTCATTGCGAGTGTGGTCAGATGCTGAAGCAGAGCCCCAGGGAGGTTGTGAGACACACATCTGTGCAAATAATTGAAGGTTCATATGAACATTCAAAAGTCTTTTTGCCTGAGCAGCCAGAGCTGGCCATGCTTGGAACAGGGTATGGGGCCAGAGACCTCCAGAAGTCAGTTCCAATCTAATTCTCTTCCGTGGTAGGTGGCACCCAGATGGTGTGGTTCAGCTGTGGCATCAATCACAGCCTGGGATTATGCCTGACTGCCTTTTCCTAGGGTGGCATGATAAACAGATGATAAGGAGGTGCCTTGGTACTTCTTTGTGGGAAGTGTGCCTCTTTCTGGATATGTTCACATGGAGATGATGTGTGCCTGTTGCTGGGTTTCATATTAAATGTATTGTTTCAGTCTTCCTCTTTCATTCCTCCAGGTACAGCTACATGATTGACAATGTCATTCTACTGATCACTGGCACTCTGCACCAGCGTTCCATCTCCGAACTGGTGCCCAAGTGCCATCCTCTGGGAAGTTTTGAGCAGATGGAAGCTGTGAACATTGCTCAGACACCTGCAGAGCTCTACAATGCAATCTTGGTGGACACTCCCCTGGGTGAGTGGAGCTGTTCAAAATACCTCTTAGCTGTGTGTGGTGGAACAGATGTCCCTTTCTCCCCCAGTCTAACTAGCTCCAACTAAGCCTGAGTTGTGGTCCAGAAAGACAAAGCAGTGGGTAATGCACAGCTGTGGCTGTACTGCTTGTGATGGCTGGGCTTGAGTTCAGGTTCATGCCTGTCCTATGCCATCTTTTCCTCTGAAGGACCAGCTAGCTCTCCATACCCTTCAGTCAGTGTCCAGGTCAGCACAGTGGTGGAGGCAGAGTGTTGGAAAGCTCAGTTTTTGTGAGCCAGGTGTTGAGCCTCCTTAGTGAAGGGCTAAGTTGGGTCTTCTGCTGGAATGAATCACTTGATTTCCAGCACTTTTAGTTGGACCATTGGGTAATTTCTTGTATGCAATTTTTATAGATAATTACAGAGTTCTGCACATGCCCAGTCTTGTTCTGAGACTACTAAAATTAACATTAGTTAAATGAAAGCCCTTTATATAAACAAAAAACAAACCCAAACAACCACAGCAAAACAAAGAAATCTCTAAAAGCCTTTTAAAGCTCATTGTATAGCAGCATCCTGGTCTGAGGTGTACTGTCTCAGCGCTACAGGCTTGTTCAGGAGGCACATAATACTAAAACCAAGTGTCTTATGACCAACTAGTCAGACAGATCTGTTCTTTAAAGATAAAAGGTGTAGGAAGTGGTTCTGGAGAAAATATGGAAGCCTTTGCAGTAGTAGGGGAGGTAGTCACAGGTGACTTGCTAGTTTAGCATCTGTGGGCAAAAACGTAATGAGATATGCCTGAGTCAGTGGTTAGTCATTCTTTTGGGGTTGCTAGAAAGAACAAAACACTCTAAGTCATCATACTGACTTTGATAGAAATAGTTGAGTTTGGAACTGAAAGTGCTTTTGCAAATGCTCTGTGTAATAATGGGGCAAATGAAGTAGCTGTCATGGAAAAATGACTTGTGCCCAGCCAAGAAGGGAGAGCATGCCTCAAGAGACCTGGGCTGCAAGGCAGGGCAACAACGCAGCAGGAGAACTGAGGCTCTGCATGCAACTGAGTTGTGCCCACTTGTAGGGATGATGTGTGGGAAGAAAATCCTCCTCACAAGTAAGTGGGAACCTTCCCATTTTGGCAAGAAGATAGAACAGAGTATTTCAGAGATATTATTTCTCAGAGACTTTAAAGCTTCCAGCAGAATATGGAGTGAAAATGCCCCATGTCAGTTTTGAGGTGGTTCTGGAGAATATGGCTGGCAGTTGAGGGTCTTTGCCTCTTGCATTCATTTACTTGTACATGAGTTGGTTTTGCCTGCTTCAGCCCTGGCTGGGCTGGCTTCTCCAGACCTTTGCCCTGGCCATGCCCTTGGGGCTGTGTACCAACTAGTGTGGCATTTCTTCAGCAGGGGAACATGGGGAGTAGCTGTGTTGCCTAAACAAGCAGGCATGCAGGCTTCAGTTGTTTAACTTGCACTCTTTCCAGTGACCACACGCAAAGAAACAGCAGCTCTATCTCCTAAAAGGACTTGAGTAGCTACGTGGCTTGGTGGGAATGCCTAACCCCAAATGGCTTTCATAGGTTAACAGGGCAAAATGAGACTTGCTGTAAGCCTAATTTGGGATATTGGAGGGCCAAGAACTGAAATAGCTGTGTACTCATTCCTCAGCTACTCTGAAGTAGCCACTGCTTAGTTATCCAGGCTGGCCAGCACGTCCTGCAGTAAAAACCAGTCCTGGCACAGTCTGCTTGCATTTTTGCCAGCCATTGGGAACAGTGTTCCCCCAAGCCACGTGGCATTGTGCTCTGGTTCTGCAAAGAAACTTCTGGGGAGGTGTAACCTCTGTTCAGAAGAACCCTCCAGACCCAGTGTGGCTGCTGTCCCTCCAAGCAGCTCATGCTATGAAAGTGGTGCAGGCCAGAGGTGTGAGCCTGCATCACAGCTGGTTTGTTGCACAGAGCAGAGCACTGGTCAGTTCTCAGCAGGACTGTGGTGTCTGTTAACCACAGCTGCACTGTGTAAGCTGAGACAGATCAGATTTCTCTTTGTAGCAAATTCAGCAAAGTTGGTTACTGAGTGAGAGTTGAAGAAGTCAGGAAGTCCTGTCAATGGGTTTTATTGTACCACTCGTTTGCTTGCAAGAGCAGAACAGCAGCATTACATTACACTGTAGATGTACAAGACTCATCTATATCTGCAGCTTGCAGCACCTTTTTGGTCTGAAATCTGTGTTCTTTAGGTGGCAACAACTTCTCCAACTCCCTCCCAGAGATGCTCAGGCAAAGTATGTAGGGCTGAGCATCCTACCAAGTCCTACTAATATATTCTGTCTCCTGTTGCTAACTTTCAGCTAGAGAAATAAAAGCCCTTGGAAGAGGTGGAAAATGAGACTGATAGACTTGACCAGGAGAAATAACTCCTGACTCCAACCATGACCAGTGTCATGGGCTATAGGAGCTGTGGTATCACCGTGCCTTCTTCATCCCTGCTAAGATACTGTAGAAGAAGGGAGAAGCATCAGCTCCTTGTGTCTCACTAGCTGCTGTCTTACAGGTGCTTAAGCACTCCTGTGATGCTGCAGCAGGCAGTTCAAAGCTGCCTTGTCACCTCCAAGTGCCTGCATCTGGGAACAGTTTGGGGATTGCTTATTTTTAAATACAGACTTCTCTATCACTGATACTGGGGGCCAGAGCTGAGAATTTTTTCTGGAAATAGGCTGTTAACAAAACCATAGGACTAAGAGGTGAAGACAGTGAGTTTGTTTTTGTTTTTTGGGTTTTTTTGTTTTGTTTTGTTTTTTGGTTGGTTTTTTTTTTCCATTTGAGAATCCCAAAAATTATTATGGCCTAAGGAACCATGGTGGAGCCTGAGGTTTTGAGTCATGACAATTTGGCTGCTGAAGATAAGGGCTAGGCCTAGGAGAGACAAGCTCAACACAGGGTATGCTTCTGCCTGGTATTGTTGAGGAGTCTGGAAAGTGCTGAGCATGGGTCTGGTTAGGGCAGTGCTAACTCTGTCTCTGGCTCTGTTTCAGCTGCTTTCTTCCAAGACTGCATATCTGAACAGGACCTGGACGAAATGAATATTGAAATAATTCGAAACACCCTGTATAAGGTAAATGAGTCACAGAATCACAGAATGGGTTAGGTTGGAAAAGGCCACAGTGGATCATCTAGTTCAGTCTCCCTGCTCAAATAGGGTTATTCCAGAGCACATGGCACAGGATTGTGTCCAGATGGTTCTGGAATGTATCCACTGAGGGAGGCTCCACACCCTCTCTGGGCAAACAGTGCCAGTGCATGGTCACCCACACAGTAAAAAAGTTCTTCCTCATATTCAGGTGGAACTTCCTGTGCATCAATTTCTGCCTGTTGCCTCTTGTCCTAGTGCTAGAGTCTATGAGAAGGGAAGGAGATGTTAACTTACCTATTTATTCCTGGCATGGTGATTGAACATGGCCAAAACCTAGTTGCATCCATTGGAAAATAGAGGTAGCACTTCTGGAGGGGCCTGACATCCAATGACACAGGTCTGCCAAGTCAGGGCACCAGAGCTGGACAGAGAGGAGGATTTTCTTGGAGCTGTCAAGAGTCTGTGCAAGAGATTTTGCAGAGGTTATGTCTCTGAATTTTCTCATGCCCCAGGCAGGCAGGAGAGGTCTGCTCCCTCACTGCACGGGTTCAGAGTTGTAGTTAACTGCATTCAGAGTGACGGTATCTTAAACTTGATTGAAGGACTCCCATCGGCTTCCCTCCCTGTCTTGAGCCCTTTCCAAAGACCTTCCAACAGTCTGCTCAAGCCTTCTGTGGCTGTGGTTGGGGTTAGATGTTCTTGGTAGAGCAGTGCAAACTGGGGGGAATATTGGCAGAGGGATATGGAGGGGCTAAGGATCCCCTTGTCCTGATCTGTCATCTCCTGTGCAGGCCCTGTCTGGTTTTAGCTGGCAATGTTGAAGTGTGTGTTTATGTGCAGGCTGTGGCTATCGCTCCATCTCGACTCTCTGGATCAAGGGTGGGATGTAGATTGTATCTGTCAACCTTGTTTTGGCTGGTCACAGCCAGCCTGCAGTCAGTGTGACCTCTTCTTCCCAAGGAAGCTGTGGCCTGTTTGGAGAGGCAGAGAGCAGGTCAGGCGTGAAGGGAAGAAGGCAAAGGGAGGGAGAAGGAGCGGTGTGTCAGCAGTCATGCCCAGCTGCCTGTGGCCTCTGGCGTGTACTGGTCTTTGCTGTAACGGGGAGGGACACCTGTGTGCATAAACACCACAGCCTCGCAGGGCACAGGCCTCGGTCTTGACGTGAAGGAGGAGGGGGAAGGCAGGGAGCAGAGAGGGCACAGGGAAAACTGATTGGGAGGGCAGTAGGATGTATCCCCTTGGATCCCAGCTTCCATATTCTTTCCTATGTCCTTTTTGAGGCTCAATACTGCTTTGTAGTCTGCTCTTCCTACCCACAGATGGAAATGTAGGTGCTTGTAATGCCTCAGTATGCTAGCACTGGTTCTTCCTAAAGAGCAACCCCTGGGGAATACAGGAGCTCTGTCCGTAACAAATCACAGGGATGAAGGGACGGAAAAGGTGATTGCTGCTTATAGACTCTGCTTGAAGCCTCCTCTCTCCCCAGGGACTGGAAAATGTATAATACGATGCAAATGAGGGAAATAAAATCAGGTCTGAAATTTACAGAGAACTGCTCTGAAAAACACAACAGGCCCGGGACAGATGCCTACGTCAATGTGGAGTTGGCATGGGAAGGGGAAGTGCTATCTCCGAGACATACTGGAGATTTTTTTAAAGAATCTGTGAGTGTGTTGACAGAAGGTTTGAGCAGGATTCATAGGAGGAAGGCTATTACAAAGGCTTCTTGTTAGCAGTGAAGGTTCTCAAATGGAAATATTATTAAAATGGAGAACAGAGCTTAAAAATGGTCAGTGCTTAGTGTAGAGTGCAGTCAGCAGCCAAGTCTTGCAAAAGAAGTGTGATGGCCTTGTTATCTTCAGTGCTTACTCCCTTTGTTCCACCTCTTGTTGAAGTGAAGCCAGCTGACTGTTGGCCTTTGCTGGTGACTTTCTTGTAGGAACCAGTTGAAGGAGCTTTATGACTGGATAATAAAATAAAGCAGGCAAATCAGTGTGGATAAATGTGGAGTGATGTATGGGGGAGGCAAGGAGGGAACCCTGACTCTGCTTGTACAATGAGGGTCTCTCCTTGTTCCTTCCTACTACTAAATGGAATCTTGGGTAGTGATTGACCTAAGCAAGTGTCTCTCTACACAGTAACATGTTCCTAACAGTAGAAGAGAGCTGTATGAGTATCAGTGTGCTACTGCATCCATCTGTAAAGTGTGTTTGACCTGGACACTATCTCATTCCACTCATCTCAGAGTATGAACAGCAAAACAGGAGAAGGTGCTAAGGCGGACGCATTTAGAGGCTTGGGTATGATGGCTTCCGTACAGAAAACTACAAAAAAGGCTAGGATTCCTCACCTAGAGAAGGGAATCCAAGCTGTGATGGTATCCACAGATCATGTTGGAAAAGTCAGTGTGGATGGACAGGCCACAGGCCTATCTTCAGACTGGATTTAAGGACAGATGAGGCTAGCAGGAGGCAGAGGGGGGCTGGATTCATGAAAGGGAAGACCCACTGAGGATCATTAAAGGCAAAGACACTCCCCCTGGGTAAGGGCTTCAGGACCCTGGAGTGTTTCTGTCAGTTGCTGTCACTGGAAGGGCACCCAGTGCAGCTGTTTACAGACTGTGTTTCCATGTTATGTGTGATATTGGATCCCCATTCACTGCTGGATATTTGAGTTCACCTATATTTGCTTCTAAAGCCTTAGGTTTGTGCATGAGCTCTGATAAGGGCAGAGGCAGTGGCTGAATCTCTTCTCCACATTCCCTTTCCTGTCAGCCTCAAACTCATTATCCATATCCTTGTTCCTGTGGTAACTCTGCAGACTGATGCTCTGTGCTCTCCTCCACCTGAGCAGTGGCAAGTGCTGGAGAGGCTTTCTTTGAGTGATGCTCACCCAGCTCTGTCCTCTTGCACTGTGTGGTAACAAATATTTACAGAACACAGTAATCCAGGTGCTTTCCTAGTGCAGAGGCTGAGGGTGTCCAACTTGTCCATTCTTAGTCCAAATTCAGTCCTAGAGTTGTTGTGATAAAGCAGAAATTTGTGGTGTCTCAGCGTCCTTTTATTCCATCCCTTTGAAATGATTCTGGTTGCAGCTCTCTGCCCAGGGAGGTGTTTTATCATATAATCACTTCTTCTGAGAACATTTTGCTTAACGGTACTTTTAGCCATCCGCAGCCTTCTTAGGCTCCCCCTGGGAGACACAGTCATCTTCCAGATGGATTACGGAACATCTCCACAAAGGATTACGTTTCCTGGTGTAGCTGTGCCTGGCCTTATGTTTTCTGCAGTGCTCCAGTTGGGATAGAGACCAAGTGGCCGCAGTGTGAAAAGAGAATTAGAGAGAATGGCTGGTTTCTTTCACAGATGTCCTGTCTCATCTCTTGACTGCTTACACAGCGCTGCTTTCTGAGAGTAGGTCTTGCAGCTATGGTTGTGTGGCTTGGCATGTTTGTGGAGGCCAGAGCAGGGTCAGGAAACCACGTGAGACTTCAGTAAATGAGTTAGGCGACTCAAAGGAGAAAAATAGGCTTTAACCGTGCTGCCTGGGGATCTTGCCCACAGTAAGCTCATGCAGTCACTTGAACAAACCCAACCACAACCCTTCATGCTTCTGGCTCCTGGGGAAGCACTGTCCTTGTGTGGGCAAGTTCACATGGGGCCAGGGTGCCTGTGCTGTGTTACAGAGCATCTGGGAGCCTCCCTGCTTGCTGTCTGTCCTCTGCTGAAGGGCCCTGTGGGGGAGTAGATGAAGCTGTATAGAAGAATGCTCATCTGCCCTCTCTTTTCCAGGCTTACCTGGAGTCCTTCTACAAGTTCTGCAAGACGCTGGGAGGTACCACAGCAGATGCCATGTGCCCAATCCTGGAGGTAGGTCTGGAAACTCCCATAGCTGGATGGTGTTACAGTGATGGTCATTATGCCCTGCTCAGACCCAGCTTGTCTGCCAAGTTGTTAAGCATTCTCCAGTTAGTGTTCAGCATCCCCATGCCAACTTGAGGTGCTCACTAGGAGATTTGGGGAGCACTACCTGCATATGACTTTGGTTCCCCAGCTACTGATACATTTGTTGCCTCTGTGGCGACATCTTCATCTTCTCACATGGATAACAAGTAGGAGAGCTACCAGAGCTGTTCAGGTAACAGCCTGTTTCCATGCCAAGGCTTGCTGTGAGATGTGCAGTACTCAGGAGCAGTAGGTGAGAAACACTCCTTGACTTGGGCAGATTTGTCTTCTGTCTGGGATGAGGATTTCCTCACCTGAATGCATCTCAGGTATCAGCTACTGGGTGTACTGGGAGCCTGCACTTGTAGCCTGCCCTGGCTGAGCACTGGAGAGCTGTACACATCCTGGCAGCCTCCTCATGCTGCCCTCTGATGTGGCTCTGTGCAGAGCAGCACTGATATCTGCCAGCCTCTGGTAAAGATCCTGCATCCCAGCATGAGCCACTCTTTTCCCGCAGTTTGAAGCTGACCGGAGGGCCTTCATTATCACCATCAACTCATTTGGTACTGAGCTGTCCAAGGAGGATCGAGCCAAGCTGTTCCCACACTGTGGCAAGCTCTACCCTGAGGGCCTGGCTCAGCTGGCCAGGGCAGATGACTATGAGCAAGTCAAAAACGTTGCTGACTACTATCCCGTGAGTGCTCTGGGATGAGGGCTGTGGGGATTGGTACAAGGACCTGCTCTGGATCAGAGCTTCTTGGGGATCTGGGGAAACCTGTGGCTTGACAGCTTGGGGAGACAGGTGCCAGTCTTCTCTGATGCTGTTGGTCCCGTGCTCTGCTTGGCCAGGACTTGGCTTGTCTGAGATGTCGTTGGCTTATTAGTCATGGCTGTCATTTCAGTGGTGATTGGGTGACAGTGTTCTCTGTTCCAGGGTGTGGGGACTGCCCTTGCACCAAACCACCAAGGTGCTGATATGGCAGCAATGACAGGCTCTTCTTGCCTGATTTGGGAATGGAAATGTGTCTTCAGTGAGAAGTGATGTTGCCCCACTTCCAGCCCTGAGCTCTGGTTCAGTTGAAAGTGAGATGCTGACCTGGGAGCATACCTTCGGATTCGTCTGTGTTCAGGCCACTTTGTGCATGGCTGGGGACCTGTTTGGAGACAGTGAGCTCAGTGGCCCCTTACTGAGCAGCCTGTGTGGGTGGGCACGGGGGTCTGGCCCAAACACTCCAGTCTGTATGTGGAGGGGTCTGTACCTGATGCCCCTTTTCCTGTAGGCTCAAAGCAACGATATGCCTTTGAGAACTGCGCATTTCGAAGGAGGGGCAGGACTCTTGGTTTCTCTGTCCTCTGTCTTGACGGGGGGCTGGAGTATCTGTCTGACACATGGGGCACTCAGGTGCTGCTGAGCTGGGTGCAGGGTATCTCCTCATGTAATGCCTTCCTACAGGAGTACAAGCTGCTATTTGAAGGGGCTGGCAGCAACCCTGGAGACAAAACGCTTGAAGACCGGTTCTTTGAGCACGAGGTGAGTGAGCCCTGAGATACTTCTTGACAGGTGCCATTTTGCAAAGCTCCAGGTGTCAGGAAGCTGGTCTGCTGCCCTGTCAGCAGTGCTGTGGATGAACAGGGTTTTGAGGAAGGAGAAGCGTGTTTACTCCTGCATGAGAATGGGGGGTTGGCATAGTGCTTGGCCTGTTGTCTCACCCAGACAGATTAGAGCAGTGTGGGAAGGCATGGTTGGGGCTGCTGGTGGATATTTGGTCCATCAGTAGCAAAACCAGAGTGTAATTACATGGAAAATGAGGACTTTCATGGTACCTGAGTTATAAATATTTCCCCGTTCCAATGTCAGAGCCTGTCCTGAGCCACGTGGTGTAGGTTAGAGCTGTCCTGAGGACACAGAGAGATGCAGAACAGGATACCTGTACTGAGCCTTCTAGCCTGCTGGGAAGTCATGGGCCCTTCCAAGCAGCTCCATGCTTGCCTTGACCAACTCCTCCTATCTGTTCACTTCCTATCTGAAGTGAACAAATGACATGTCCTCCTCTGGGCTTTCCCCAGGTAAAGCTGAACAAGTTGGCCTTCCTCAACCAATTCCACTTTGGAGTCTTCTACGCCTTTGTGAAGCTGAAGGAGCAGGAGTGCCGCAACATTGTGTGGATCGCAGAGTGCATCGCCCAGCGGCACAGGACCAAGATCGACAACTACATTCCCATCTTCTAACTCTGCTCTGCTCTGCTCCTGTCTGACCCTCCCACCCCTGGAGTCCAGAGGGACCCCTAACTCCCTGAGTTGTCCCTTGCCCAGACTCCAGGGATGTCCCATCTGTGGAACTGGATCAAATGCAGAAACTGTACAGTTGCTAGTTAAATTATTCACGAGCTGAAGTTTGAGTTGTGTGTATTGTGAGACGTCCAGAGGGACCAGTGGTTCAGGCTTAGCCCTGTGCAGCAGGAGGGCCTCCTGTTGTGTATGCAGTAGTCCCAGCATTCCTGTACTAATTGCCGTGTGTGCTTATGCTCATACTGCAAGCTTGAGCTGCAGGGGGCTGCCTCTGAGGGGGCCCCACTGCTGCAGAGTAACGGGTCAGGTCTGCCATGGCTAGAGGGCCCTCTGTCAGTGCTCTGCACGCCTCCAACTCAGTGTTGTTCCTGTGAGATGTAGTTAGAGTGTGGTTTGTAGCGTAGCCCATGCTGCTGTGCAATCCCTGCATCCCCTTGTAGTGAACCCTGACCTGGGAGAGACAAAGCAGCCCTAGCCAGGACTGGAATGGAGCCTGTGGGAAGGTGAGGGCAGAGCCAGAGTGCTTGTGGAGTATAATCCTCCTACTCTGATGCCCTGGACAGGGCTCCATAAGCTGGCTGAGCTCCTTCCTCAGAGCTGTGGAGACCCACAGCTTGCGGTTTACTATCACAACCATGCAAGAGCTGGGGCTCCTCTGGGATCTGTGGATGGTGGTGGACTCCTACACCCCTCCAGGGTAGACATCCAGGCTTCTCCCCTGCAGAGAGGGGGTTGGCACTGCCATGGAGCTGTATGGCACAGCTGGCCAGGGGACAGAGTAGCCTTAGCCACCCTGGTGAGTATGATGTCCCAGGCCCTGCCTGTCTGTGGTCTGGGGTGGGAGCCAAGCCCTGGGCATGGTGTGGCAGCCCAGCACTTTGCTACTCTGTTCTTCTAGCTCCTACTTGCACTTGAGTTCTGGGAGATGTGCAATGGCAGCAGACAAGCCTTGCTGGTGGGAAACATGCTGGATGCTGCTGGGAGGAAGGATCAATGGAGAGCGGCTCTGTCCCAGCTTGTGCTGTGGTCACCTCTTCAGTTTGTTTTCCTGTGATCCCCTCCTCTCTACACCAATAAATGTCTGCCTACTGCACTGTGCTTTCCTGCTTACTTGGGCACCTGTTCCCACAGCCCCAGGTGGAGCCTCCATCAGCCACAGGGAATCTGGTAGTTGTGGCAGTGGAGCCTGGTATGGTTCCTCTGTGAGTTGGGACACTTGTTTCTACTACAGGCATGGTGATGGTACCATCCCATGAGGCCCAGGGTACTCCCTCCAGCCCAAGCCATGACACTGCCTGGTCTGCGGGTGCAACTGGCTGCTGAGCTAAGGGGTGCAGTCTTATGGGAGTGATCCATAAGGTGAGGGAGCTGCATGGCTTGTCCCTGTTGTGTGGGGCATTGTCACTGCTTCCATCCTTGCTACAGAGTCAGAGGAAAGCTAAAGAAAGCCTTTGGCATAGGTTGGGGGGGAGCAGTCACAAGTGCTTCCTGGCAGGCTGACCCCTTCTCTGGGAGTACCTGTGGCACCTGCTGCCGCATGCGAGGCTCCTGCCACAGTGCTTGGTGTGGTGCCAGCCATGACCCCGCTCAGCTCTGCCCACAGGCCAGGCATCCCTGAGCAGCTTTGCAGTGCTGCACTGCGGAAGGAGACAGCCAGAACCTGCTGGAATATCAAGAATGGATTTATTTAAAAAGTGACAATCACGTAGCTCATCTCATGAAGAGCTCTGCGGCACTGGCAGCCTGGTCTCAGCCTCTGCACTCGTCAGGAGCATGTGGAGTGTGTAATGAGTGGCAGGGAGGCAGTGGCCACAGGGTCCCAGCCCTGACCCAGCCAAGAGGGGACGGAGACAAACAGCTCTGAGAGCAGTAAGGAAGGTGGCGGGGAGCTGAGGAGGTACATCCCAGCCTGTGGTGCAGAGTTGCTGAATCAGGCAGGGATGGACCTCTTGGAGGGTGCATGGTTAGAAAAAATACAAAACCAAGGTCTCTAGAAAATGTTGATTCTTGCACAATAGAAAATAGATCTACCTGATTTTTGGAAAGAAATTTGGTTTTTAACATCTAGTGCTGATTGTTCCCCCACAGTGCAGGAGGGCAGTGCCTTTGGCTGTGCACGCGTTCAGGGCCTGGTGTGCCTGGAAATCCTGGGAGAAGGCCAGGTGCAGGTCAGGCCTTCTTCACATCATTGTGGTGCTCTCGCCGCAGTGCTCGGGGCAGCTTGGGGTTGATGAAGAATCCTTTCAAGAACAAGTCTCGGACAAAATAGGGCAGGTAGCGGTGTATGAAATACATGATCCCAAGGCCCTGCCCTGGGTAGTAGCGCACGGCGGGGTTGGCAGCCAGAAGCCCGTCTGTGATGCTGTTCACCACTGCGCTGAGGTCCTCCACCGCCACCTTCATGAACTGGATGAACTGCTGGTTAATCTCTTCCACGTAGTCCTCTCCGTAGGCCTGCAGCAGCTCCTGGGGCAGACTGGCCAACAGCTGCTGCTTCTGCAGGTTCCAGAAGGCAGGGTCACAGGTCGTCCCTGCAAGGAAACAGCCCCTGTGAGCTGCATGGGCCCCCCACTGCAGCCCCCCTGCCACGGGTGCCAGCAGCCCCAGTCATGTTCCAGCCTCACAGGAAGGTCCTGCTGAGACCCTGGCAAAGATTGCCATGAAGGAAGCATGGTAGTAGCACCATAGTGGCTCTTGGTAGCCTGGGATTGCACCAGGGGTCTTGGATCCTGCCTACAGTAGGGATGCCACTACCATAAACGTGACTGAGCTGCTTCAACCAACCCTGGTGGTATGGGATCTGCTGGCAGGACTTGATCCTGACCCTGTTTCAAATCTGCAGGCTTGGAACCCAAGAACCCAATGACCACAGGATAGCCACTGTCCGAATGTGGCTGGAGATGCTCAGGAAGCTGCATGCTTGCACCACCAGCTGCTCATCCCATTGCTCCATCTTGTGTCTCCCTGGGATACCTGTCCTTTGCCCACAGGCAGGGGAGGGGGCACTGATCCTCTTACCTGTTTTGTAGTAGCCGGGCAGGATGAGGCTGACTTTGATGCCCCAGGGCTGGAGCTCGCTGCGGAAGGTGTCCATGACCAGGCTGAGGGCTGCCTTCGAGGCCCCGTAGGCTGCCAGGCAGGGGAAGGGCATGTCACCTGGCATGAGTGAAAGAATGAGTGAGCCAGTGCTTGAGCAGGGGGGAGGGGCAGGGCATGTGTAGGGCTGTGTTCCTGGCCCCTGCTCAAGGAAATGGCTTAGGGTTTGTTGTGCTGAGAAAACAACTGAAATTAGCTTCCAATTAATGTTTTAATGGGGGAGGAAAAAAGTGGTGAGGGAAGAGGAAATTGATTTTGCCTCCCTGACCAGCTAAAACTTGGGATTGTCATCCCCAATGGAGGATT
Organism: Drymodes brunneopygia; assembly: GCA_013400955.1. NCBI lineage: Eukaryota > Metazoa > Chordata > Aves > Passeriformes > Petroicidae > Drymodes > Drymodes brunneopygia. Next base: position 51,697 of record VZTZ01001552.1, read on the forward strand.
AATGTGTTTTAATGGGCAAAAAAACAGGAGAGGAAGTTTGTTTTCCCAACCTGGCCAGGACTGTAATCCCCAATGGAGGCACAGGGCAGCTGGGCTTGGGATGCCCATGCTGCCTGTGTCCAGGCTGACTGTCCCCAGCCCCCATGTTTCCCCATGTCTTGGTGGCTGCTGTGGGGTTCAGCAATGCTGCCAGCTCATCCTAGAATTCCTGGTGCCAGTTGGCTGAGAAAATCGGAGCGCCTGGAGGGGTGGGAACTGCACCACACCATGGGGATGCTCAAGCTGTGCCTGGGCTGAGGGTGCCAAGGGTGCCACGCTGGAGGGAGGCTGCTCACCTGCAGGGCTGCTCACGGTGACAATGCGTCCGCCGGCAGAGCGGAGCAGGGGCAGCAGCCCCTTGGTGAGCTCCAGGGAGCCAAAGAAGTTCACCTCCATGCAGGTGCGGAACTTGCCCAGCGGTGAGAGCTCAGCATCAGCGATGGTGTCATTGAAACCAGCATTGTTCACCAGGCCCCAGAGTCCTGTGGGGATAGGGTGCTTGAAGAGGTGACCTGAATGGGGAACCCCCACCCTGGGATTCCCAGCTGTTCCCCAGGCTGATGGGGGTTCTGCAAGGGAATTGTGGGGTGCCCCAGGACAAGAAGAGAGCTTGGCAAAGGCTGTTGGCACAGGTGCCGCAGGGACACAGCCCCCTGTGGGGGCACATGGAGGCTTGGCACTGCCATGCGGGCTGCAGGCTGAGATCCCAGGGAGTTCTGTGGGGTTCTCTGGGGTTGCCAAAGGCTCCTCCTACCTGTGCTGTTGGTGTGAGCCTGGATGTGCTGCAGGACGCGTTGGATGTCATCCGTCTTGGTCAGGTCCATCTGCAGCAGCGTCAGCCTCGGTGAGCAGCTCTGGCGCAGCTCCTGGGCACCAGGACTCTGCAGGTCCAGCACGCTGGCAAACACCCGAAAGCCCATGATGTCCAAGTGCCGGGCTGTTGCCTGCCCAAAGCCTGAGTCACATCCTGGAAGAGACAGGAAGAGCCTTGCAGTGGCCAGTGACAGCCACTGTCTGTCCCCAGCCCCCAAAGATCCCCTAGCTCTACCTCTCCGTCACCAGGGACCAACCCCAGGAACTAAATACCCACCCCAGTATCAGTTCCCCTTGCCTGAGGACCACCTCGGCTCTGCACCCTGCTGTAGCTCCTGACTCACAAGGACGTGACCTTGCCCTGGGGCATTCGCAGGTCACGGAGCTGCTGTTCTCTCTCTTGCGGGAGGAAGAAAAGACTCCATTTATCTACAACCTTATCGCCCTGAGCGCCTCCCTGATTTAAGGTGCAGGTAAACCCGCAGGCACCAGCAGCAGCGCACCTGAACAGCCCAGAGCCCTGCAGCGATGCGGGGCCATCAACCCTCAAAATAGCCTCCCTGCGGAGCTGGCTGTTGTGAAGCAGTGACAAGGCCAGTGGCCAGGGTGGAGCAGCCGGGATACAAACAAACAGCAGCAGCAAGGTACAGGCTGTTCCCGTGGCCGATGGCAGTGCTGATAGCTCGGGGAGTCCGTGCCACAACCGCTGCCCAGTCACATTAACCATTAACAGAGGAGCACTGCAGGGGCAGCCCCATGCCCCTGCACCCTCCTGCCTGGCACCTTTGGGTGCTCCTGAGAACATCCCTGAAAACGGACCCTGTGTGGCACCTGGAGCCACTCCGGGATGGACACAACAGTGGCCCTGGGGACTGTCACCCCATGAGATCCCAGCACCCCTCCCCCAGCCTTGGGAGGGGGAAGGAGGAGGGCACACAGGGACTGGCTGCCTCACTCTTCAATACCCCCAGGCTGGGACCGGGCACTTACAGCTCTTGGGATGTCAGCTAAGCCCTCAGCTCAGCATCTCTATCCCAGTCCCCAGCTCAGTTTTACTCTATTGCTGCGTCAGAAACCTATAATTAAACCCCTGGCCAGAGGCCAGTGATAACACCCCAGAGGTGCTCAGCTGGCAGGAAGGGGCTGCAGGGACCTCCCTTTCCCTCACAACACCCAACACTCAGCATGGGTGTGTGCCAGTCTGGCTCAGCATCACCCCAGCATTATCCCTGGCATTGCCCCAGCATCACCCCCAGCACCCTGGTCCGCAGGGCATGCTGAAGGTGCTGCCGGTGCAGCACATCCACCTCTCTCCTCCCCAGGAACAGTGCATGCTGCCAGCAGACAGATAAGGTGCATTTCACCTTTCCGAGCACTGCAGGAGAAAACTGCAATAAAGATAAGGTTTGAAAATGAAAGTGCTTGTGGCCACAGCCTCACCATGATGCAGCTGACAGGAGGGTTACCTGCGCTGCTCCCGTGCAGCCAGCAAGAAAAGCTTCCAGTCCAAACATGAAGCTTCCTATCAGCATGCAACTCTCAAAACCCCGGGAAACATCCCAAAAAACTGAGAGAGACAGGTTTGCTGGCTTCTTATGGGCAAGTCTGGCAAGGAGGGAGCAAACACAGCCACATGCTGTCCAAGTCAGGCAAGGTTTGTTTTGCCTTAGAAGAACAGGGCAGTCAGAGGGTTTGTTTCGGAAGTTCTAATTTATTCACACACAACGAAAAAAAAACTCCTGGGAGGCTGGCGGGAGGCCCAGGGCCAAGAGGGTGAGGATGCTCTGGTGTTATTTAAGGTCTCCGCCGCTGCTCAGCTTCCCATCCACTGTGCTCAGGCATGGCCAAGAGTGCAGGGAGGGACAATGAACCCCCTGGGGCCATACACGTGGCCCCAAAGCATGGCAGCTTGCCCAGGGCCATGTTCACTCCCCATGGCCACCAGCACATGAGCTGCTGGCCACGCTGGAGCTGGCGCAGGAGCCATTGCCGCTGGCCCGTCCCCACTGAGAGCACTGGAGCCGTCCAGTCTGTGCGGCCTCAGCAAGGCTGGCGCTGGGCTCACCGCCCTCCCAGGATGCTGCATCACGAGGAGATGCCGGCGCCAGTTCCTCCCGCCCCAGCTCCCAGCTTGCCAACTGGTTTCACAGTCGTGCTGGAGGGAGGGACGTGGTCAGATCAAGCACAAGAGCCCAGCATTGGGAGCGCAGCAGAGGAGAGCAGGTACCTGGAAGCCCCCCCCTCGCATCCCCACGAGCCCTGGGCCAGCAGACAGAGGCTTTTGCTGCAGCAGGAGCAGAGCAAAGCCTGAGTCCAGGTTGCAAGATCCAGCAGCCCTCTACAAGCTCAGCAAGCTGGGACAAACTCCTGCACCAGGGGCCGGACGGCCTTTTGCCAGAGCAGCAGGTCAGCAGCAATTCCTGAAGACTTTGCAGAAGCTCCAGACACTTCAGCGGCTCCTCCAGGAGTGAGAGATACAAGCCTCCACTAGAATTTTGGCATGACACCCCCCAACTTCACTTATCTTGAGCAAGCAAAAAGGCTTGGCCTCCAGCATCATCATAAGGGGTGCCCTCCCACCCACTCAGAGAGGGCAAAGACGACCGACCCCACAGCATCTCGCATCCATTGTCCTGAGTTGCTCGTCACCGGTGACAGCAGAGCCACTGCTGGGGCTGAGCTGTGCCAGTTGGGCAGCTCCCAGCCATCCTGCACCGCTCGTGCTTCCTCGCTGCCAGGAGCCAGCTGAAGCTGCAGTCCCGGTTTGGTGTGGATGCATTTCTTTCAGGTGAGTCAGGCATGGCACGCTCTGACATTTTGCTGTCTGAGGTATTCACCCTGCTCCTACACCAGCACTGAGGCCACCACCCACAGAGGTGCTCAAAATTAGTGCTAGAGTTTGCTGATCGGAGGAGAGAGGGTCAATAACATGGCTACGGCCCGGGAGCTGCTGAACCACAACCACGCGCCTGCCCCTGCCCCCACCGCTGGCACAGTACATGACAGAGGGCTGGTGGCACTGGTCTGCAGTGCTCACCCCAACACAGCCTGGGAGTGGCTCCCTTCCCAAGCTGTGAGCTGAGAGTCCTCATCCATGAGCTGTGAGCTGTGCAGCCTTATTCCAGAGCTGTGGAACTGCAAGCTGCACATTTTAAGCCCTGAGCTACAAGCCAAGCATTTTCATCCCCAGGCCATGAGCTGTGTACATCCTAATCTTCAGGCCATGAGCTGTGAATCCTCATCCCTGAACCATGCACAACACGTGAGTACCTAAAACCTAAGCAGTGAGAAGCACAGCTTGGCTGAAGAATTCCCATGTGGCTGCAGAACTGCCCAGAGCCTGGTGGGTACAGTGGCTACTCTCTGGATCTGATCCCTCTACAGCCACCCCAGCTGCGGCCCTTCCTGGTGTGGAAGCTGAAGAGGGGTTACCCCAGGGCTGAGCACCCCCGTGATGGACCCTAGCAGCGTGGTCAGTCAGCAGCCCTAGAGGCTGCTCCCCAGGCACCCACCAATGGGGCAGCTGGAGGCACCCCTTGAGGATGCTCCGTCTTCCACCAACTGAGAGCTTGTCAACTGAGTTGGGCACTCAGGAGGGCATCACCCCCTCCTCATCTCTGCAGGCCATTGCCTGGGTGCCCCCTGCTGCTCCCCAAATCCCAGGACATCAATCCCACCTGATACAGCTTTAGGGCTGTATCACCTGTCCAAGAGGCCTTGCCAAGATGGAGCTGTCACCAGACCCAAGGACACCATCAACTGGAGGGGAGCTGGGCTGCCCAGGCTGAATGGATTTACATACTGAGCCACTTGTTTCCATAGGCTCAAGCTCAAGCCCTCCCTGGGATGCCAAGCTTAAACATGGTCTTCTGGCTCTGACAGGATTCACTGCCACCTTGGATCCAGCTTCTCTGGGCATGGAATGGGATTTAGCCAGGCAGCACTGAGGGAGGCTCAGCTGGGTGCCTGAGCAGGCACTGATCCCAGCTCAGCTGTTCATCTCAGCTCCATCCTGGGAGTGTGGGCACCTCATGGATGCAGAAGCACAGAACAAGGTGGCATTAAGTGAGGATGGTGCCATCAGAGGGGATGGCAGTCCCACAAAGGAACTTAGGGAGGGGGTCCTTTCATAGTGCAGGTCCAGGCAGTATAAAATGCCCAGCAAAATCCTGCGTGGGCAGGGCAAGGCCCTGTGGCCAACACCTTCCGGATGCTGCACACGTTTGGAGCAAGGAGTGATAAAAGGGTAATGTCAGCCCTGGGCAAGAGGGAGCAAATTCTTGGCAGGGCACAGGAAAGGGAAGGCAGGAGCACCTGTCCCCACAGCAGCTGGGCCACCACAGCCACACACCAGCCCTGGCCTCCCCAGCCAGGCATCAGCCACCATCTGTCCACACCCAAGATACTGCTGGGGGAGTGGGCCAGGAAGGGGTACCCACAGCCCCCAGCTCATCATAGCCAGTGTCACCAACTGTCCACAGGAAAGACCAGCCCAGCCAATGGCTTGCATGGCATGCCATGTCCCCATTCCCCATGGGAACAGCCGTCATGCCCATGCACAGACAGATGGGGCTGGGGTGGCAGCAGCCCTGGTGATGTGGCTGCTGGTTCTCAGCCCTGGGGTTCAGGAAGCCACAGGCCTAATTAAATTAAGTTAAAGCCAGAAGATGCCTTTAGGGATGACCCAAATCCCATCCCCAAATCCCCGGTGAGTGGATAATGCAGGAGCCCCCCACCCAAGCAGCCTGGGTGGACATCCCTGCAAAGCCTTAGCCTCCTTTCTGAGCAGGACCTGAGCCAAGGGGGGCACATGCGGCCCCTAGTCCCCCTAGGACCCCCCTGCACGACACAGTCGGCACAGGCAGCTGCAGGGAGATTTCTGATGGCTCCCATAGCCCAGGATAAGACACATCCTTCCAACAGGTTCTGTGGGTCAGAGCAGGGGTCAGACAAACTCTCAGCCCCACAAAGAGACCCATGACAGAAGGCAGAGCTCGGAATGCCCATGGCAGGGGGTGCATGGGTGACCTACCTCTCCCTGTGCTGGGGACAATAGCCAGATGGTATGAATTACAATGGATTAGCTAAGTGTTCCTGTAGCCTCACAGTCATCACCTCCATCCGGGAAGTTATCTCCCACTTAAGAAACAGAAGGGGGGAAATCTGATTTTCTGCCTAGACAACCAACCAAACCAGGCAGAGATGACAGATGATGAGGAGCCCCGAGGCCAGTGTGAATGCACCCACAGCTTCTGGATTAAAGCCCATTTCTTAGGAGCTTTACTGGTGCATCCCTACTGGGGACTCATGGCACAAAAGCAGCTAGGCAATAAAAAAGTGTCAGAGGCCACAGCCCTCCTCATCACTGTCTCTATAAGCCATCCATATCCCCCACCAAAGCGGTGAGCAACAGATGCTCGGTGGGGCTAATGAACGCAGGCTCTTGTTAGTGCCCTGGGGCAGCAGGACAGGAATGAGCCCAGCTGCTTCTGCCTATGCAAGGCCAGTGCCTGGTGGGACGCTCTAAGAGGTTGGGACCTGGGAATTAACCCAGCCCTGGCATGGCAGTGCTGCTGCTGCTGGTGAGCAGCGAACCTTGGCTCAGAAGCTGACGGAAGGGGG
>VZTZ01001552.1:66438-114489 GCA_013400955.1 Drymodes brunneopygia
TGCTGCCTGGGTAGGCGCGGCTCGGCTCGGCTCGGCACAGTTTGATTTGGCTCAGTCCTGCTCAGGATATTGTGCTGCCTAGGTAGGTGCGTTCAGTGTTGCTTAGTCTGTCATGGCTCAGCTCAGCTCGGGACATGATGCCACCCAAGCAGATACAGCTCAGCCCTGCTCAGGACATTGTGCCACCTAAGTAGACACAATTCAGCTTGGTCCAGCTTGGCACAACTCAGCTCAGAACAGCTCAAGATACCATGCCACCTCAATATGCACAGCTCAGTTCAGCATGGCTCAGGACATGATGCCACCCAGACAGGCACAGCTCAGCTCAGCACAGCACAGACCAGGAAATGATAATGTGCCAGATGGTCACAGTTTGGCTCAGCTTGGCTTGGCTTGGCTTGGCTCAGCTCAGCTCAGCTCAGCTCAGGACATTGTGCTACCTCAGTAGACACAACTCAACTCAACTTTGCATGGCTCAGCGTGGCTCAGTCTTGCTTGGACATGATGCTAAGGCACAACTCAGTTTGACACAGCTTGGCTTGGCCCAGATCAGCTCAGCTCAGCTCAGCTGAGCCCTGCTCAGTACATTGTGGCACCTCAGTAGGCATTATTCAGCTTGGCACAGCTCAGTTTGGCTCAGCTCAGAACACTGTGCCACCTAGACAGGTGCAATTAATCTCAGCTCAGCTTGGTTCAGCACAGCTCAGGACAGCTCAGAACATCCAGGTAGACACAGCTCAGTTCAGCTTGGCTTAGCACAGCTTGAGACATCATGCCATGGACAGGACGGCTCAGCTCATCTTGACATAACTCAGGACAAGATACCACCTAGGCAGGCACAGCTCAGCTTGACACAGTTTGGCCTGGCTTGGCTCAGCATGTCTTGAGACATCATGCTACCTAAGTAGGCACAGCTTAACTCAGCAGGGCTTGGCATGGCTCAGCATGACTCAGCTCAGCATGGCTTAGAACGTCATGCCACCTAGGTAGGCACAGCTCAGCTTGACTCAGCTCAGCTCAGTTCAGCTTGACACAGCTCAGCTTGACACAGCTCAGCTCATCTCAGTCCACCATGGTTCCACTTGGTTCAATTCGGCTTGAGATGTTGCGGCACTTATGGCAGAGCTCAGCTCAGCTTGGCTTGGCAGAGTTCGGCTCAGCTTGGTTTGGCACAGCTCAGGACATCATGCCACCTCAGTAAGCACAGTTCAGCTCAGCTTGGTTCAACTCAGCTCAGCTCAGCTTGGTTTGGCCTCGCATGGCTTGGCTCAGTGCCTGTCCAGGCAGAGCTTCCTGGCAGGAAGTGGCATTGCATCCAGGGTGCCTTAGCAGGAGGGAGGTTGCCCAAGCCAGAGCCAGTGCCACCAGCACTCATGCCCCACTGGGACAGGGGGAACACAGGGCATGGCCACTGCCAGGGCCACCCTTCTATTGGGTCTCCCTGCACAGGGTGGTGCTCTCAGACCTCGCAGGGGGAGCACAATACGGGCACTGGACTGTCCAGGTCTTGCTGCCTTGGCCAGCCACACTCCGTTCCTCAATGCCCAGAGCAGGCAGGTGAGGTGTGAATCTTTCCCACCTGCTCCCAGTGACTTGGGGCCAATGACTCCAGAGGGGTCCCAAACCACTTCTCAGCACCCAGAGCAGGCAGCACTCTGCCACTCACCTACCTGCTGTTGTTCTGGGGCTGCAACAGGGTGAGCCATGCTGGGAGGTCAGGTCCTGGCTTGCCCTAGTGAAGCTTGGGGAAGCCCTACCATGCAGTGCTGGGTGCCAGGTCTGTGCCACTTCCAGCGGCTGCTGGCAGGAGCTCCCTGCACCACCTGGCTGGGGGGCAAAGTCCTCTCCTTCCCAGGTTAATTACACAGGGTAATTGCTGCCGCTGGGCTCGCTTTATTAAGCACCTGCTTTAATATTTCACCAAGTCTCCGTACTTGGTGATCCTTGATGCGTCCCTGCCGTGGGCCTGACTCTCGGCACTCTCCGCCTGGGCTCTTGTGTGCCATCATCAGCACCACTCTCCCTTCCTGGCAGAGCCAGGGCCTGCCAGCTGTGCTGCCATCAGCACCAGCCACCCCGCCAGACCCCTGAGTCCTGTTGTGGTGGTGGCAGCACATGGCAGAGATGCCTGTGCCATCCTTATTGGAAACGACCTCCCTGGTACTGGCAGAAAAACATATTTCATCAGTGGGGATGGCAACAGCTGCAGCAGTACAGTGTCAAACAGGCTAGGGTGGTTTGGCTGGGGTGTGGTGGTGTCACCCAGCTGAGTTCGAAGTGCTCAAGGGAATGTTGGGAAGCCGGCAAGGTGGAGGAGGAGGAGGGATGCTCCCAACAGCATGGCCGCAGGCTCTCCCACAGGAATCTGCTTGCTTGCAGGCCCTGGGCTATTGAACCTGGTGAAAACAATAGAAGTAGCCACAAGGCAGAGCCTCAGGGAACTTGAGCTCTGAAGTTAAACCTCATCACACATCACTTCACCTAGGCTTGAAAAATCCTGTTGGAGAAAGGCTGTTTGATGAGAGGCCATCCCTCACTGTGCTGGCGGAGTTGGAGGCTGCAAGGGAGCGAGGTCAGGGATATGGTGCTTTGCAGGGACAGCCAAAATGCAGAGTCTGTACCCATGATGGTGTTTCACAGTGGGTAGATGCAGCCATTCCCAATTTGCAGCTTGAATTTCCACAACCCCTTGAGAGCTGGGTTGAATGTCCATCCATCCATCCCTTCCAGATCTCACACATGGTCTTGGGATGCCCTTCTTATGGGACTCCTCAAGATGGGTTTGTAGATAGCTATGGTGTTCTTTGTCACAGCAGTCAGGGCTTTCTGTGGGTTTTCTCACCACAGGTCCAGTGTGGTGGGGCTGGACCAGCAGCACCATTTGCTGTCTCTGGCCGGTCCCCAGCTTTCTCCCAAAAGGCTAGTGTGCAGTCAAGGTGATTGGTGGCTATTCCCTTGAAGACAGTGCCTGGTCTTGTTCATCTGCCCATTGCCCAACCCCGAGGGTGCCTCCCAGCCGCCCGTGCTGTTGGGAAACTCTGGTGATAGCCCCATTACCTTTTGACCTACTTGAGCTCTTCTGTACCCGTTCTGCTAATTACAGCTCACCTTTCACAGGGGAAGTGGGGCTGGTTCAACCACAGCCACCTCCCACACCCTTCCTGGGGCTGCTCAAGCAGGTCCCTGGGAGGGGGGACACACACATCACATCTTCCTAGTGCTCCCCTTGCCCTAGGCTGTTCCTCCAGCTCCTGGAGCCTCCCATGACTAACAGGTTTTGAGATAATTGTTCCACTCCCTAATCTGATCTGCAGAAGATTCATGACATTGTTTTCAAAGTGCCATAAGCCATTTCCAGAGGTTCTAAGCCCATGAGGGTTGTGATTCATCCACATGCTGCTGCCACAGGTACTTAATCTTCTTCAAAACAGCAAGTCCTTCTTCCAGGGCTATTATCTCCTCAGGAAACACCACCCAGACGAGCGCCTAACAGGGCACTTTTGCTTGTTCAGTGCTGATGGATATTTGTGCCAGGTCTTGCTTCCTCACCCATGCCATGAGGTACAGTCTTTCCCTGGGAGCAGTGATCTCAGGAGAGGGGACCATGGGGCTGAAGCCTCCTTCAATGTCACTTGAGGGCTGGGTACCCACCATGGACTGGCAAACCCACAGGAAAGGGGATGCTGGGCTAAAGCACAGGGGGCTCCTTGTCTCCCACACAATGGACAGGCATTGATCCTGCACGGTGAAGATGTGAGACACTGGAGCCCATTGGCTTCTGGGGCTGGAGACAGTTCAGGGGTGACAAAGGCTGTTGCACCACCTGGAATTAACTCTCATTTTGACCCAAAGCATCTTGCAGTGGACAGTGATTGATTACTCCTGGCACAAAATATTTGTGTCCTACTTCTGAACTTGTGCAGTTCTCTTGGTTCTGGTTGAACTTTGCTGCTGTAGCAGGAACTCTGTTATTGTGGCTTTCTTCTCTGGGGAGCACAGATCCACGGGTGGCTGTGATTCAGTTAAGCCAGGCTCAGCTCCAGGAAGCCTTTCCTTCACCCAACAACATTCCTTTGATCCTTTCTCAAACCTGAGGCATGGAAAACTGAGTCTAAAAAAGCCCAGCCTGGAGGCACTTCCCATGGCACAGCCAACCTCAGCCACAGCCTCCATGGAGCCACCTTAGCTCCTTGTTCTGGGATCTTCTTTCTCTTCTTCCCCAGCATTTTCCATTCCTTGTTTCCAACTTGATTGACAAAGGACTTTTTTTGGTCTTTCCTTCTATTTTGAAGCTGTAAATCACAGGTGACCATTGGTGCCTATTGTCTGCTACATCTGATGCCATGTTTGTAGATTCAGCCTGAGACCCACGCTTTGATCCTCCATCTGCAGGAGGTTTCCACACACCTCAGCTGGATGGTGGGCACAGTGAAAACTTTTCCCCAGAGGCTGGGCAGGACCTCCTTGCTCCTGGGGTGCTGTGGCTGCAGCAGGTCCTTTGCAGAGTACCAGGGCTGCTCCCCAGGATAGCCTTGCTGGCAGCGTGGAGCATCCAGCCAAGTGCTGACCCTGGGTCTGGCTCTTTCCAAACCCTTTGTCTTCAGAACATTCCTGCCTCTGACTTGTTTTTTCAGGTTGTGCATGATCCCCAGGTATTTACAAAACACAGCTCTGTTTCCAGCCACATTCATGGCTTTGGAAGGTTTCACCTTCTGCCCTGGTGAGGACCTTGTGTCACTGTGCCCACACAGCCTTTGGCCTTTGCTAGCCAGGCTTTCTGCACCATGGTTCCCCCAAACCAGAACTGATTTTGGGCTGCAGGGACCTTGCTCCTTTAGTGTGGCTATGAAATGGTGATACTCGGAAGTGATTCCATCTGCACTAATACCTGGTGTTCTCCTGGGGCAGGTGTGGTACCCGTGCCAGGCTTGCTTTGCCAGCCCAACATCAACCTCCCATCACCCATCTCTTCCATGCCCATCACAGAGTCTGTATCTCAACACTGGGGTGATGGGGACAGGGGAAAAGGGTCTCCCCCTTGGCCACAAGACAGATGCCAGAGGAAGCTGACTGGACCATGCTCCAGGTGACATCCTGCTCCCTCTGCTCCTAGGGAAGGGGGCAGTAGGTCACAACAGCTGTGACCTGGTTCCCATCCCACGCCTCCATCCTGCTGGGGAAGGTGGTTTCAGAATGGAGCATGTTGTCAGCCTGAAGTTGCTTAAGAGGGTTGAGGCCTGGAAGTAGAGTAGGTGTCCTCCGGCTGAGGCAGGAGGAGGAATTTGGGGGGATGTAGATGATCGTAATGCTTCTAGAAGGTGGCCAGGGTGCACCAGTATTTGCAAATGCTCAAGATGGCTCTGACCTGGGAAGAGAAGAGAGGTTATGCTGTCACTGATGGGAATTGTGCTTCCCACACAAGGTGGTGGGGCTTTGTGGCAACCACGAGGCCAGGACCACAAGTAATCCCCCAGCTTGGGGGTGGCAGTTGGGGACATGCTCATTTACCATGAAGCTGGAGCCTCAGAGTGTGGCAGCAAGCAGGACCCTGTGCTGGGACAGCCCCAAGGAAAGGATGGAATGGAGAAGGTAGGGAACATCTTCTATCACAGTAAGGGTGGAAGCTACTGAAGAGGGTAAATGCAACATAAAGTGGAGCCAGGCTCATTCCTGCTCTCCCCAGCTCCTCCTCACTGCCTGGAAGGGGGCCAGGGAAGGATGGAGGCCAGGGACAAGCCCTGGAGACACAGCTGATCATAGGGGACAGGAGCCTGTCCCCACCGGCCAGACAAACAGCCAGGACCAAGGACGCGGCTGTCATTCATCAGGAGACATGAAAGAGGCAGGATGTGTCGCTGGGGAGGGGGAGCAGGGTGCAGCCCCGGCGGGTGCCAGGCAGGGGAGAACAACAAACCGAAGGCCAGCGGCGAGTCCCTGAAGAGCGGCGGGACGCGGGGCGTCCTTTCGGGACATGAAGCGTCCTCTAGGTGGCCTCGCCATGCGTGTGGCCACCGTGCCCCCTCGTGGCAGCAAGACACAGCTCGTGGTCCCGGGCTGGCGTGGGCAGGAGCTACGCAGGGATGGAGGCAGGGATGGAGATGGAGGAAAGAATGGAGGTGCTGGGTGCCAAGGGGTTCCCTGGCAGGGTCACTTCATCCCACCTCGAGAAGTCAACTGGGGGTGCAAAACCCCAGCTCCATCTCTGTTGATGCTGCCTGAGGCCACAAGTGCCCCAGGTCCCCCTGCAAGCCTCACTGCCACAAACCCGCCTCACCTTGCAAAGGTGCCTCCAGCATTCTGCCACCCCCTCTCCTGCCCAGGGGTCACCCCTGCAGGCTGTATTTTTGGCATAAACCACTTGTGCTGTGGCCAAGCCAAGCACTTCAGGCGCCGCTCAAGGGCAGCGTGTGTCCAGGGCTAGGCTGGGAATCCTGGAAATAACACCAAGGCTAAAAAAAAAAAAAGGTAGAAAAACGCAAACACTTTCCCCTGCACCCTGCCTCAGTGTCTCCCAGCAAGCCTTCAGGAGTAACAATCCTGGGGCTGTCACATGTGTAATGTCATTTTAGGTACCTGGAGTAGGTGCAGGGGGTCAAGAAGATGCTTTCTCATCCCTTTCTCCTTCCTCCTGTGGCTCATTGTTGCCTATTGTAACCTCTTTGTCCTGTCTTTGCAGCCCCAAGTCAAGCACCCAGAGGGCAGGAAAGCCAGACTGTATCTTGGAGCACTTCTGGAACACCTGCAGCTCTCAGTGTGGCATCTTCCTGCTCTCAGGACCACTCAGGAACATCTCAGACACACTGCAAGCTGGGGCAGGCTGGCATGTCCAGCCTCGTGGGAGAGGAACAACCCTGGGCAGAGATAGCCAGGAGGAAAAAGCTGTCCTGCCCAGTGGAGTTTTTCTTCATTCCTTGAAAGCCACAGGGACCTGCTGTGCGGGATTCAGGGCTGGAGGCAGAGCCAGGGCAGCGCCGAGGTGGAGCTGTCGTGATGGATGACATGACACCGTTCCCAAATGCCTCTACCACAGGTGAGAGTGCCCAAAGCAGCTGGCAGAGGGGGATGCTCAGAAATGGTACCCTCTGTGAGGAGCATCACAGTCAGCACCCAGGATGGGGTTTAATCTGTGTCTGGCAAGGTATGAGCCACACTGGGACAGGAGGTGGCAGGAACATCTCCCAGGCTCCCATGGGGACAGGTGAATGCTGTCCTTGATGCATTTACAGGAACAGGCAACCTGTCTTTGCCAAACACAGGTATTTCCGAGGCTTGCAGCTGGGGAACAGGTGGCTGCTATGTCCTGGACCTGCTCCTAAAGGGGAACAACCACCCTGCCTCTAACCCAGGTCTGGGTCTGGCTAAACCCCCCAGGAGAGGTTTGTAAAGGAGTAGTGTGAGATGATTTTACTGTGCTGTGGCCTTGGGCTCGAGCTGCTGCTCCTGCCCTTGAGCATGCAGCCTTGAGCCTGGCAGCAGTCCTTGCTCCTTCTGGAAAAGTCCCCCAGCTGTCCTGGTACAGAGGGGATCATGCTGTCCCCAGAGGGACAATGGTGCCTGCAAGCCACAAGGCTGGCTGAGTGCTTGCCAGAGGCAGCAGGGTTAGGGATGCAGGAGGAGTGATACTGGCTTGGCCAGGGAGGGAGTATCACATCATTCTGGCCTCCCAGGTACAGGAACAAGAGATGCTGGCAGCATATAAGATCAATTTATTGTCACAGCAGCCATGGGCCAGACCCAGCTCCCAGAGGGGGTCTGGGTCCAGCCCCTTAGCCCCTCTAATACTGTTGAGAAGATGAACCTCAAGCCTCCATGCACGAGTGCTGAGCATCCTCCATCCCAGTCACCATGGAGCAGCTCTGGGGTATCACTCCCATCCTGCTGCCTGCAGCCCTGGGAGCTGGAGGCCAGCAGGGAAAAGTGAGGCGAGGCCAAAGGTGCAGAGCGTGCCAATCTTGGAACCACAGGGGCTGCCACCACGTCATGCCCTGGGGCTGCTGGCAGTGGGGAGCAGCAAGAGCCCCCTTGGCCCCCTCAAACCTCCATGCCAGGCGCCCGCCCCAGGCCCAGTGCCTGAATCAGGTCATCGCTGAGCCCGCTCTTCAGCGTCCGCCGCACTGCAGGAAGAGGAGAGTGTGGCACTGGCAGCACCAGCAGCGCTGGGTGCCAGAGTGCCCACGCACCGGGGGCCTGCCCAGGCAGGGCAGGGGTAATGGCGTGCAGTGGCATGGACTGGTCTCAGGGTACATCCTGTCTGGTGGGCTCAGCATGGCAGGTCATGGGTGGCCCCTGGGGAAGGAGCTAGACAGGGCATGGGAACAAGGACACAAAGGAAAAAGAATGGGGACAGAGCACAGAGACATGGAGATGGGACAAGGCATACAGAGTACAGGGACAGGGACAGAGATGAAAAGGAGTATGGGGATTGGGCAGAGCCTGAGAAGATAGATACAGAGATGGGACAGGGCATGGCAACAGAAACAAAGAATTGGGAAAGGGTAAGGGAACATGAACACAGAGCTGGGAAAAAGCATCTGGGCAGGGACACAGAGATGGGACAGGGACATGGAGATGGGACAGAGTACAGGGACAGAGCACAGGAACAGAGATGGAACAGGGCACAAGGACACAGGGATGGGACTTACAGGACTTCCTATTGCCACGGGACCTCCTGCGTTCCTTGTTGGGGCAGGGTCGGGGGTTGGCATTGTGAGTCACAGATTTCACCAGCTGGTCCATGATTTCATCTGAAGCATCATCAGGGGAGCTGGGAACATCCTCCTGGGCTGGAGAGCCCTGGGTAGGGGTACCATGCCCTGTTCCTGCATGGGGACAATGTGGATGCTGGCACCAGCCATTCCCAGCCAGCTAGGCATGCCTTGAGTTCCTCTGTCATCCTGCTCCTACCCTGGCTGGCTCGGCTGCGGCGGGCAGGGATATCCGTGGGGGAGGTCAGCACAATCTTCATGCTCTCATGACCTGCTTCCATCTGCTCCTTGGGACTGCTGGACACCACGGCAGGCGGCAAAACTGCCTCGGCAATGCCGGAGAATTTCTCAGTCTGCAATGGGAGGAGAGGTTGGTGTTGGGAACATGGGGAGCATCATCTCCTGGTGGCACCCAGCTGAGTGTCCCTGTACCTCGGTGATGAGCCGTCCCCGGGTTTTGCTGCGCTCGCGGTGGGCGGCGCGTTTCTTCTGCTGCTGCAGGACGCGCTCCCGGCAGGTGCGGTACTCCAGGGCGAACTCCCGCAGCAGTTTGCAGATGGACGTCACCTTCACGTCCCGCACCGCGCTCACCGGGTACCCCAGGTACAGCAGGAAGGAGTGAAACCTATGGGAACATCGGTCACAGCGGGCCACCAACAGGGCTGCAAGGTTCCTGCTGTGTCCTCAAGCCACCAACCTGTTGAGGATGCGCCTGTGCACCACTTTCAGGACAATAATGCGCTGGGTGCTGTCCTTGAGGAATTCTGTCAGCTTGGTCTTCAGCACTGGCTTGGTCTCATGCTTGGCAATCACCTTCAGGTTGTGCCAGGAGGCCCTGCACCTCCGCTCCAGCTGCACCAGGCTGTTGGCCAGCTCTTCAAAGTCAATCTGGAAGAGTGAGATGTCAGTCCTTGGCCATGCTGGTGTAGCTGGGCAGCCACAGCACCCACACCCTCCCCTTGCCTGGCTGTCACCTGCCTTGCCTCACCTTGGCGGAGCGGGTGATGGAGGCAATTTCTGAGTAGAGGTCAGTGGTTTCTGGGAACTTCTCTACCACCATCTGGCAGAGATGGTAGAGCAGGGACTGCCGGTGCACTGTGTCCTTCACTTCTGAGACCTTCTCCAGGTAGCCGAGCTCAAAGCCTCTGCTCTGAAACCCAATGGACTCAGCAGGGACTCTCCTCCCTACTCCAGCAGACCTCCAGCCTGCAGGCCCACAGGGTCCCCCACCAGCACCTTCCAGCTCCCCACGGACCCTTCTGGGTGCCCACACACCATGGCTGGTCCTCACCCTGCTCCTCACCTGGGAACCATTCAAGAAGTTGCCCATGGCCAGCAGCGTGGCCAAGATGCACTTGAATGTGTGATTTCTGGCCAGTTGCTCCATGCCTACCTTCAGATCAAACAGTGGCTCTGCGATCTCCTGGGTGAGGAAAGAAGCAGGTGAGATCCCTTGGCCACTCTCTCCCTTGGGAGCTTCAGCATTCACCCATGAAGACAAGCACCTCCTGATCAATCCAAGCCCATGCTTGCCTTGGGGACCTGCAGCCCATCCCCAGCCAGGATGGCACCTCCCATGTGTGGATATGACTGGTCCTCACCAGAGGACAACACCTCACTGGTGCTTGGCTCAGTGCTTAGCACTACAGGGGTGTCAGCAGTGGGAGGGCAGAGGGGAGATGGGGTACATGGCTCTGTACCTGCTCCAGGCTCTCATAGTCCAGTTTGAAGGCCCAGAGCTGAAGCCTGGCCGTGAGGTCACTGATGGAAGACAGGGAGAGCAGGAACTGCTCTGCAGAGCCCAAAGGCACATCAGGATTGGCCAACTGGGCCTCCTGGATCTTCTGTTTTTCCTCCTCAGTTGGGACCATGGTTAGAATTTTCTAGAGCAAGGAAAGAGGGATATGTCAGACTCCATGTATGGGATGTGTCATCCCAGGCATTATGGCATGGAGCTCTCCCAGCCTGGGGAAATGACCTGCTGAGGACTTCAGAGGAGCTGAGCTTGCTTCTCTTGTGCTCACCTCAATCCCTTCCTTACTGACTGCAAACTCATCGAAGTTGAGCACGGCTGTCTTGATTATATGGATGGGCGGCAGCACAGTGAGGCCAATGTTGATGGCATTGCTCCTCTTGGGGTCCAACACCACCACCACCTTCTTCCCATCCATGGCTTTCTGCAAAGAGGACAGCATGGATGGGGACAGTCAGGCAAAGGGCTCGCCTTCATGAACTTATGAACACAGGGAACCAAACACAGACCACGCAGTGAGCCAAACCAAATCTGTGCACTGCCCATAATCATCCCCACAGTGCTTCTGGACTGCTGGTGCCCATCCTCAACATAGGGTAGGGGTGACAGTGCATGCTGAGGATCCCCACAGGAACCCACAGCCTTCCTCCCACCCCTCAAGTCTCCTCTGTCAATAGGTGCCCACCGGTACCTTTGAGGTTGGTGCTTCCTTTGACCGTGACTCAAAGAGATGCTCCAGTTTGGCAGCATTGACCTCAACATTCTGCAGGGATGCCCAGAGTGTCCCCTGGCCAAACCTGCCAGGCCCCACTGTGCCATCCAGCTGCTTCAGCTCCTTCCAGAAGAGCTTCACTGTCCTCTTCTTCTTGGCCTGGGAGGGGCCATCAGTTGTTGAGGAGCCTGGCAGCCCTGGTGGGGGTGGGCAGCCAGGGATGGCAGGAGGTGGAGGTGGTGGGCAACCAGGGAGGGCAGGAGGTGGAGGTGGAGGTGGTGGGCAACCAGGGAGGGCAGGAGGTGGAGGTGGTGGTGGTGGGCAACCAGGGAGGGCAGGAGGTGGAGGGGGAGCCATGAATGTTCCAGCACTCATTGCTTCAATGCCAGGATGGAGGAAGGACCCATTGGTCATTTGCCCTGTGTCCAGGATGTCAAAATCTTCTTCTTCCCCCAAATCAGTGAAGTCCAGGTCCTTGATCTTCAGCTGCACAGGGATGGTCTCCAGGCGCTCCCATGTCAGCTCTGTGTCCTTTTTGACGGGCATCATCCTGGTGTTCTCCAGCTTCTGCGTGTGGGTCTCATCATCTATGCTGGACATAGCACGTACCAGCTTGGCATGGGCAGTGGCCACTGGCCCATCTGGAGCCCTGCCACGGAGCCGGGCACTCTCCTGCTCCTGGCTGGTACTTCCCTTGGAGTCCATCTCCACCTCACCCTGGATCCGGGGGGATAAAGGTGTTTCACGGAACACCTTCTCCCTCCCCGACTCTGAGGAGCCCTTGGCATAGAGCATGTCCAGCATAAACTTGGTGTCAGAGGAGATGGTGCTGCAGGAGTCAGTGGCGTCGTCGGATCGAGCCAAACGAGATACTGCAGGGAGAGAGGGAGAAGCTGGGACAATCTGCTTGAAGGGAGCAGGTGGTGCTGGGCTCAATGTGGAGTTCGAGTCCTGGTCCCCGGTGGAGTGTGCTCAGATGCCAGCATTTTGAGCAAGGAGGTACCACCAGCTCCTCCAAGGCTCTGTGTATCACAGGCATGGGATGGGGACCAAGGGGCCACTAATCCCCACCCGAAGGACCCAGATGAATTGGGAACACACACCCTGGCAGCACCTACTTATGCTGGGTGGCTCCATCCCAGAATCAGAGGTGCCGTGGTCTCTTTCCCATGCAAGAGCAGTAGGATGCTCCAGTGTAGCATCGCTGAGGACATCGAGCCGTCCCTTGGCCATGGAAGAGATCTTCTCCTTCTGGGCTGCAGCAAGGTTCTTCAAAAAGCGAGCTCTGCAAGATGGGGTGGACATTGGCAGGGAGCAAAGCAGGGATGGGGACAACAGGGACAACCAGCAAACCATGCCATGCCACACTGCACAGCCAGTCCCACAGCACAGAAAGCCCCTGCACTGGCCACACTGCATCGGGGACACCAAGGATTCAACCTCCTCTGAGCCCTGCAGAGAGAGGCGATGGCCCCACAGCTCAGGGACAGGGTCACTGCAGCCCCATGGGAGCTGAAGGCTTGTGCCAACACAAGTCACCAGTCAGTCCCAACAGAGCTGGTGCTCACTGCAACCCTCATCCAAAAGCTGCAAAACCCTGGAGGGCACCAAGGCAGAGACTTGAGAGCACACTCCTGTTCCTCATGCCCTGTGTGGCTGGAGCTCAGATACCTCCAGCTGGGCACCAGTCCCAGGAAGCGCATGCCTGGAGACACACGCATGCCTCTACTTACTCAAACTTCTTCAAAATAGGCTTGTCCCCATGCAAGGAGGGGGCATCCTCCCGCCTGAGGGAAAACAGGGGTTAGCCCCCACTGCTGGCAGCCTCCCACGGCTCCTGTGTCCTGCACACACCCACCTGGCAGCCCTCCAGCATAGAGTCCTGGCCCCATGGTCCCAGGGTTCATGGGGAGCCAGGAGAGCCCTGGTGAGGCCCCTTCTGCCCAGGCACCACATGGTATTGGGTGCTGGAGAGATGGGACATCATCTCCTGCACCAGGCCAGGACACCTGGAACGGGCTGTGCCACCCCCAGCAAGGACACCTCATCCCAAAGCAGGGATCAGAGGGTGCCATATCCTGTGGGTAATGGGGGAGTTGGTTGGGGTCCTGCAGGTAGGACTTGAAGGGAAGAGGCAAGGGATGGGGGCAGCAAGGTGGGTGCAAATGCCTGCTCCCCTCAGATCATCATAGGATAGGGCAAGGGAGAATTAATAGGACATTAAGCTGAAAGAGAGTAGGTTTAAATGGGATATTAGGAAGAAATTCTTCCCTGTGAGGGTGGTGAGACACTGGCATGGCTTGCTCAGAGAAGCTGTGGATGCCCCATCCCTGTAAGACCAGACTGGATGAGGCTTTGATCAACCTGATCCAGTGGAAGCATTGGAACTAGATGACTTTTAATGTCCCTTTTGACCCAAACTATTCCAGGATCCTATGATTCTATGATCATGCTGGGAGGGAGCACACACATGCAGAGCCCAGGCACTTACCAGACAGGGGCAGTTTGGTGCAGCCTGCAAAAGGAAAGACAGAAAGAGTGGGCAGAGGAGAGGGCAAGCGTGGGCAGAGAGGAGAATGAGGAGGAGCTGGAGCAGAACTGTGCATGCCCAAAGGATGCCTTGGAGTGCCTGGCTGGACCCTTTGATACCTGCTGCCCCCTCATACATCTCTCCAGCTCCAGTGCCCTCCCAGATTGTTTCCCCCTGGGGAAAGGCAGTGTGCCCTGGGATGGACACACCTCATGCTCCTGGGAGCCCATCCTGCTGCCCTGGGGGACCTCCATGCACCCAGCCCCTTCTGGCTCCTTACTTGTAGACACTGCGCTCTCCTGGGCCTGGGGGCTGCTCCTTCTCGGCCGGGGGGGAGGCCAGGGCCAGCCGCACACTGGATGTGCTGTTGTAGATGCTGGGGGGACAGGGTCTGGAAGAAGGTGACAGATAGGAACTGAGAGCAGGTCCCACAGAGCTGTTCTCCACCCTGGCACCAGCAATAGAACCAAATGCTGCTTATGTAGCATCTCAGTGTTTTCACCATCCCAGGAGCATCCCCACCACAGACCACCTCCAGCTGCGCTTACTCTGCTGGGCTGCTTGGTGCGGGGACAGGCAGGGTATCCTCAGCTGGGAGCTCCTTTGGAGTGCCAGGAGACCCCAGCAGTGGCTGGGCATCAGCACTGGCATCCTGGGAGCCACTCTGGGATCGCCACCCACGTCGGCCCTCATCTGTCCTCCTCCGCTCTTTGCGTCCCCCTGGGGGCAGCTCTTCCACATCATCCTCCAGCTTGAGAGCACTCTGTGGAGGGACCAGGGGCATGGCACTGGGCACAGCAGCATCCCTGCCACCCCATGCACTCACCCTCCCTGCTGGAGGCAGGTGGCACACGGCCAGATCCTGCTGGAGCCCCACTCACCTCGTAGAGTGTGAACTGCTGCTTCAAGTCGAGGTCGGTGCCCTTGCTGCCCAGGTACTGCTGCACCACCTGCTCCATGCCCTGCTGCTCCAGGCAGTCGGTCACATCATAGAAGGTGTCCTGATCTGGGAGGGCTGCCAGCGTCTGGGCAGAATCAGAGGGATGCTGCTGGCACTGGGGTGACCCACACTGAGCCCCAGGAGTGTGGCACCACGGGAACACCCCCACAGACCTTGTTGATCAGTGTCATGGTGAACACCAGAAGCTCCGTGTCAGCCCCGTTGCGCTGCTCCAGGATGGCCATTAGGTTGGACCACGGACAGGCACCTGGGAAAAGAGGCAATGCAGGTGACATGCAGACCAGAAGGGGACACTTGGACACTGTCACCCAGCAGGGACCTTGCAGGAGGCTGGAGCTGCACTCACCCCTCGCCCGGTCCACAGCACTGACGGCGCGGATGAGCAGCAAGGCATTGGGCTCTGTGTACTCCACAAACACCAGGAGCAGCTTCAGTGCTGTCTTCACCACCAGGCGAAACTGGGACAAGGGGTGGCAGCTGGGACAGCAGCAGTGGCAGGGGCCTGCCAGCGTGCTGCTGGAGCACTGTGGGGTGGCTGTGCCCATGCCCCAGGACTGGGAGCTCTGCCGTGGGGCCAGGGACCTGCAGCTGTGAGGCGGATGGCCAAGAGGCACTGGGAAGGGACTTGGAGCAGGAGCTTCTTACTCAAGCTCTGTGCCTGGGAATGTGGTCACATCAGGATGGGGAGGTCTGCAGATCCTGGGTCACTTCCAGATGGGTGGGAGCAGGACCCAATACAAGCAAAGGCACCAGAGTACCAAGCCCAGAGACAGAGAGTGAAGTACATCCTCTGAGGGATGGTGCAAGGGGACAGCCACAAGCAGGGAAGGAGGGTGCAGTGGAGGGCACAGGCAGCCCCCCAAGAGCAACAGGCACTCACTGGGCTTCCTGACAGCGTGTACAGCCACTGGACGGTCTCGTTGTGGTTGATGACACCCTGCATCCCATCCACAAAGAGCATGATCTGGCTCAAGGCTGCAAGGCAGAGAGTGGGCAGGCTGAGGGTACAGCAGGCAGGGATTGGGAATTCCCATCCCTGCACAGCATCACTGCAGCAAGGGCAATGTCTGGCAGCTGGGAAGGCAGAGTAGCCCTGGCAGACTTGCTGGCTTGCCCACCCTGAGTGCCAGCCTTCCTCCCTGGGGATAAGCATAGAATCCTGGAGTGGTTTGGGTTGAAGGGACCTTAAAGACCCATTCCAACTCCCCTGCCACAGGCAAGGACACCTTCCATTAGACCAGGTTGCATCAAAGACCCATCCAACCTGGCCTTGAACACTTGCAGGGATGGAGCACCCACAGCTTCTTCAGGCAACCTGCTCCAGAGGTGCTCTATGCCCAAATACCAACCCCGGAGGATGTAATTCTGGTAGTTCTGGTCGGCCTCTGCCCCCACTTTGATCAGGCACGTCAATCCCTCCAGGTTCACGAACTCTGGCACCAGGTCCTTGTCCTCCTGTGGGGAGAAGGTCAAGTGTTACTGCAGTGTGGGGTGGGCAACCAGCCCTTGGGGAGCCCCTGGCTCCCCACTGCACCAGTGTCACCTCACCTGGAAGAGCTGCTTCAGGGAGAAGAGGGACCTCCGCAGCTCTGGCCCCTGCGAGTTGTACAGCTTCTCTGGGAGGAAAGGAGAGATGTGGTGTGAGGGGCTCAGTGCTGAACCAGGGCTCCCAAACGCTCCCAGCTTCCTGGGAAAACCCCACATCCTGACTTTACCCTGATCCTGATCCCCGTGCCATCATCCTGGCATTGCCCCGGCTGTGGGATACACTGGCTGGAAGCAGCTGCTGTTCCACAACTACATATTTCAGCCCTCCCACTTTCCTATTTCCTTTTTTTTGCCCTTTTTTTTTCTGACCAGCAATGACACAAATATACCCTCTGGTTTCCTGTGTAGAGCCTAAACAGGAACACAGGCAGGAGGCTGAGCTACTTTTAGCCATCCCTCTCTGGGCACAGCCATGCCATGGTCCCAGAGTTCCCAGCAGCCCTGGGGCTTGGGAAAAACCACAGGATGGGGATAGGAAGGCTGGTAGTGTGACATGGGTTGCTTGGGGACAGGACTGCCACTGGGCTGGAGACTATGTGCTTATGGGGGTGGTGCCTGCAGGCAGGAGCCAGTGTGGAGAGGCTGGGGCACTGGGAAGTTGGAAGGCCTCATGAAGACACCAAAGTCATTGGGAGTCAGCACTTCCCACATGCAAAAATTGAGTTAGCCATGCATCCCAACTGATTTGGGTCAGGCTTAGAGCTGTAACGAGCCAAAAACAAGATGTCCAAGTAGTCCTCCAGACATGCCCTGTAAAACACAGTGTCCCAGCAGCCTCCTCCACTTTGTTATCAGCTTGTCAGAGAGCTGAGAGGGAAGGCAGAGCAGCCAAGAGGAAAAGCAGAAGAGCTCAGGACTCAGACAGAGCCTGGGAACTGCTGGCAAAGAGCATGACCATGACCCTGACCCTGGGCTTCCTGCCCTTTCTCACATGGCTCAGCTGCAGCCCTGCACAGCCAGCTGATGCCCATCTGGCATGACTCTGCTCAGTGCTTGTTTTCCCTCTGCCAACAACAAAAAAAAGGGATTGAGACTCCTGAATATTTTGCAGGACCTCAGAGCAGGCTGCCTGAACCATGGCAGCACTTTCTGCTGCGCAAGAGCCCTTTGTTTATGTCTTCACAGCTATATTTAGAGCTTCCCTGAATGACCCAGAATAACTTCAGTGGGTGGTGGGCTCCCAGCCCAAGAGGCAAAAGTCCTGATCTCTGAGGATGGAGGGGATTAATCCAGCGGGTACCCCATGAGGCGCACACCCCCTGATATCTGTGAGGGTTGGAAGCAGCCCTCTCCATCACAAAAAGCCGGGCCAAAACTCTCTGCAGAGGCCAAACCTCCACCATGCAGGGCAGTGGAGCTGCTGGACCAGCCTGGAGGAGGGAGCAGCCCCGACTCACCGATGATGGCGTGGACCCGGACGGACAGCTGCGTGCGCAGGATCAGGGTTGGCCGTCTCCCCTTCCTAAGGTGGAGGAAAATGTGGTGTGAGTGCCTGCAGTGGGATCACACACACCCTGCCCATGGTGTTCACACACATGTGGGGTCCCTGTGTCCCCACAGGGCTCAGGCAGCCCATGTGCCTCACCTGACCTCCTCATAGAAACCCTCCAGATCATCCTTCTGTTCCAGCAGGGACAAGTCAAGGTCCAGGTAGTGTCCAGAGGGCGAGACCTGCAGTGTGCAGTCCTCCAGCTGGGGATGCAGACAGCCAGGTTGAGTGCCCATGCCCACCACAGCCCTCCTGGCTCCCAGAGCATTCCCAGGTCACCCTCCTGCCCACACCAAACTCAGCTGGCAGACACATCCCAGAGTGGGGTGGCATGTCCAACCTGTCCCTAGTCACTGGCTCTGCAGGGAGATGCCCCAGCACCCTCCCCCTCAGTCTGGTGCTAATTGTGGAGAAACATGGAGCCCCAGGCTGGAAAAGGCTGAGTGAGGGCAGCACTGCTGCCAGCAAGCTCCTTGGCAATCCCTGGGTGGGATCCATGGCAAGAGGTTGATCAGCTCCCTGAGGCTCCACTTAGTCAGCAGGGGTGTGACTGGGGTAGGATCTGTCTCCTCCCAGGGCCGGCAAATTGCCTGCGCCTGCAGGGACTGGGTCTGAGGGAACTGTCAGGCGCCCAGCCCAGCAAGGGACACCCCAAACCAGGGCGAATCACTGGGATGTCCCCTGGCTGACACACCCTCTGACTCAGCCCACAGCCACGTTGCATCTTCCATCAGGATGGGGATAAGCACAGGCCAGAGCTGAGGGGCTGGGGCGAGGGCATCTTCCCAGGAAGTCCATGCATAGCATCAGTGGTGCACCTCAGCCAGTGAGGATGGCACCCACAAAGTCCCTGAGACACCCTGGAGCCAGCAGCACTCCACAGCACCCAGGCAGATGTTCTGCGATGGGCAATTCACCCTCTAGGTGTGAGTAGAAGCAGAGGGAGGGCAGTGCCAGCACCCTGCCTCCCCTGCACCTCTGGATCTGTTCTAAAGCATTTGCAACTCCCCTGAACCACCCTCTCCCTGCTCACCCCATCTCCGAGGAACAGCTGAGGAGCTGAGGACTGGGGATCAAACCCCATTATTAAAGCTGCTCATGGTGCAAACAAGAGCAAGCAGTGCAAGCAGCAATAGGAGAGAGAAGTGGGGACCCATCAGCCATGTAAAACCCCACCTCAATTTCAGCCCCAAATTGCAAAAGCTCCAAGCAGAGTCCTCTGGCTGAGGAGCTCAGATGGGAACAGTCACAGCTTCTCTGCCTTTCCCATCAATACTTTGCCCCACTGTGGCCCTGGAGGTCCCAGAGCAATACTGGGTATGGCTCCTGCATCTCACTGTGGTTCCTTTCCATGACATTCCCATCTGCTTGCATCCCAGTGTTGTGCACGAGCTCGCACATACGAATTAACTGTGACGTTAATACCAGAGGGCAAAGTAAAATGCCACGAGCACTGAAGTAATTAATACTGACCACGCCTCGGGATAACGGGAAATTTGGCAGGGCAACGTTGTTGGGTTGGACGTTGATGGGTCCCACTCCACCTCCTGTGGTCACTGGCCACGCCAGCCAGCCATGGCAACGTGCAGCAAACACAGGCTGCTGGCACTGGGCAGGTGCTCCTGGCTGCCAGCTCTGCCTTCACAGTGTGAGTCCCTAACACTGGGAATGCTCCACTTCCTCCAGTGGGACAGGCTGTCCTAGATCCTGCATCTACCTGGACATCCCTGCATCCACCCAGACAATCCAGCACACTCCTGGGCATCCTCCCACACATCTCTGTATCCTCCTGGCTACCCCTGCATCCCCATAGGCATCTCTGCAGCCTCCTGGGCATCTCCTCAGGCATCCCTGCATCCACCCAGGCACTCAAAGACAGCAGAGAGCAGATCACTCCCAGCACAAAAGCCTTGCCTTGTTACAGCCCCAGCAAGTCAGAGTTAACATCCCCAGCTCCTTCGGGGCTGGTGATACGTCCCAGCTGGCGGGGGAGGCCAAGCCCCTGGGACCTGACCCTGAGTATTTCCTGTGTGAGCTTGGCAACATTTCCCACTAGGGATGCTCCAAGCACTGGGCCCTGATTTGGCTGTGGCCTCCCTGGGGATGGACAGAGGCCATCCCAGGCTCCTGCTGCCCTGCCAAAAATCCTGGGCAGCACTTCCACACCAGGGAGCACCAACAGCCCCAGGGCCAGAGGTTATTTGGACAAGGGGTTTATACCCTGTAGGATCAAGCTGCGATCTGTGTCATGCTGCTGGGGGCAGCAAGTTGGAGTCACAGGTTACTGACAGCTTCCAGTGCAGGGTGGCTCTGATTCATCTGTCTCCTGCCTGGTAAACCATTACAAAATGAGCCGGACTTTGAGGGCCATGAGGATTTGAGGGCAAAGCTGAGCTGGGAGAGGAGAGTGTCCCATGCTCACACATCCAGCCCGTGGCTCCTGGCAGTCCCAGGCACCCTGCAGCAGGATAGATGTCCTTCACCCATTCTGGGGTCTTGCTGAGGACATGATGCTGGTACCAGCCCTGATGGGGGACAAGGACCCATGACCTAGAAAAGGTTTCTGTCTGTGTTGAGTGCGCCATCCCTGGAAGTGTTCAAGGCCAGGTTGGATGGGACTTAGAACAAGAAGTCTAATGGAAGGTGTTCCTGCCCATGGCAGCAGGGTGGAACAAGATGATCCCTTTAAGGTTCCTTCAAACCCAAACCATTCCAGGATTCAATGGGGGTGTGATGGAGACCTCCCCACCTCCAATATGGAGACATTGTCCATGCACAGATGAATTCACACTATCCACCACAGCATCACATTTTCCTGCTCACCCCTATCACGGCATCCCCACATGGGAGGATGCTCCAAGGCCAGGCAGCGAATATCCTCTTTATCTGCCAGCAAAGGAAACACTTTTACCACTTTTCTAACACTTTCTTTTTGCAGTAACCACAATTTCCCAACATCGCTGCAGCTCTTCTAGAATGGCTATGGGGAAATTACAGAAAAAATATATTATTTTAATATAGTAGGCAGCAGTTTAACACAAGGCACTGACAGTTTAGAAAGCCCTGGCATCACCAGCTGCTGCTCATCCTCCCAAAACACAGATGGTTTATAGAGCTATGCCAGCCACAGGACCAACCCCAACTCCAACCCCAGCCAAGTGCATTCACCACAATTCAGTTGCAGGGCTAGGAGGGGTGTCCACTGCCAGGGCACCCAGGTGCTGTCCCCTGTCCTCTCCTGCATGATGGATGGCAGCAAGTGGATTGGGAACACTGCTGCTGCCTTGTCATGGGGGTGGGAAATAATACCCAAGCCAGGCAGGATTTCTGGAGGTCACCCAGAGTGAGCCCAGAAGAAGCTTCCCTCTCGAAGCTCCTCCAGCTGGGCTCATTGCTCATTAACAGATCTCTCGTTGCTCATCAACAGACCTGTGGCAGCAGTTGGTGTCCTGGAGAAGCCATGGCATGAATGCCTGGCTGCAGCTCCCTCCCCAGGATCCATGCAAGGATGGTGCTGGGAGCTGGGGAGTGCTGGGGGTTGCTGAGCACCAACACTCAGCTCCAAGCAAGCAGCAAATTAGGGGAGAGCAGTGCTGATGATGACCTCTCCTCACTGCTTTTGTGCCTGCCGGAGGTTAAGTGGGGCAAAGATCCTCACCAAAGCCCTCCTCAAGCCTTTTAGGAAACAGAGGGCAACAGGGCTGTGGGATGGGGACTGTGCACTGCACACATGGAGATTGCCCCACCGGCACTTCTATCCAGCACAAGAGCTCTCAGCAAGCTTATGCCACTGAGGCCAGCAAGCTGTTTGCTCTTCCCAGATTTCCGGGGGAGGAAGGAGAATGCAAAATTGTAGCCTGATGGGTTTTGCAATTGTTTGGAAAAATCCCCAGATTCAGAGGTGAGATAGTGCTCAAGGGAGGCAAGGGAGCCCAGGAGCCTTTGGGGACTTCACGGACAGCCAAAAAAACCTGCCCTGTCAAAACCTGCCTGCAGAGGTTCAGAAAAGCCCACACCCTGCCCAAGCATCACCCAAGGCTACTAGAAAAATGCTGGAATGCTGGAGAAGATAGTATCAGCCCAGAGGCAAACAATGCAGCAGCAGCAAACAAAGCGGGAAGGTATTTCCAAGTACAAACACACTTCCTGGACAGCATGAAAAAGTCATCAGCAACAGCTCTATGTTCAGGGAGAGGAAGCACCAAGGGTGTCATGGGGCAGGACAGGCTATTCAATGCAGAGATGCCTGCACCAGAAGTCTCTTGCTCATCTCTAAGCTGCTCCCAGCACAGGGAGCTACTTAGCTGGGCCCAGCAAGGGTAGGACTCAGCTGCTCTCCCATGGCAGCTCATCCCCTGGCTGCCTGCGGCTCAACCTTCCTCCGATGATGAGAGTACCCCAGCTCCCTCCTGGCTGCTGCATCCTCTTCCCAGTGCTCTGCAGGTCCAGGCATGCTGCCCAGGAGGACAAACCTGGCACAAGGCATCCCCAGCTGAATTTTTTTGCAGCCAGTTCCTTGGGAAAAATCCGACTGTTCATTTACTAATTTTAGGGCGGTGACTAATGGAGCTGAGTGCTACCTGGCACAAGGGGCACCAAGGGAGGCTTTGGCTGGTCATGCCAGGGGAACTGACTGCATGGCTCCAAGGGTGCCAGCTCTGAATTTGGACTGAACTGGGTGCTTTGGGAGACTGATCTCATTCCACAGGCCGTAAATCCCGGTGTGGGAGGCTCCCAATGAACACATTTGCTCATGCAAACCCCAGCCAGCATCCCAGCCTATCAGGTGGGACATTCTGCAGCCCTTGCTGCCTCAGAGAGCTCCACGTGGTAAAGGCAGCATGGTTTATAACCTATATAATCCAGAAATCTGGTTTATAAACCCAGAACAGGATCCAGGCTGCTCACCTGTGATTTCACCAAGGATCATGGGATGATACAGGGAAACTACAAGAAAAAAGTATCCAGAGCTTGGCTTAGGCAGAGAACAGAGCCTGAAATCCCAGGATCAACACACTTCTGCCGGGCACAGGACCTCCTTGCAACGCTCCCGCCCTCGGGAACGCAGTGTCCAGTCTCCCCTCCCCCCTGCCACTGCCCCGTGCCACCATGGCAGCACTCCGGGCTGGCGATCCCGTTACAGCCAGCTCCTGCCCAGGGAGCACAGCACACGCCTGAAATTTGAGTTCGCTCCATTCGTCATGTCTCCGGGCTGTTTGTTCCCAAACAAACTCCCTTTAGTCACCGCCTAAAAATCCCATGACGGCGACGACATGAGACGCTGCTTCTTTGCTCCAAGAAAAATGAAAAGGGGAATGAACGGGAGGTTTTTTTGGTGCAGGCAAAGGTCTCAAAGCGATCCCCTCTCTCCTGGCAGGCCTGTGTCGGGCACATCGAGCTGATTTTCCCACTCCTGCTGCCCCATCTCTCCACTCTGGCTCTGACTCCACAATCCCCCAGCTAGCCGGGGTTCCTGCCTCCCTTCCCTGCACTCCTGTGGTGCTGCAAGACGGAGATGCTCAGCTATTGCCAAGCTCTGCTGGGTCCCGCGTTCCTAAGGAGGAAAACAAGCCTATCCCCATTCTGAGAAGGATGCTCGGAGAGCTTCACGTCCCCAGGAGATACGCAGGGAGGGTCCCCTGTCTCCCCCACTTCCCAAAGCTGAGTCAGGCTTGAGGATACACAAACAAGACACGGTGCCTCGCTTCACATTCGGCCTCCTGCCTTCCTCCCAGCTGGAGGAAATTGCTCAGCCTGAATTTCCGTACGGCTCTCTGCTGACAAAGCTGCTGCCGGACCGGTGAGATGAGGGGCCGGTGAGGGGCTGCAGGGGCTGGTGGCCCTCTGCCCCCACCATCACCTCCCCAAGTACCAGGTGCCGCAGCAAGAAGGGTCCCGAGGGTCAGGGAGCCCCTGTGCTCCGCTCCTGCTTGCCGGCGTGGAAGCGGGATGCCGGTGGGGAACACGCTGCCTGACTCAGCCCCGACGACACGGCGGATGGACGCCTGCCCTCATCCTGCTTCCCCTTGCCTGGGTTCCTGTCTGCTCTGAGCAAGCACATGTTCTTCCTCCTCGCCGACTCCTGCGGGGCCGGCCGAGGCTGGCATCTCCCGCGCGGGCTCACAAATCCCGCCGTGACTCACACCGGGAGCGCTGCCCGGGACACACAATCTGATCCCCTCGCCCCTCGGTACCATCTAGCCAGCAATCCGCACCCCGTCCCCCGCACGGTGCTTTCCCCACCGCCCCGTTCCTGCTCACCGGCAGCGGGGCCCCGACCAGGCGGTGCAGCGCGGGCAGCTGCGCGCCCAGGGCCAGCGCCTCCTCCACGGCATAAACCGGGGCTCGTCTGGGCTCCGGGAAGCTGCCGAAAGCGAAGGGATCCGCGTCCTCCAGGTACTGCACCCGGCATGGCACCGTCGCCTCCGCCGCCTCCACCAGCGCCATGGTCCCGCGGCAGCCGCGGCCCCGCCGCGCCCGGGGCGGACACGGCCTCGGCCCAGCCCCTTCGCCCCCCCCGGCCCGGGAGAGGTGCTCGGTGCGCCCTCCCGCGGGCATCCGGGAAGGATGCTCCAGGCGCCGGGATGCGCCCGGCTCTNACCCTGCAGCAGGATAGATGTCCTTCACCCATTCTGGGGTCTTGCTGAGGACATGATGCTGGTACCAGCCCTGATGGGGGACAAGGACCCATGACCTAGAAAAGGTTTCTGTCTGTGTTGAGTGCGCCATCCCTGGAAGTGTTCAAGGCCAGGTTGGATGGGACTTAGAACAAGAAGTCTAATGGAAGGTGTTCCTGCCCATGGCAGCAGGGTGGAACAAGATGATCCCTTTAAGGTTCCTTCAAACCCAAACCATTCCAGGATTCAATGGGGGTGTGATGGAGACCTCCCCACCTCCAATATGGAGACATTGTCCATGCACAGATGAATTCACACTATCCACCACAGCATCACATTTTCCTGCTCACCCCTATCACGGCATCCCCACATGGGAGGATGCTCCAAGGCCAGGCAGCGAATATCCTCTTTATCTGCCAGCAAAGGAAACACTTTTACCACTTTTCTAACACTTTCTTTTTGCAGTAACCACAATTTCCCAACATCGCTGCAGCTCTTCTAGAATGGCTATGGGGAAATTACAGAAAAAATATATTATTTTAATATAGTAGGCAGCAGTTTAACACAAGGCACTGACAGTTTAGAAAGCCCTGGCATCACCAGCTGCTGCTCATCCTCCCAAAACACAGATGGTTTATAGAGCTATGCCAGCCACAGGACCAACCCCAACTCCAACCCCAGCCAAGTGCATTCACCACAATTCAGTTGCAGGGCTAGGAGGGGTGTCCACTGCCAGGGCACCCAGGTGCTGTCCCCTGTCCTCTCCTGCATGATGGATGGCAGCAAGTGGATTGGGAACACTGCTGCTGCCTTGTCATGGGGGTGGGAAATAATACCCAAGCCAGGCAGGATTTCTGGAGGTCACCCAGAGTGAGCCCAGAAGAAGCTTCCCTCTCGAAGCTCCTCCAGCTGGGCTCATTGCTCATTAACAGATCTCTCGTTGCTCATCAACAGACCTGTGGCAGCAGTTGGTGTCCTGGAGAAGCCATGGCATGAATGCCTGGCTGCAGCTCCCTCCCCAGGATCCATGCAAGGATGGTGCTGGGAGCTGGGGAGTGCTGGGGGTTGCTGAGCACCAACACTCAGCTCCAAGCAAGCAGCAAATTAGGGGAGAGCAGTGCTGATGATGACCTCTCCTCACTGCTTTTGTGCCTGCCGGAGGTTAAGTGGGGCAAAGATCCTCACCAAAGCCCTCCTCAAGCCTTTTAGGAAACAGAGGGCAACAGGGCTGTGGGATGGGGACTGTGCACTGCACACATGGAGATTGCCCCACCGGCACTTCTATCCAGCACAAGAGCTCTCAGCAAGCTTATGCCACTGAGGCCAGCAAGCTGTTTGCTCTTCCCAGATTTCCGGGGGAGGAAGGAGAATGCAAAATTGTAGCCTGATGGGTTTTGCAATTGTTTGGAAAAATCCCCAGATTCAGAGGTGAGATAGTGCTCAAGGGAGGCAAGGGAGCCCAGGAGCCTTTGGGGACTTCACGGACAGCCAAAAAAACCTGCCCTGTCAAAACCTGCCTGCAGAGGTTCAGAAAAGCCCACACCCTGCCCAAGCATCACCCAAGGCTACTAGAAAAATGCTGGAATGCTGGAGAAGATAGTATCAGCCCAGAGGCAAACAATGCAGCAGCAGCAAACAAAGCGGGAAGGTATTTCCAAGTACAAACACACTTCCTGGACAGCATGAAAAAGTCATCAGCAACAGCTCTATGTTCAGGGAGAGGAAGCACCAAGGGTGTCATGGGGCAGGACAGGCTATTCAATGCAGAGATGCCTGCACCAGAAGTCTCTTGCTCATCTCTAAGCTGCTCCCAGCACAGGGAGCTACTTAGCTGGGCCCAGCAAGGGTAGGACTCAGCTGCTCTCCCATGGCAGCTCATCCCCTGGCTGCCTGCGGCTCAACCTTCCTCCGATGATGAGAGTACCCCAGCTCCCTCCTGGCTGCTGCATCCTCTTCCCAGTGCTCTGCAGGTCCAGGCATGCTGCCCAGGAGGACAAACCTGGCACAAGGCATCCCCAGCTGAATTTTTTTGCAGCCAGTTCCTTGGGAAAAATCCGACTGTTCATTTACTAATTTTAGGGCGGTGACTAATGGAGCTGAGTGCTACCTGGCACAAGGGGCACCAAGGGAGGCTTTGGCTGGTCATGCCAGGGGAACTGACTGCATGGCTCCAAGGGTGCCAGCTCTGAATTTGGACTGAACTGGGTGCTTTGGGAGACTGATCTCATTCCACAGGCCGTAAATCCCGGTGTGGGAGGCTCCCAATGAACACATTTGCTCATGCAAACCCCAGCCAGCATCCCAGCCTATCAGGTGGGACATTCTGCAGCCCTTGCTGCCTCAGAGAGCTCCACGTGGTAAAGGCAGCATGGTTTATAACCTATATAATCCAGAAATCTGGTTTATAAACCCAGAACAGGATCCAGGCTGCTCACCTGTGATTTCACCAAGGATCATGGGATGATACAGGGAAACTACAAGAAAAAAGTATCCAGAGCTTGGCTTAGGCAGAGAACAGAGCCTGAAATCCCAGGATCAACACACTTCTGCCGGGCACAGGACCTCCTTGCAACGCTCCCGCCCTCGGGAACGCAGTGTCCAGTCTCCCCTCCCCCCTGCCACTGCCCCGTGCCACCATGGCAGCACTCCGGGCTGGCGATCCCGTTACAGCCAGCTCCTGCCCAGGGAGCACAGCACACGCCTGAAATTTGAGTTCGCTCCATTCGTCATGTCTCCGGGCTGTTTGTTCCCAAACAAACTCCCTTTAGTCACCGCCTAAAAATCCCATGACGGCGACGACATGAGACGCTGCTTCTTTGCTCCAAGAAAAATGAAAAGGGGAATGAACGGGAGGTTTTTTTGGTGCAGGCAAAGGTCTCAAAGCGATCCCCTCTCTCCTGGCAGGCCTGTGTCGGGCACATCGAGCTGATTTTCCCACTCCTGCTGCCCCATCTCTCCACTCTGGCTCTGACTCCACAATCCCCCAGCTAGCCGGGGTTCCTGCCTCCCTTCCCTGCACTCCTGTGGTGCTGCAAGACGGAGATGCTCAGCTATTGCCAAGCTCTGCTGGGTCCCGCGTTCCTAAGGAGGAAAACAAGCCTATCCCCATTCTGAGAAGGATGCTCGGAGAGCTTCACGTCCCCAGGAGATACGCAGGGAGGGTCCCCTGTCTCCCCCACTTCCCAAAGCTGAGTCAGGCTTGAGGATACACAAACAAGACACGGTGCCTCGCTTCACATTCGGCCTCCTGCCTTCCTCCCAGCTGGAGGAAATTGCTCAGCCTGAATTTCCGTACGGCTCTCTGCTGACAAAGCTGCTGCCGGACCGGTGAGATGAGGGGCCGGTGAGGGGCTGCAGGGGCTGGTGGCCCTCTGCCCCCACCATCACCTCCCCAAGTACCAGGTGCCGCAGCAAGAAGGGTCCCGAGGGTCAGGGAGCCCCTGTGCTCCGCTCCTGCTTGCCGGCGTGGAAGCGGGATGCCGGTGGGGAACACGCTGCCTGACTCAGCCCCGACGACACGGCGGATGGACGCCTGCCCTCATCCTGCTTCCCCTTGCCTGGGTTCCTGTCTGCTCTGAGCAAGCACATGTTCTTCCTCCTCGCCGACTCCTGCGGGGCCGGCCGAGGCTGGCATCTCCCGCGCGGGCTCACAAATCCCGCCGTGACTCACACCGGGAGCGCTGCCCGGGACACACAATCTGATCCCCTCGCCCCTCGGTACCATCTAGCCAGCAATCCGCACCCCGTCCCCCGCACGGTGCTTTCCCCACCGCCCCGTTCCTGCTCACCGGCAGCGGGGCCCCGACCAGGCGGTGCAGCGCGGGCAGCTGCGCGCCCAGGGCCAGCGCCTCCTCCACGGCATAAACCGGGGCTCGTCTGGGCTCCGGGAAGCTGCCGAAAGCGAAGGGATCCGCGTCCTCCAGGTACTGCACCCGGCATGGCACCGTCGCCTCCGCCGCCTCCACCAGCGCCATGGTCCCGCGGCAGCCGCGGCCCCGCCGCGCCCGGGGCGGACACGGCCTCGGCCCAGCCCCTTCGCCCCCCCCGGCCCGGGAGAGGTGCTCGGTGCGCCCTCCCGCGGGCATCCGGGAAGGATGCTCCAGGCGCCGGGATGCGCCCGGCTCTGGGGGGCTCCACTGGGATGCTCTGGCATCAGGGATGCTCCAGGCCTCGGAGGGATGCTCCGAGTTCTGGGGAATTCCATCAGGGTGCCCCAGTATCGGGGATCTCCAGACCCCAGGTTGCTCTGGCGTCAGGGGTGCTCCAGGCCCTGTGGGAGCACCACTGGGATGCTCCAGGATGCTCCAGGCCCCATGAGGTTCCAGGCTGCTCTGGAGGGCAGGTGGTCTGCTCGTCCCAGGTGAACTGGAGCACGGAGGGGCATCTGGGCTCAATCTCCCATCCTGGGACCGGGGGGAAGCAGCACAGGATGAGCTTCCTGGATCCAGGGGTGTTGTGGTGCCACCTTGGAAGTGGGGCATGCTGAGCTCAACCTGCAAACCACAGCTTGTGTAAAACTCATTTTACTTTCTTTTTGACAGATTACCTGGACAATGACAACGATGAGATGTGATGGAGCAGTGAGCAGGGAGCTTTCCCCTTGCTCCTGCCTCCAGCCTGCGTTCCCCAGCCGTTGGATTCTGCTGGCAAACATATATAGCTCATTTGTACCCAGGCAGAGAGATGGGAAAATGCCATTGAGGCTCCCAGGGAAGTGTCCTGTGGCCCATTCCTACCTGGCCAGGGGGCTCAGCCTGGCACTCAGCATCCAAGAGTGCCCATGCCATAGGCACTGCCAGCCAGAGGTCTTGCTCTGGCTGAGGTGTCCTGTCCTGTCCTCCAGGGACATGCAAAGACAGGTCAGAGCTGGCTCTCCATGGAGCATTCTGCCAGTGCCCCTTCTTGCCCCCTGCCCAGCATCCCCATCTCCCTGGGCTGCTTGGGCATAGCTTGCTGCCCACCCAGGACATGGAGTGCTGGATCTCCTGGGTTGGGAGCCTCAGGGATGGGGTGTGGGAGATGGGGCACCTCCCAGAGCATGGGGCATGGCCTAATCAGCAAGCAGGAGGTTTTAGGAGTATCTGAGAGGGGCTGAGGAAGTAAAGGGGAGACAGAAATGTTGGGGCCCCCCCTGGGGTGCTCCTAGGCTGGTGCTCAGGCAGCACCTGGGGTAGTGATGGGTGGGCTCAGCTGGGAGAGGCTGGCTGGGAGGGGGGATTGAGTGTGGAGGAAGATTGGGAATTTGGGGGTGCGTGAGGACTAAGCCGGGGTGGGGAGACTCAGACAAAGCAGGGGCATGGGGGAGGGCATGGGGAACTAGGGTGATGCAGGTGGCACCGGGATAGTAGCAGAGAGGACTGAGACGGGGGCAGGGGACTGGCATGGGGCAGGGCGCTCCGGGAGGATGCAGATGAGCTGGGATGGAGAGGGTGAGCAGGGCGGTGCTGGGGCCCGGGGCAGGTGCTAAGGCCCGGGGCAGTAGCGGAGGTTCCGNCTGGCCAAGATCGGTGAGTGTCCCCATGTCCCCACCCGCTCCGATCCCCCGGGAGCAGCCGTGCCCACCGCCGGGTAGGCAGGGGGGATGCGGCATACCCGGCGGACGCGGGGGCATTGGGGACGAGGGGTGTCACCGCACGCCGGGACACGGGTCATGGGGACAAATCCGGCTGGTCACCACTCTCAGCTGGGCTGCGGAGGCCGGGGACCACCCCACATCTTCCGTGCCCTGCCGTGGGGTGGCGTGCAGCGACGGGGTGAATGTACCACCCGAAGGAAAAGGTGGGGGCCCGGGCTGTTTTTTCCTGCGAGGGATGGATGGATGGATGGATAGATGGGTGGGCACAGAGGAGGGATGGCTCATGAGAAGCCTCAGAGGATGTCCCGTGTTCCCAAAGGCTGGCACAGCACCTGCCATTGGCAGGTCTAGAAGCCATTGTTGCCCCTGCAGCCCCAGGGAAAGGCTCGGTGGTGCCAGTGTCAGGCAGGATGTGCCCCCAGCAGCCTCGGGACGGCAGGTGCCTGCAGTCTCCTCCGGCGGGTCACTCCAGATTGCGTTGGCCTTGGACTCTTGTGCTCCCCAGCACAGGAACACACAGCTGGGGGAGGCTCTGCTGTGAGAGGCTGCGTGGGAAGGCACAACGAGGATGTGTGTGAGCTCCGTGGGGCTGAGCTACCCACCAGCACCCGGGGCGCTGGGGAGGGACACCAGGGTGTGGGTGCCAAGCAGGGGTACCCAGAGAGCTGGTCCCCTGCAGTGCTGGGCTGCTGTGCTGGGCCCAGGGGGTGAGATAGTGACCTTGAGCCAGGTTTTCTCCTGAGGGGGGCACAGTCCTGTGGTGGGGGTGCAGACACCCTCTTAGTTTCGAGTTGGATCAAGAAATGTGGGTTCAGAGTTAGGCAGGGGAATCTCTGATCAGCCAGGGACCTGCAGCAGCACTCGTTACACAGTGCACAGCTACAGCTGTGACCACCAGCTGGCCTCTTCCTGTCCCAGGCATCACTGTGAATCTTCCCTTCCCCTCCTTCCTCGCCTTCTCGCAAGAGAGACCTAAAGCCTCGCGAGGAATGAATTAAAAGGTATCATGAGCTTAAAAATACAACACTCTGCTGTAGCTGTGCCACCTCCAGCTGCCGAGTGCATCCCTCCTACCTGCAGAAGATCAGAGAGAAAATTCCCTTCCCTGGCTGTTATTTTCTTCTCTCCATCCTCTCCTTGGAGCTTCTCCCTGTGCAGGTTGCCATTGGCACGATCCCCCAGCCACTCTGGATTTTGTGCGGGTGGGTGCAGGGGAGCCTGAGCTGGGATCATTCCCAAGCCCCCAGATCTGCCACATTCTTCCAGGCCTGAGGCGAACTGATGGCCACTCTCCTTCTCTGTGTGTGAGACACAGCCCCAATGGCTGATAGTTTTGATCTGCCTGGCTTTGTGTATCCAGTGGGTCCAATGGATACTCAGAGCCCGGAGCCAATAGCGACACCCAGAGCTGGAGGCACGGCTGCAGGCAGCACTCTGCCATGGGTGTCCCCAGAGGTGGCATGTGCAGTCCCCACGGTGCACAGGAGTCCACAGAGGAGATGAACCAGGGGTGGAGGATTTTGGGGAGCAGAGAGGGCAGCACCAGATGTGGCAGCAGTGGATGCTGGGTGTAGGCTGGTGCAGAGGATCCGCTGTGGTTGTGCTGGGCTGCCAGCTCACAGCCCTGTGACTGCAGGGGAGGAAGCGGCCCCACGCCCGGGTGATGGGGAAATGACACTGTGGGCTCTGTTCTCAGAGGCAGTCACGATGCTGGGGTGACCCAAGCCAGCAAACACCCGGGGCAGGGAAAAACTGGCTTGGGTGTTGCCTTCCTGCACAGCAAGGCATCATCCGGGCTTTGCTGCTTTCTCCATCCACAGTCAGAGCACAGGATGTGGGGAACGCAGAGGTGATGAGCATTGCCCCAAACATTATCCTCACACATAACTGCCCCACAGGCAGGAGTTTGCCAGCAGCCAGATGTTTTTCTATGCAGCAGCATTGTCATGGGTTACAACCATCTCTCCTCACACCATCATCTCTGTCCCCAGCTGCTCATGTCTTGCTTTAGGTGCTCTGCCATTTCCCAGGCTCTGGAGGAACAGAGCAGGTTTTGGCCCTGAGTTCTCTCAATGGCAAATCCTTTATTATGGATGCCTGAGTGTGGATTATGTCTCTGAAGTTAATTCACATGTGACTAAGTTACTGTTGCTGTGGGAACCTTTAGTGCTGAAATCCTTGACTAGTGTGTATAAAATTAGAGCTCATTCCGCTTGTCCCCACTGGCTGCTCTCTGGAGACTTTGCATTTCTTGGGGAGGGTGGCAGCCTTCCCCATCAGCCAGGAGATTTTTGGACAAGCATGATCTTTCCCATTGATGCTTCTCCTTTATTTGCCCGAGTTTCTGGCTTGGTGAAAACAATCATAGAACCATAGAATGGTTTGAGTTGGAAGGGATTCAGAGATTATCTTTTTCCAACTACCCTTCCATGGGCAGGGACACCTTTCACTAGACCAGGTTGCTCAAAGCCCCATCCAACCTGGCCTTGAACACTTCCATGATGGATGACAGTCAGTACACATGTCCCCACAGCATCCCTGCACACTCTTCTGGGTCCCTCCAGCCAGCCAGGATGTAGCTCCACAGCATGGGGAATACAGATGGGTTGCTGAAGCTGAGAGCAGGGATGCTGGCAACGTTCCTGAGAATGCAGAAAGGGGCTGGACGCCTCGTTCCCTTCTTGAAAACTTCAGAGCTTTGTTCCCGTGGGTGGGAAGCAGCTTCACAGCCTGCTGCAGGCGCTGAGTGAGCACCATTCATCCACTGGGGAAGGCAGCTTGTGTGGGGTGAACAGGGCTCTGCAGTGACTTGTGCTGTCATTTAGCAGGAATTTGGCCTGGATGAAGCTCAGCCAGCTTTTCCTCAGGTTGTGGGTCTGCTTGTAGGGCTGTAGAGTCCATATCACAGTCTCCAGAGTTGTACTGCAGCCCACAGCAGTGAGCAGAGGTGGCTGGGGCTGAGTGGGGATGCCCCAGGCTCTATGGCTGGGATGTTCAGTGGCAGAGCTGTAGCAGAGGCTTGGCCTGGATGTTCTTTCCTATTGAGGTGCTTGGTGGTGGAGCTGCAGATCTCGCTGCCCCTGCTGGTTGCAGCAGTGCTCCTGCTGTATTATGGGAGGGAGCCAGTGCTGGGGCATGGATGGGGCTTACCATGCCA
Source organism: Drymodes brunneopygia (assembly GCA_013400955.1). Lineage (NCBI taxonomy): Eukaryota > Metazoa > Chordata > Aves > Passeriformes > Petroicidae > Drymodes > Drymodes brunneopygia. The sequence goes on from VZTZ01001552.1 coordinate 99,486, forward strand.
AGGAGCAACCTCTTGAGGTCCTCAACTAAAGGAAAAGTGCCCTTAGCCCACACTATGGGTGGTGGGCTCAAAGATGTTGTCTCTGGTTGTGAACCAGATCTTTGACATTGAATTATCTCCTCTAATTCAGAGCTCAGCTGTGGTGAAGGAAAGAAAATCACCTAAGAGGTGCTGGGAAAGGAGAAAGGAAGAATATCAGGAGGCCACAGCCTCAGTTCTCTGGCTGTTCACATCTCAGGGACACTGGTACCTGTCCCAGAAGGATAGAGCAGGACCAGGGCAGGTTCAGAGGAAAATGACAAGGGCATAGAGACATGGAAACCTACTGATGAAGTATGGCCTGTTCCTGGGCTCCTTTCCAGGTCTACACCACTGGAGACAGCCCCCTGGGCTGGGCAAACCTTATGGTCTGTCCATGGGGGTTCCCAAGGAGGGAAGCAGCTGAGTGACCCAGGGTTGGTGCATGACCTTAGCACAACTTCCTTTCTGGAGGGGTAGCTTGGCACAAGCAATGGGCTAAAGGGCTTTAGGGACTTGGTTTTGGGGTTGGCAGCAGGGCTGGTCTTGCAGCCAAGTGATGGCTCAGAGCCTATCCTGATGTCCCTTGTACCTGTGGGGTGCACAAGGACAGAGGTGGCTCTTGAAGTGTCTGGAGGAACCCACTCCCCAGGAGATTTCTTCATCTGATGGCCAAGTCTTGTGACAGAGCTGGGCTGGATGTCACAAGTGACAGCAGAACTCCATGACAGGGGAACAAAACCACTGTGACCCTCAAGAGCCTTTCCCCAAGCAATGCCTTTTTGAGGGGGCAGCAAAAGTACAGCACCTTGTGCTAATGAGGAGAAACCCCCATGGAGGGAGGGTTGCCTGCCTGGAAGCTGGACTGATTTGGGATTACCCAGGACACCCTGCCATGGGGGCCAGGGTGCCTGGAGGAACGAATCCCCTGTGCTGGCTGGCGTGGCATCCTGCTGGTTTGTGCCTGAGCACAGGCTCACTGCCACATTACTGATGGATGAATACCAGGGCATCCTCTGCTTGCTTTAGAAAATACATCCTGTTCCATGGCAGCTTAAGATTTGGCTCAAAACTTGCATGGAATAAACTGATTATTCCAAGCGTCTCTAAATCTGCAGCTCCTGAGTGCCTGCATTTTTGCATGCAGGTAGGTTAGCTGGTGCTGAGGGAGGTTGTGCTCTGGCATGACTTGTGCTGCAGTGGTTTGCATGCTGCTCTGGCTGCTTCCTCAGACGGATGCAAACAAGGTCACCCTGTCACCAGGGCTGAGCATCCTCGTCTCTGAGTGGGGTAACACGTCCTGGTGTACCAGGATTTCTTCACTTGAACAGCAGCCAGCAGTGCTCGTGACACTGTGAACGTGCTCGCTGCCTGCTTTAAACTGTTAAGTGCAAATACCAGGAGCCAAGAAAAGTAAAATGCCTGGCTGATTGGCTTATTAGACAGTGGCTGAGAAGGAAATCATAAAGAGTCAGGGACCTGAAATCCTGACCTGGGAGGTAGCTGGAAGGTCTTCTGTGCACACATGGCCACGAAGCAGCCTTTCCATAGGTGCTCCCTTGTCCTCCTCCCACCCATCATGCATCACCCAACCCTTCTGTGGATTTGGGATGCCCTGTCCATGTGCCTGTTTGGCTGATGCTTTCATTCTTCTTTTTCTTCTAGTTTTCCACCTATCAAGGAAGGTGACATCTGTTGTCCCAGAGAGCTGCCTCCTCATCCTGCTGGGGCTGGGCCTGGGGGGCATCGTGTTGGCTGTGGCAAAGAAAGCCGAGTACCAGCTGGAGCCCAACATGTTCTTCCTCTTCCTTCTGCCCCCCATTGTCCTGGACTCGGGGTACTTCATGCCCAGCCGGCTGTTCTTCGACAACATCGGTGCCATCCTCACCTACGCAGTGGTGGGCACACTCTGGAACTCCTTCACCACTGGCACCGCGCTCTGGGGGTTGCACCGCGCCGGGCTCATGGGTGAGTGTGCAGGGCTGCCCAGCTTGGACCACATCCCCGAAAAATAGGTTGGAGGTGCTTTGCACCCCCAATTTCATAGCCCACTGCCTCTCCCTGCTGTGGATTCCTAGGAATTACAGCACGAGCGGGGTCCTGACATCCTGGGAATGGTGCTCTGGCGGGATGGTCAAGTGTGCAGGACAGAAGGGCCCTGCTTGGCACTGGGCTGACTCATGTCTTTGCTATTTTTGTCTGCCGACCTTGGCTGGCGTTGCTGGCTCGCTGCCATGTTCCCTGTCCTTGGCTGGAGCCACTCACCCTGCCTGGCCTGGGCTGTGTTTTGAGCTCTCCTGAGCCCTGAGGAACCACTTGATGCCTGGACCTGAGGTGGGGCTGCTGAGCCTCCTACCTGCTGGAGGAGCAGTGATGCACCTGGGTGCCAACAGGGACATCCCTCATGCTCCTCTCATGCTGCAGCAAGAATGTGCTGAGCCCCGCTTTTCCAGGGGCACCCTGGAGGTCTGGAAACATCCCACTGCACTCCCAGATGAGATGCTGCAGCCAAGTCACTGGGATCAGATGAGGGACAGGCTTGTTTCTGCCTGGGGAGAGGGGCTCTGGGGCGGCTGGTTTGCCTGACCTTGATCCTTCTGTCCTAACAGATCCAGGTGTTGAAGCTGGGCTGATGGATTTCCTGCTCTTTGGCAGCCTGATTTCAGCTGTGGACCCTGTGGCAGTCCTGGCTGTCTTCGAAGAGGTCCATGTTAATGAGACCCTCTTCATCATTGTGTTTGGCGAGTCTCTCCTGAACGATGCTGTCACCGTGGTGAGTTGCAGCTTGGGGGATTCTAATGTTGAGCCCAACATGGTCCAAGGTGCTGGACTCCCCCAGGATGGGCAGAGGATGCAGGTGACATCCCCAGGCTGGGGGCAGACCCATGCCATGCTCTCTTGGCCTTTTTCTCTCTCCTGGCCCTGGGAGACCTTGCCTGCTGCAATGAGCTGTTACCTGACAGGTTTGGGGTGGGAAATGCCTTTTCCACAGGACTCATCCTGCCCCTCTCAAGGCAGGACAATGCCCTGCATTTCTCAAGGGATTTGCCTTGCCTGCAGGTGCTGTACAAGGTCTTCAACTCTTTTGTGGAGCTGGGCCCAGCGCACATCCACGCCACCGACTACATGAAGGGGGTAGGTGAGTAATGGCCACACCAGCCCCTCCATTTCTTCCTCTGTTGTAGAAGTGGAGGGGGGCAAGCACAGGAGCTGTTGTCCTGTGGGGTGGGCAGTGAGCACCACAGCTCTGTCATCTCCATGCATCACATGCCAGCCATCAGCATAGAATTGCAGAATTGTTTGGGCTGGAAGGGACCTTCAAGACCATCTTGTTCCAACCCCCTGCCATGAGCAGGGACACCTTCCACTAGACCAGGTTGCTCAGAGCCCCATCCAGTCTGGCCTTGAACAGTTCCAGGGATGGGACAGCCAGTCTGTGCCAGGGCCTCACCACCCTCACAGGGAAGAATTTCTTCCTAATAACCGATCTAATCCTGCCCTCTGTCAGTTTGAAGCCATTCACCCTTGTCCTGTCACTCCATGTCCATGTAAAAAGTCTCTCTCCAGCTCTTTTGGAGTACCCTTTAGGTACTGGAAGAGCTTCTGAGGTCTCTCGAGAGTCTCCTCCAGGCTGAACAACCCCAACTCTATCAGCCTGTCCCCACAGCAGAGGTGGTTCAGGGGGTGCTTTGGGATCATCCAAAGCTCTGTGCTCCATGGGATGCATTCGTGGGGACCTGGGTAGGACCATGGTGCTTGGCCAGCCCAACATGGGCTGTGGGGCACAGGAGCTGGGCCCACTTGCCTATGGTGCACACGAGTCTTCTTCTCCCACCAGCCTCCTTCTTCCTGGTGAGCCTGGGGGGCACGGCCGTGGGGCTGCTCTTCGCCTTCCTGCTGGCCCTGATCACGCGGTTCACCAAGCGCGTGCGCATCATCGAGCCCCTCTTCGTCTTCCTGCTGGCCTACGTCGCCTACCTGGCTGCCGAGATGGTCTCGCTCTCTGCAATCCTGGCGTGAGTACTGGGGTGTCCCCCAGGGGAGCCCAGGAAATTGGGGTTGCAGTGCTGAGCAGCAAGAAGCAGTGAGTAGACCCACTCCTCATCCCGCCATAGGGCCATGCCAGCTCCTTCTGCCCCTCTGCAGAGTCACCTTCTGTGGGATCTGCTGCAAGAAGTACGTGGAAGCCAACATCTCCCAGAAATCCCGCACCACTGTCAAGTACACCATGAAGACACTGGCCAGCAGCTCAGAGACCATCATCTTCATGTTTCTGGGCATCTCAGCTGTGGACACCTCCAAGTGGACATGGGACACGGCACTGGTGCTGGGCACCCTGTTCTTTATCCTGCTCTTCAGAGCCGTGGGTCAGTCTGTCCCACTGTATATATGGCCAGTAGCACACAGCCCTTTTCATACCAAAAAGGGGTATTCCCCAAGAAAGGTTGGGGCACAAGACCAGCCATGGATCCTGGCTGGGATTTTGTGCTGTCTCCTAGAGCAGGCAGGATTCTTCCAGCATTCCAGGCTCTCCTTCTCCTTCTTCCCCAGGTGTTGTCCTCCAGACCTACGTGCTCAACCGCTTCCGCCTCATCCCCCTGGACAGGATCGATCAGGTGGTCATGTCATATGGTGGCCTCCGTGGGGCTGTGGCCTTCGCCCTGGTCATCCTGCTGGACAGGGAAAAGGTGAAAGCCAAGGACTACTTTGTGGCAACAACCATCGTGGTGGTGTTCTTCACTGTCATTGTGCAGGTGAGGATGGGCACTGTGCCCTCCTCCAGTGCTGCTTTCTTTCCCCAGAACTGGCTTGGGGACATGTGCTTTGAGCAGGTACCTTTTTTCAAGTGACCTTTGGTCCTCGGTGCTTTCTGGCACCCCATCCCTCAGCAGGTGTGCAGGACTGCTATGGGGACTGTTGCAATGGTGGGCCCATGGCCCACGTTCTTTTCCCGCTGGCCTTTTGTTCTGGGACAGGCTCCAGGAGCTCCAAGAGTGTGTGTCTGTCCAGGCTGTTCTCTTTACAAAGCTGCTGATGGGCCCTGGCTCTGGCATTCAGTGCCCTGGGAAGTGAAGCCATGGGGAGGATGAATATGAGTCTAGGGGAAGGAGGACTGGGAGTGTAGACCATGGCACAGGGGTTGGGTTGGTAGGGGCATGTGTGGCTGGCACAGCCACTGTTCCCGTCACTTCGTGCTGCTTCTGCTCCCCATTCTCCAGCCATGCACCCTCTCGCCCTCCCAGTCTTTCCCTTGCCTTCTCCTGCCATTCTAGGGCCTCACCATCAAACCCCTTGTGACATGGCTGAAGGTGAAGCGCAGTGACCACCACAAACCCACGCTGAATGAGGAGCTGCATGAGCACGTAGGTGGCAGTCCCAGAGGCTGCCCAGCTCCCCACACTTATGGAGCTGGGCGAGGGCCATATATGACCTTGGCATCCCCCAGGGCACCCACAGCCTTGCCACCACTCATCCACTTCCCCTCTCTCAAGGCCTTTGACCACATCCTGGCAGCGGTGGAGGACATCGTGGGGCACCATGGCTACCACTACTGGCGGGACAAGTGAGTGCCTTAGACAGGATCCTCTGCTGACTGTTAGTGAATGGGAGACACGTGCCAGCCACAGGGACATGTCAGGGTTCTCACAGGAGGACACCCCTGCTGTGAGCAGGGCAGCAGGACCAGGAAGCCTGTATGTCTGGACAGGTACCATCTGGCTGCTGTTGTGCAGCAGACCAGGATCACAAAAGCATACCAGGGAGAGGTCAGGCAGGTGTGATGCTATGGAGCTGCCATTGCTCGCCAAGGTCAGAACTTGGGGTGTCCATGTTGGTGGCAATGGTCCCCTGCCTCCTCATGGATGGAACTGTGCTGGGCACTGAGGAGGGAACAGCCCTGTTCCTGCCTGGGCAGTGTTTATCTGCAGCACAGCGACAGGAAAAGGATGCAAGAAGCCTGTTTCCTGCAGGGGAAGTGCTCCAGCAGGGTGGCCCCAGTCCTACTCCCACTGCCTCCCGCAGGCCCGATGGTGTCTGGCTTCCCCTTGGGCACGTTGAAGGGTCACCATGTCCCCTCTCCTCCCCTCCTGCTCTCCCTGGCAGTGTGTCCCTGTGCACAGCCAGGTCCTGCGTGCCCAGCCTCCCTTTGCCACACTTGGGACACTCAGCCTTGTGAGGGTAGATATCCCTGACCCCATGGGAGCTAAACTGCCTGTGTCTTCATCTCATGGCAGGTGGGAGCAGTTTGACAAGAAATACCTGAGCCAGCTCCTGATGCGGAAATCTGCCTACAGGCTGCGGGATGAGATCTGGGATGTTTACTACAAGCTGAACATCCGTGATGCTATCAGCTTTGTTGATCAGGTACAGGCAGCAGAGGTGTCCAGGCAGCAGGATGGCCCTGGCAGGAGAGGTTCCCCTCATGTATGGCCACATGTACACCCTCTGGCCAGGCAGTGGGGACCTGCCCATCCCAACTGGGTCCTTGTTGTCCTGATGCCAGCCTTTTCCTCCCACCTCCCAGGGTGGCCACGTCCTCTCAGCTGCCAAGCTGGCATTGCCCTCCATGCCCAGCCGCACGTCCATGTCAGAGTCGTCAGTCACAAACCTCCTGTGAGTACAACCATCTCTCCGAGCCCCTGGACAGACCTCGCTGGACCTCCCAGCTGCCCTCTTCCCTGGGGGTGGGTTGCACCAGGGGACTGGCACAATGCGGGCATGGAGCCCAGCCCGTCCATCTCCATGTCCCCGCAGGAGGGAGAGCGGGAGCGGCGCGTGCCTGGACCTGCAGGTGATCGACACAGTGCGGAGCCGCCGGGACAAGGAGGACGCTGCCATGCACCACGTGCTGCGAGGGAGCCTCTACAAGCCCCGCCGGCGGGTGAGCGCTCCCGGCCACGGCGTGCGGCTGACCCCGAGGGGAGCAGGGATGGACAACGCTCTGCGGGGCCAGCTGCTCACCCTGTGTCTCTTTGCCTCTCCCTCGGCCAGTACAAGGCCAGCTACAGCCGTCACTTCATCTCTCCAGATAAACAAGAGCGCCAAGATAAAGAAATCTTCCGGCAGAACATGAAGAGGCGTCTGGAGACCTTCAAGTCCACAAAGCACAATGTCTGCTCCTCCAAGAGCAAGGCCAGGCTGAAGGAAAAAGGCAGGAAAAAGGCAAGTCCTCCCCAAGCTCCTGTTCTTTTCTTAGTTCTGAGATTTGGCCAACCCAGGATGCAGTAAGAGAGGTCCTTTTGGGGTGTAGATGAGGTGCTGCAGCTCATCAGCAGCTCCAGAGCCTGAAGGAAAAGTGGCTCATCTCTTTTCAGTCCTGTTGATGCTGCATGTGAGCACGCAGGTGTTGTGTGTCCATGTGTTCCCAGCATGCCATCAGTACTGTGAGCTGGCTCTTCACTGAGCAAAGCCCTGGAGAAGCCCCAGGTTCATTTTCCAAGAGCACTCAGCATAAAGCAGCCTCAATGTTGGTGCAGGTCCAGGCTCAGAAGTGCAGCACTGCACCTCAAATTGAGCATTAGATATCTTCTTTGAAGCCATTGCAGCTGAGCAGTTCATTGTGGGGCCATGAAGATGCAAAGCCTAAGGACTAGGAACCATCTGCCATGTATCCAGGGTGGGAATCTGCATGCCCAATGTTGGCTGGCTTGCAGGACCACCTGTTGGTTTAGGACTTTGCACGGAGCAGGTCCCAGCCAGTTCCTCTTCTTTCACAGAAGAACATCTCTCTGTCCAAAGAGCCACCCAATGGGAAGACACACAGAAATGTCCCCTGGCAGGATGCAGGTAAGGCCAGTGGCAGGTGAGGATGGCAGGTCCTGGCAAGGGGCCCTGGTGGCGTGGGATGGTAACACCTGCTGTGCCTGCCCACTGCCAGCTTGGGGGATGACAGCACCCAGGGCTGCACTAGCACCAAACCAACCCCCTCCACCTGCCTGCAGCTCCTGTCCTGGTGATGGTCAGCTCAGAGGAGGAGGAGAGTGATAGCTCAGAGACGGAGAAAGAGGATGATGAGGGGATTGTGTTCGTTGCTCGAGCTACTGATGAAGTCCTGCAGGGAAAGACAACTCCTGGTAGGCACCAATGCTCCACATCAGGGCAGCTGCCATTGGGTAGCTTGTCCTTCTCCTGCCTATGGAGCAAAGCTGCCTTGGCCTGGGCAAAACCAAAGTCAACAGAGCATGAATGGGAGAGTCACTGTGCTCTGGAGGCATGGCAGAGCCTCCCTGTCCTGCATCCCTGGGCCAGCACATGGTGTGATTCTTGGGGTTGTCCTGCATAGAGCAAGGGGTTGGACTCCATAATCCTTATGGGTCCCTTCCAACTCAGGGTATTCTAGGATTCTATGGCCATTTGGTAGTGGTTGGTTCTGCAATGTTTGCAGGGTCCAAGGAGAGACTGAGAGCTGTGCAAGCTCCCTCTCACTCTCCCTCCATCTGCATCTCCAGGCAGCCTGGATGTCTGCCCCAGCCCCTGCATCATCCCCCCATCACCAACCTTGGCAGAGAAGGAGCTGCCATGGAAAGGAGACCAGGCTGATCTGGCTGTTTATGTCTCCTCGGAGACCACCAAAATCGTGCCGGTGGATATGCAGAAGGCGTGGAACCAAAGCATCTCCTCCCTGGAGAGCATCGCTTCCCCCCCAGGCATTGAGAGCGGACCTCAGCACAGGAGATTTGCCTGCCCTGTGCTGGAGGAACAACCCCAGTCTGCAAGCCAGGCGATGCCAGAGCAGAGCTCCTGCTTCCAGTTCCCCAGCCATGTCTCCAAGAGCGGCCGGTCACAGAGTGACAGCAGCCCGGACGGTCCTGAGCAGCAGGAGCTGCAGCCTTTGATGGCCACAGAAGAGCAGGGCAGGATGCCACCCAGTGCAGAGGCCAGGTGGCTGATGTTCAACAGAGCAAGCCACCTCTGAGGATTGCAAAGGGGCTGAGAGCTGCAGCCAGGCTATGACCTACTGACCGCTCTGTCTTGCATTGTAAAGCTTTTGTGTGTCTCCATAAACCTCAGGAGTAGCAGGAGAACCCAGCACTCCTCCTGGGGCTGTACTCCAGGTCTGCTTTGCCCAGGCACCCACTGATGCAAACCTGGTCAATAATTGTGCTGTGACAGCAGGTACCAGCCCCTGTCCACCCAGGGAAGCACAGATTCCAAACCTCATTCTTCTTCCCTGGTCCCTACACGTCTCTGCAGCTGGGAGGTTAGAGATATTTCTCCTAGGGCTGGGATCCCAAACTTGATCCTGTCATGGCTGTGTTGCCCGGAGGCGGTGGCTGCTGGCAGATGGGCTGTAGCTGCTCACAGGTGTAAGAGTGTGAGCTGATCTCCAGCCTGGCTGTGAGTAGGAGACCTCTGGGAGAAGAGTTGGGAGCAGTACTGCTGCACAAGAGCCCACACACACCCAGTGACTGAGCCATTGACTTCAAGGTGGCCACAGTGCTGGTTCCTCACAGCAGGCCTGGAGCTCAGCCAGGAGCTCAGAGATCGGCTCCTTGCCACCACAGCTCTGTGTTCCCTGGGTTATGGAGGCACCACAGAAGCAAGGCCATGACTTTCTCAGGACTGGGAGCAGCGCTCCTGGGTTTGGCTCCACCAGGAGCCAGACTGCACGCACAGGGACTCCTCTAACAGCCAACCTGCTGTGCCAGCCTCACGCCTGTCACCTGGATGTGTTCCCAACAGCTGCAGTGTTCAGCTTTCTGGCTTCACTAGGAGGCAGCTGCCCTCCACAGCATCCTTGGTGTTCATTCTGCCCACGTGCCAGTCCCTCCAGTTGCCCGGAGTGCATCAGCTGGGAGGACTGGTCATGGTGCAAGGAGTGGAGCAAGCAGCAGGTATGAATGTACATCAGGAACGGGGGTGATGGGTGTGAGCAGAGTGCATCTTCAAAGGTCTGTCCCCAGCACCTGCATCCCAGCCACCCCTGCTCCCTCCTCAGAGGGTGGTAGGTCCTGGTGGCCCACACAATGGATTATTTCTGGTGTGACCCCAAGGGCCAAGAATTGCTACCCAAGAACAGCTCAGCACACGAAAGAGCACAATGACTGGGCACCAGCAGAGCAGGGGGGCTGTGGGTGCTCCTCTTTGGGAAAAATGGGGACTTGGATTGTTAATGCTCCAAAGCAGATAGAAATCTGCCTGTCCCAGTTCCATGGGTGTGCTGAGACAGCAGGTGCCAAGGGGACACTTGGATGAACTGAGTAGGTGAGCCAAAATGGAGCAGGTGAGCTGGTGGGACCCCCAGCACTGTCAGCGGGGCTCAGAAGAGGCCTTTCAGCTCTGTACCTGTTCCACCAGATGAGCATGAGGTTTTTAAAAGGTTTTTATATAGTTTTGCATTTCTGGTATGACTTATTCTAGTTTTGATTTCTGATACAGGGCCATACTAAATCTCTAGTTGGGTCAGTGTTTTCTGTAGCCATGGGCACCACAAATGACTCAAGACTTAATATATTATTTGCAAGGATATTGTTATAATGTGAAAATATATGCAGAGTATTTTGTAATGTTCAATAAACTGGAGTTGGAGCAGACGTTGTGGTCTGGTCTGTCTGTTGTCTGGGAACCTCTGCCCATCCTGGTTCAGTTCTCCTTTGCAGGCACCGTGTCCCTGTGCCTCTCTGTTCTTCTCCACCCGAGGCCCCAACCCCCCTCTCAGCCTTGATGTGCCTAACTGGATTTCCTGGTTTCCATAAAGTTTGTGGAAAATGTGAAATTCTTTCCAGAGAGATGCTTGCCTGCAGCCATCGTTAGACTGTGCAGAGGGAGCGCCAGCGAGAGGCCGGGCCCTTCTGCCCAGAGCTGTGGCTGCACAGCCACCAGCATGCTGGGAGCCCCCATCTTCCCATGTCTTCACTCCTTGCCAAAAATATGTTTCAAAGGAGTCTGTTTCAGGGTACTCTGTGTCACAGGAGCCTCCTTGCATCAGTGTGTGCTGGTTTTGCTCTTCTCTTGATCTCCCGGTCTCTGCTTTTCCTGAAGAAGAGTAAATGCGGTTTACCTGACTCACAAGGTAGATATTTGGCTTGTATTGAACCTGGCATCCACCATCACCCCCAGGTCCTTTTTGACAGGGTCAAATGCAGCTCCTAGCCCTGTTAGCTTTGCATTGGCCCCCGTGGAAGCTCTTGCTCCTTGTGATATTCCCCATCTACCTTGCATCCCACTGACAAGGCTGCTGGCTGAGCTGTGCTCTGCGTGCTAGACCTCGGTGCCAGCATCGCCTGCAGCCACAATGCCTTGGCACTGCACCAGGCTGTGTGGGCCAGGTTGTTTCCTGGAAGAGGTGGGTCTGCAGCCTTCAGGTCCTCAGAGGAGGGAAAGCAGACAGCTCAGCTTCAGGAGATGCTGGGGCTGGTTGCTGCTCTCTCATCCAGATATCTGAGCCCAGCAGCTGTGTGTGTGCAGGCTCTCCATGCCACCAGCCAGCAGCTCAGAGCCCCTTCTTCCCACCCTCAACCCCAGCGTTGTTGTGAGCAGGGATGGTGGCTCCTTGCCAGTTTTTATTCTTGTATTCCACTCTCTGTATTTCACCTTAGAGTGTCCTGCCTGCACAGGACTGCTCTGATCCTTCCAGCATAGCAGAGAGTCGTCTCTTTCAGCCTAAAAATACTAAAGTGCTTCAGTGGAAAAACACAAGGAGTGGGCCAAACCACAAATGCATGTGCCCAAACCTCTGCTTCTCCAGGACAGAGTAAGGCACAACCAGAGGAGCTGCTTGTCAGACTCTAAACCAGAGCATATAACCCAACTGTTACTGTAAGCAACCCCATCCCAGAGCAGACTATCACAGACCTGTCATTTTTCACCCAGATTTCTGTGTAGAGCCTACCATTAAACCTGCACATTTTTTCCACAGGCATTTGCTTTCTGTGATACTCAGCTCGTCCAGTTCCTCTGTGGTACCAAAACTTGTGAAGTCAGCAGGGGATGTAAGGCAGCTCTGGCATCAGCTGTGTGGAAGAGCTGTGGGCAATGGATTGGTGTTGGCCATCTTACAAGTGAGTCTTAAAATCACCACATCACTTTTGCACAATGCTCATTGGAGCACCAGGTAAATCCAGACTGAAAGGGGCTTTGGGGGGTCCATGGTCCAACCCCAGCTCCATGCAGGGCTGGTAGCAAAGCTAGAGCAGGTAGCTCAGAGCCCTGTCCCACTGGATTTGGATGTCCCCAAGGATGGGGGTATCAACAGTCCCTATCCCAAAGCCACACCACAGTTACACCAGTCTTGCACAGAATGAATTTCTCCTTATGCTCAGTAAATATTTCCCCTGGGGCAGGTTGTCCCTGTTACCTCTTGCTCTTCCAAGTGTCTCTGGGAAGAGTTGGGCTGTGGTTTCCGTGTGCCACCTTGTTGATAGTTCCCCTCTGCCTTGTCTTCTTAAAGCTGGCTCTCTGACATATATATGTGTATACATATACATATATATATATTCTTTTGGGAAGCCCCAGATTGGAAGTAGCACCCAGTTGTGTTTCACAGGAACCAAGTCCAAGAAATAATAATTTTCTTGGACCTGCCAGCTTTATATTCTGCACTGCAGCAAGAGTGCTGTTGACTCACATGTGTGGTTGCTGATCCTGCTTTGTTTCTGGAGCACTTCTGACACCCTCTTGGGAGGTTTTCACACTGCTCTATAGAGGCAGCAGTGGGAAGTGACTGAATAGGCACCAGCTCCTCACCTCTCACTCACACAAAGCATGGCAGAAGCTTTGGCCAAGCTCATGTTTTCATGGAGAATAGTGGGAAGGTAAATGCAGAATTCAGGAGAGGTGTTCAGCCTGATTGTATCTGGTACAAATATTTTGGAGACTCATCATCTGTTCCCTGCTCCTGCCTCCTCATGTCCATCTGTCCAGGCATCCCTCTCACCTACGATCAGACTGAACACTTCCCCTGAATTCTGCGTTTGCCTTCCTGCTCTTTGCACCTGAAGCAGCCATCCCTGCTCCCTGCTTTCACTGGAAGCCTCCTCTGCCTGTTGGCGGAGGGAACAATTCGTTTTCCCTCTGGCATTGCCTCCGGAGGGGGATGCCAGCCCTGCCCCTGGTCTGCCCCGCTGCGCTGGCAGGTGAAGCTGTGCAGAAGTTCCCGGCTGGCGGGATGCGAGCGGGCCGGGGCTGCGCCGCGAGTGGTGACGGAGCCGGGAACAGTCGGCAGCCGGGGCGGATAATGAGGAACAGATTCGCGCTGGGCAGTGGTTCCCATGCTGCGTTCCAGGGCAGAGCGGCCAGGATGGGAGAGCCTTTGTGCTCCGCGCTGCACCCCTCCGGCTCGTGTGGAGCCAGCGCCTCCGCTCCCCCGGGTGTCCCCGCCGGCTGCCGGCAGTGAGCGGCCCCGGGCTCCCCGAAGAGCTGGGGACCCTCCCCAGCGGCTGTGCCTTTCCCCAGGAGGCTTTCCCCACAGCCCAGCTGTGCAAGGGAACAAGCTGCAGCGTGGACTGGCTGAGGACAGACAGGACCAGAGGGATCTTTAGTTCAGCAGGAGCTGGGTGGGGTGATCCACACCTTCCTTCGTGGCTCAGACTTCCTTGCTTTTCCCTGGAGGAGCAAACGAGGCTGTGGGAATCCCTGAGGACTGCGTGATGAGGTTGTTACTCCTGGGGATTGCTGCAGAACAGTCGGCATGGAAGCCAGCACGATGGGGGCTTTGATTTTATGACCACCCCAGATCCAAGACCTGTGATCTTTCCTGCAGCCAGACATAGCTGTTCCTCATAGCCACTTGGAAGGCAAGGATCCCTGAAGAAGCCACCTGGAGGGATTCTCTCACCTCATCTTCTCCTGGCTTCTGTGGCCACACATCCAGGCTGTCCTGAAGGTAAATGAAACGTGTGGCGGGTTACTCGGAGAGGGAGGGAGGGAGGGTGCTGAGGACACTTTGGGGAGGTGACCACCAGCCCAGCTGGTCTGGTCTACATCAGACCACAGGTCATCCCAAGCTTGTGGGCAGCCCGGGAAGAAGGGCTTGGAAAAGCCACAGGGCACTGGTAGTCACCCAACTCTGCAGCAGCTGTGCTGTATCTGTGCCTTCCTCTGTCACAGCAACGTGGGGCAATCCCTGCCTGCACACAAGCTTTGCCTCCTGGAGCCCAGCTAAGCCCACGCTGTTGAAGTTGGAGAGCCATTTAAAGCATTGCTTTGGCTCGGCTGGCTGGGGGAAAGTTGGCTTCTGGCTGTGCACCCCACCTGGGGCCTTGCTGTGTGTGGCTCCCTGGCAGTTTCGGGTCTCTGGGGCTCTCACAGGCTGCTGGATGAGCTGTGAGCTCAGAGCTGCCCTGAGAACCCTCCTGTAGGCATGGCTGGTGCTGGGACCATGTGAGTATCACTTGTGCAGGAGTCACACCCAGATTTCTCCTAGACATCTGGGTCCTCCTGCCTGCTCTCTCAGAAATCCCAGTCTCCCAAGGGCAGGATATTCTCTTCTTTACCACATATGTGCATGTAGATACACCTATTTTCAGTAGACATCCCTACCTTCTTCTATTTATGGAGAAAGCTGGCAAAAGCTTCAGAAAGGAAAAATAAATAAAAAAGAAACTACTACGAAGGCTAATAAGTTTTCCTATGCAGCGGCTGGCTGATGGGAGCTGGCCGGTGAAGGAGCACCAGCCACGTGTGCTGGGATGGAAGGGCTGCAGAGCAAGCAAATGGGACAGGCTGCTGCCGAGGGGTTAATCCATGATCCCTGCTAGGCTCACTCCGATCTTTGCTTTATTCTGCTAGGGAACGCATAGAACTGTTATAAACATTTAAATTTTTTTTCCCCCTTAGTAAAAATAGCTTTAGAAGCAAACAGGAAATTACAGACTGAGGAGTGCAATGAAGAGGGGAAAAAGTCAGGCAGCTACCTCGCTGTGCTTGGATTTGTCTATAAGTACACGTGGGGCGTCGCTTGCCCAAAGGCACCCAAACCGCCCCCAAACTGGTGGGGATGGAGGGACGGGGGTGTAGGGGAGCATCGCCCCTCCGGCGAGGGTGACAC
>VZTZ01001552.1:114865-222371 GCA_013400955.1 Drymodes brunneopygia
CCGGGGGTCGGAGGAGGGGCCGGCGCTGGCTGAGTACCGAGCTCCGCTGACACCGAGCTCGGTGCGGGAGCGGCGGGCGCGGCAGGGGGAGCACCGGGAGCAGCGGCGGGAGGAACGGGACGAACGGGACGAACGGGAGCAGCGGCAGGAGCGGCGGTCACGGCGGGAGGAGCGGNCGAGAGGTTATAGTTGTTCCCACCATGGAAGTGTTTGAAGCCAGGTTGGATAAAGCCTTGAGCAGTCTGGTCTAGTGGGAGGTGTCCCTGCTCATGGCAAGAGGGGTTGGGACAGAATGATCTTTAAGGTCCATTCCTACTTCTTAACATTGTATGATTCTATGAATAAGAAAAAGCAGCAAAGAACACACACTTGGACCTGTGAGTTTCTGTGGTGGGGAGGACACTCTTGACCCACTTGTCCCTCCTGCCACCGAGCTCCTCCAAAGGCTCATGGCCCGAGTCTGACAGTCCTGTTTGAACCCCAGAGGGGTCTAAGCCTCCTCAAACCTTCCCATGGCTGCCCTGTAGCCGGCCTTACCCTGTCTCGATTTGGGAGCAGAGATCTCTCTGCAAGGAGGAAGAGAGCGGCAACATTATGGAAGAAAGGCAAGTGAGAGGGAGAGAGGACAGACTGGTGACAGGAGGCAGGAGCCCTCCGCCCTGCCTGTCTGAAGGGGAAGCTGCTCATTTGCTTCAGGAGACACGTTGTTATTGCTGCTGATGGCATTGAATCACTCTGTTTCCTGCTGGTGCTCTCCAGACCCTGCTGCCAGGGAGCGGAGGTGCCCACCCCAGCTGGGATCAGGCCCACAGCATGTCAGTCATGTGCTGCTTCCTGGTGCTTCCTCTGCCTCCAGCCCATACCAGGAACAAAGGGTCCCTGGTACAGCAGCTATGATCCACATCACACCACCTCCTCACTGTGCCCTGTGTCCCCCCTGCTCTGTGTTCCTGCCTGGCATCCTTGCTGTAGGCATCCCCTGAGGTTCACTCCTCTAATTGCCAGCTGTGGATGTTCCATGGCAGACTAGTCCTACCCCTGGCAAACCAGCCCTTCCCAGTGGCATAGAAGGAGCCTTCTCAGTGCTCTGGATCTGCAGTCAGCGGAGTTCACTCCAGACTCCCCTGGGGAGAAGACCCTGACCCCAAACTGCTCTTTGCCCACTGCAGAGTGACTTGAACGTCAGCCTGAAGCTTTGCAGAGCTGCTGGAGGACTTAGATCTTTTCCCCTTTGCTACCAACTGGGCAAGGCTAGAGGGGGACAAAGCAAGTCTCTTCTGTACCTGGGGAAACTGTCAGACCCTGAACAGTTTGTTATTCCCCTGTTGGAAATACCAGTCAGATTAAGGGTACTTTGAGAAATACCTGGAGGATGCACAGTGGGACTGCCTGAGTCCAGTGGGCAACACAGCCCAGCTGTGCCAGGCACCATGACAGCTGGTCCCAGGGAACGCCCATGCAGTTCTCTAAGGCACTGACTGGAGCTGGAGATGCATCTTGGGGCTATTGCTCTGCCTCAGGGAGTGCTGAGCTAACTCAGCTGCTCCTCTGCTTGCCTGCTCTGGAGAAACAAACTGCAGGCAGGTGAGAGCTTTCCTTCTCTCTGGAGACATTCTGCCATGGGAGAATGGTTTGCAAGATCTGCTGGGATCTGCTGGGTAGAGGCTCTGCAAATGCTGGCTGTAAGTGTGGGGTTTGGGGGGGCTGAAGGGGCTAGATGGGAGCTCGGCAGAGTGTGCACTCAGGGGAATAGCAGTGCTGGGGATCAAAGCTCCTGGATCAGAGTCCCTGGTAGGGACTTGGGAGCTGGCCCTGGCTCTGCAAGCTGTGGAGCAGAGATGCAGCCAGAGGTCAGAGAGGAGGTCCTTGCTTCCCCAGTTAGAGCTGCCAGCCCTGCCTCCTAACAGGGCATAGTTGGATTTAGGTTGGTTTTGGGAAGAGAAGGGGAGGGTCTCCAGATCAGAAGTGTGTCCCAGCCCTTGTCTGGTAATGGTTGGTGCTCATGGCATCCTCCAAGGGATGTACCCACTTCTCTTGGTGCGGGCTGGGCAGGTGTCTCATGGGTGTTGGTTGTTCAGGCACAAGCTGGGCACAGAGCAGGGACACAAGTGGGGGGCTCCTGGTGGTGTCAAGCCATGGAGGGGGATGTCTGTCTGTTACTCTGCCAAGCAGATCTGGAAAGAGAAGAGGTCCTGGCAGCTGTGACTGAGGATGGAATTTGCAGTAGTGTGTCCCACGAGTCCCTTGTCTGTGGGAGAGGGGCCGGGGCAGGAAGGGTGTGGGTGCCCGCTGGCACGTCTGGCTCAGAGGTGAGCGTCCTGTCTCGGAGAGTACAGTAAACATGTGCTGTGGGGCTAAATGGCATGCAGCATCACTGCCAGGAGGGAAGGTAAACAGATGACTCTTCTGTGCTATTAAATACGTGGGATCTGGAGAGAGATGGGTCACTTCTAGGCTGCTCTTCAGAAAAAGCTTACCTGTTCTTCTGTTCAGAGACTGTGGTGAGATTTGAAGCAGCAGTCCTGAAACCACAGCTGGATTTCTAAGCCAAGAGCACTTTGTTCTTGGGGAAGGCAGGCAATGCCTAAACTCTGAGACAGACAAGTAGCTTCTCTTAAAGCATTTAAGCTCTCGTGACTCCGCATTCACAGAGGTGTGTCCCTTCCTGGCTCTGTGTCCTGCAGGCTCTTGCAGGGGATTGGGATATTTTCTCTAGTATGGTCACATCCTGCCAATCCTACAGTGCACCTGCCTAGTACTCAGCACCCAAGAGGGGAGTCCAGTGCAGTGGGGAAACACCCCCACGGTGTGGGTGCACTGGGATGGTGTCTGATGGGGCAGAAGGCCGGGTTTCCATCCAAGCCCTGCTCCTACCTGTGCTGGCTGCATTCATGACTTCAAGGAGAAGTCTCTGGAGACTGTTGTAGAGGCATTGACCCAAGAGTGGTGTGCAGCATGGCCACTTCATAAGGCCTGGGGGTACTTCTGTGTGTCCCCTCCCTGGCCCAAAGTTAAAGGAGCCCAAAGCTGCTCAGACTGAGATGGGTGTCCTGGGTGAGTGCAGAAGCAGGACTTTTTGGTGCCAGCTGAGCCGAAACCCTGGGCACTTGGGGGATGCCTGGAGCTAGTCTAACCAGCAAGTACTCTGCATGTATTGAGTCCAGCTGGCTTGTCTGGGAAGACACTGTGTGTCATTAAGGTGTGCCTTCTTATCTGGGCTGAGGCTGTGAGGCTGATACTCCCCTGCTTACATTGTTTCCCTGTGGGACTGCACATTATAAGCTTGGACTTAGAATCATAGAGAGACCTCAAAGTTCCAACTCCCCTGCCACAGGCAGGAATGCCACTCACTAGACCAGGCTGCTCAAAGCCCTGCCCAAACTGGCCTTGAACACTTCCAAGGATGGAGCACCCACAGCTTTTCTGGGCAACCTGAGCCAGTGCCTCACCATCCTTTGAGTAAAGAATTTCTTCCTAACACCTAATCTAAATCTCTCCTCTATTAGCTGCAAAAAAGCTTCTCTCTCTTCTTTTCATGAGCTTCCTTTAGGTACTGGAAGGGGCTCTAAGATCTCTCCAAAGCCTTCTCTGCTGCAGGCTGAATAGTTCTAATTCTCTCAGCCTGTTGTCATAGAAGAGATGCTCCAGCCCTAGGATTGTCTTTGGGGCCTCCTCTGGACCTGCTCTAACAGGTCCATGTCATTCTTGTACTGAAGACCCCAGACCTGGATGCAAGGAGGGTCTCATGAGGGCAGAGGGGGAGAATCACCTCTCTCAATATGTGCTGCAGCCAGCCTGATGTGTCAATTTAAAAAAAAAATTATTCCTCTCCTTCTTTCCCTTGTGGCACACATGGGTGTTTGAGCTCCCCAAGTGGGACCTTCCCGATTTCTGTCCCTACAAAATACCTCCTGTAAGGCTTCCTGATGGTTAGCTGCAGGTCATGGTTGCACATGGCACTGAACAACATCTTGAATTGTAGCTGGAGACCTAGTAATTGAGTTGCTTCTGTTCCTTCAGATGGTGAGCGTGACCAGCTGTTGTTATGTAGCCTCTCCTTCAGTCCTTCTGGGAAATCACACCGTGATTATATTTCTGGCTTAAGAAATTTTTTTCCTTAATCAGACTGGGCCTCACAAAGAGGTTGCCACTTAGTGGTAATTACTTGCTTCAGAAGCTGAATGTCTCCTGAGGATTGCAAATAGCGGATTATCAAATTAATTAGTTAAACCAAGATGTGCTTTTGTGAAGCCGAGACCTGCTTTACTTGTGATCTGAAATAAAGGTTTAAATGTTATTAAACTGCATACAATCCGTTCTTGTCTCCCTAATGGGGAGAGAGAGCTAGTTCTTTCGTGAAGTCTAGTTGGTACAAAGGGCTGCTTGCAGCTGTATGCGCTGCATCACTTTTTGCCTTTCTTTCACAAACACTGTTTTGAGCAAAACCTATCACTGGTTTTAAGGCTTATTCTGGGTGGGGAATAATGCTTGGTGGCTTCCTCTGTTTTTGTAGGCTGCCAAGTTAAAAGGGTATAGGGTTGGAGCTGGACTTCAGTGATCCTTGTGGATCCCTTTCCAAGCTAAGATATTCTATGAGGGTTCATGGTGGATAGCTTGGTGGGTACCTTTCCTTTCAGGGTACAGCTTAATCCATGGGATATCTGCATTGCCACGTCTGTGGATATGGGAGCTGGTGGAGAACCCCAGTCTGGTGATGAGATGCCTGGAAGTAGATTCAGAGACATCCACTTATCAGTGGGTTAGCAGGAGCCACAGATCCTAGAGTAGTGCTCTACCACAGCCCATTCCCAGGCTCTCCATTCCTTTGGAAGTCTCTGTGGCCACAGGAGGTTCCCTAGGCTGTGCTGAGGACTGCACCAGGGATCTCTCTAAGCTAACATGGAGCTCATGGGGGTATTTTTCCTAAGAGCTGTTGGCCACAGTAATGTAATCATCCTGCTAACATCCATATTGCACAACTTCCCCTAGATCAGGAGATGTCCTTATCTGGCATCTAAAACATCTGTCCTATGTTGCTTCCAGCATAGCTGAATCCTATTCATAAAAGAATTGAGCATTTCCTGATTTGCACAACTGAAAATAAGCAGAACTCTGCTAAGTGCTGACCCAAAGGCAGAGGTCCTTGCCCTGCCTCCTACCTCTGTCTGTGCTCTCTCCCAGCTCTAGACTGTGGTACTGCTTTAAGCACTTGAGAAATACTGCAACTCCAGAAACCAGATCCAGGAATGGAGAAAGGAAGAGAGAGGAAAGAGGTGAGGGTCTGAAATTAGAACCTCTGAAATTTTCAGAACAGTTGTACCGATCCCTCTTCGACCTCCTTTTCTTTCAACTCTGGGGAGGCCTCACAGCCTTCAAAGGTTGGCTCCCATCCTTCCTGATGTCAGCATTTGCTGCCTTTTGCTGTAATTCGCCTCTCGGACAGGCTGTGCTTAGCAATTGCCAGCTGCTGCTGCTGAAGGTGAGTACCAAAGCAGTTCCCTTGGTGTAAAATTGCCCCTCAGTCCATGCAAAGGACCTGGGTCTGCTGGATGGGAAGCTGGGGCACCCAGATCTCTGCCACCATGGATGACAGAGCCTTTTGCAGTGACTTCAGCAATTAAACCAACCCTGAGGAACGCGCAGGCCTCGCGCAAGAGCAACGAGCTGCTCCTGTGAGGAGACAGAGTGAGACTGTGCTGGGAACAAGCGTGGCATTGTTGTCAGCCTCAGTCAAGAGGGGCTTTTTAACACCCACTGAAGTGCTGGCTACAGCTGTCTCCCATGTGTGGGAAATGGGTCCACAATGCAGAAGAGGGAAAGGCCACTTTACAATTAAAGAAAAAAAGGAAACTATATTAGGATCCAGCCATGAGTAAACAGCAGTGTGATGTTCTCCCTAGCACCGTGCCATGGCACAGGAAATCACATCACTGCCTCCGACTGGGATGGGGCTGAGTGAAACTCAGGCTCTTCATCCTGGAAATCCATATGGGGGAAGGTGCTCCTGAGCTTTAAGCGCAGTGTAGGAAAGGGAGGAGGTGTGAGATGGGGCTCTAAGCTGCTCTTGTGTTTGACAGACTCTATAAATGGTGCTGCTGATTTCCCTGCATCCTTCTGAGTGGTGTTGGATTGAGAGCTTGTGGAGAGCTTGCTTTTGTCATGGAAAATGGGATAGGAACAAGGCTCTGAGTACCTGAGTGGTGCCTCCTCATCTGTTTATGGGGATGCTGCAAGCTCCTACACCACTTTTCTCTTTCTGGCCATCAAAGAACTGGAATTAGGTGGCTCAACAGTGTCTTAGCAGGTAACTCAGAACTAAAGGAGATGACAACCTTGTGCTCCCAGGCTTGTGCAAGCCACCTGAAGGAGTAAGGAAAGCCAAAAGCTGATCACCCTGGATCTGCTGCCAAAGGTCTGAGCGTAGGAGACCTGACTGGTTCAGTAACAGCATGGGAGCAGGTTCTCTGCTCCATCCCCTTCATCCCCATGGGCTCTGGGGATGTCTCAGCCCTACCAGGCTCCACACTGCCCTTTGTGCTGCCTGGGGAGAGCATGTCTCTGTTTCAAAGCTGAGGTAGCTCCTGGATAGTGCAGTAGCTGCTGGCTTGTGCAGTAGCCCCTTGAAGGAGCAGGAGCTTTGGCCTGCAACTGGAATAGCCCCGAAGTACCCAGGCTTGGTACCCAGGCTGCTGATCACCAGACTTTTTTGAGACTCCAGATCTCTGTTTGAAGACTGCTTCCTCTGCAGATCCCAGGGTAATTGCAGTGACTTCTTTGCTGGATAAAAATAGTCGTGTGCAAGGATGGTGCAATCACATATGGTATAATTTCTGGGGTTGTCCTGTGCGGAACAATGAATTCGATCTGATCCTTGCGGGTCCCTCCCAGCTCAGGATTTCTCTATGATTCTATAGTTTAGATTAGTCCTGGGTAGCCATGGCCTCTTGAAAGGAAACCTACATGTAATGCTGCAGTTGTAGAAACAGTACCTAAAACTGTTTCTACAGTTTTCCATAAAACATCTGGGCATCAGAGGCATGTTGGATCTCTTCTACTTCCTTTTATTTTTTGAAGGGGGTATGTCTCCAACAGAAATAGCCTGGAACTTCTGATAGCACAGGGCTTGTCATGGCCAGTCATGTGCATGCTGCAGAGACATTGCCCTTGATGCTCCCTCCTCTCTGGGAGTGGGCCAGTCCCTAGGGAGACTGCCAGCACCTGCAGGAAGATATTGCAAAGATTAGCCAAATGTAGCCATGCTCATTGCCTGTGAGATGTGCGGGGGGAACAGATGAAGGACAAAGTTTCTCTACAAATGTAGCCTTGTGCAGATCTGAAAGCTGTGGTCAGAGGCTCTGCTGGGGAAGTATGCCAGACTCCTCACCCTCCTGATATGAATATGAGGGGGAAAGAAGACATCCACAGACAAGATCTAAGATCTCAGATTAGTTGCTGCAGATGACAACAACTAGGTTGTGCCTGTGCTGGGTTGTTAATATTTGTTGAGTTGGCAGGGATGTTCTCCTTCACCCAGTTTGGCATTAACTGCTGTCACCTGATGTGGACACTGCCTACAGAGGCAGTGCTGCTGTGTGGAGAAGGTGACAGGCTGTTCAAGGCCATGGGAGAGCCTCTGAAAGCATGGGCTGTTTGCAAGGCAAGTGCTGAACAGTGAGGCAGCTGCTCAGCTCTGGTCACTGTCAGTGTCACAGCCCCTTTTAGGAGGACATCTCTTTGGCTTCAGGAAAGCAAACTGCAACCCTGCAGGGACTGTCATCCAGCCTTGCTGCTAATAGGAAATGCAGCAGCACACCAAGCAGCTGGTGGATTGAATGGTTGGCTTTGGGGCTGCTTAAACTCCCAATTGCTAGTTGGGTCTGGAAACAGGTGATGAGGCCATCATACGCAATGGGGTTTTAGGGCAAACTGTTGGCAGTCCTCCCTGTGAGAGGAGTATCTGAAGGTGGTCTTGAGCTGGACTGGCTTGCATGGCCTCTGCTGCTGGCCCTGTGGAGCAGGGTTTGGGAAGGCTGTGGGACTCTGCCCCTTGTGCCAAGGCAGAAGAGGTGTTGGTAGCAGTTGCAGTTGCTCCAGCTTCAGCAGGCAAGTACCCTGTGCTGTTTTACTTGTCCATGAAGGAGAAGGAGACATCGTCCCTTCTGCTGTAGGTCCTCACATCCTGCCTGAGTCACCCTGTCTCTTGGGATGGATTGGTTTGTATGACCTCTCCCATAAGTGGGGACAAGCAAGTTGCAGCACTGGGAAGTCCTTGATGGTTGGGTCAGTCCCAACCGAGGCTGCTGAGACCATGCACTGCTCAGGCTGGGGAGGCAGTTTCTGGTCCCAGACCCTGCATCTCGTGCCCAGGGCTCTAAGGTTTTGCCTGTGTGTCACTTCCCGCCTTGCTTCCCGTTACACAAAGCCTTTGTGTGTCAGCAGATCCTGGGATGCCCCGCGGCACCTGCCTCTCTCCTCTCTCTCCGCCTCTGTGACTCTGCCCTTTCCCGTTGTCACTTCTGGAGGCTGCTGCCTGCCTGTTTGGTGACCTTCCCCACTGCTCGGGCAGTATTTTGGCCCCTGGCCATCTTAAACAATTAATGGAGGGGTGGAGAAACTTGCCGTGTTAAATTACTTCCTCCTTTGGGAGGGGGTGAGGTCTCCACATCTCTCGCCCGATCCCAGTGCAGTTTGTTGCTGTTGCCTGAAGCGGTCACTGCTCTCTGTTTTCCTTCTAAAAGTTAGAAAAACAACGTTTCAGAGCACTCTCCCTGTATTTCTCGGCATCTTACTTAACCTGCGGCGGTGCCTCAGGATCTCGTCGAGTGGAGAAACTTCTCTGTACTTAGAGAAAAACAAGCCGAGAGGAGGCGAGGGGGGAGGATTTTGCTGGAAACCTCTTTGGGAAGCTGGAGACCTTTTCGGGATGCCTGCCTTATTCTCCTCTAGCAGCTATTCAGATCTTCCCGGGCGAAGGCAGTTCCCTGCCACGACACATCTGCATTGAGCAGGTCTGTGCGGCGGGCCAGGCGCTCTGAGGGACGCGGAGAGCAGCGATGCCGTCAGGAGCAGCCCGGGAGCGCTTCTGGCTCTGCCCGTGTCCGTAAGGTCCCCGCAGGGCTGGGGGACGCGGCACCCTGCTCTCGCTATGCCCCTCTGCCGTCTAGCGCTGGAGTTGGCTGTCAGAGAAACCTTCGAGGTCCCCTGCTCAGCCCCGGTAGTGTCATGAGTTAGATTAGTTGGAGCTGTGCTGGGGGCGGTGAGGGCTTGGATTACAGTCCAGAACTCAAAGTGCTTCGGTGGTTCACGTCGGAGGGGAGAGGAGACGCCCGTCGCACACATGGAGGAAAAAGAGAAAAAACGCTGTCTTTGGAAGTGAGGGGGACTAAAGGAAGCCGGGAACATGGTAAGGAAATCTCTGCGAAGGGCTCTTGCCCTGGGCACGAGCAGGGCTCTGCGGGACGAAGGTGCTATCGGGGCAGCCTGCCTGGAGCCAGCGCACGGTGCTAATGCCGGGAGTGGGAAACTGTTCTTTTGGCATTTCCCGTTACTCGAGTGGCACACTGTACTCTGGGTGCCAGTCCTGGGCGGTGGCTGCAGGGACACAACCTCTTGTTGGCACTGACCCCTGCTAGGTGCCTGTCGGGCTACAACGCTGGAACGAGAAGCTGGGATGGGTCAGTTCGGGCAGAGCCTTGTCTTTTGTGCTGCCTGGATGCTGGGCTCTCCTCCTGCCCTCACTCTTTGCCAATCCTGCTCTGTGGCTCTGGGCATTACCCTCTTGCGGAGCCTTTTCTCCTGCCCCAGGTGGGCATCTAGAGAACCCCTGGAGCTGGGCAGGGATTCTTCCTTTTCAGTGTCAAGTTCTGCACGTGGGAATCCTTGTTTGGAGAGGGTAAAGGATGGTGAGCCCAGTGGGCAGCAGGGCACCCAGACTCCCTGGGAGTGGCTGCAGGGCTGTCCCGTGCCCAGCCACACTGGCACTGCCCTGCAAACAGAGGTGCCCAGCCCTGGGCTGTCAGTGGCTGGAGGGATCACTGGCCCTGTGGTGGCATCCCACTGAGCACCAGTCCAGCTTCTGATGGTTTGCTCCCAGGCTCAGGCTGAGATCCATGTGTCCAGCAGCCCCAAATCTCCTGGAGGTGTCCTGCTACGTCATGGGCTGCTTCCCCACAGCAGAGGGAACAAAATCCATGGAGGGGGCACAAGCAGCTTGGATTGCTGCTGTGCCTGGCAGTGACTTGCTCTTTTTTAAAAGTTCAGGTTCTGAGCCTACATAAAATTGGCTTTCATTGAGGGATGAGTTGACCAAGTTTTGACCTCTGCAAGTTGGGCTAAGTTTATAGACCCATGTCTTTTCCCTTTACCACCCTCCAGCTCCTCTGCAGAGAATCCTGTGGTGCTCTTTACCCTCTCATGCCTGGGAGAGCCATGGTGTGCTCTCCTCTGCCATCCTTCTGTAGAGGCATCTCACTTCTCCACCCCAGTCAGAAGACCTCTTTCCCTCTCCCCATGCCTGGTGTGTTCCTGGCAATTTGTGGTCTGTGCAGGTAATATTATGAAGTTGAAATCAAAGGAGAGAACTTTCTGGGGCTGTGCAGGGTTGGGGCCATCCCGTGCAGTCTCATGGGCTGCATTTTGCCATATGGGCTGGAGCAGTGCTTGTGAAACTCTGCCCTGGGAGGCCTGAGGCAGAGACTGGCTGCTGCTTTTCTGCTTCTTGAAGTTGGAGGTGTCTTTCTGATTCTCAAGTGCTTCAGCCCCAGTTCAGGTCCTCCTGGATGTTGTTTTAATATGTGATGCAAAAGCTGTCTGAAGCAGGGGCCTTTATGTGGAGCAGTGCCATGACCAGTCTGGGTGTTTGGGCATTCCAGGACTGTGTATCACTGCTGAGAAGGGATTGTGTGCCTCTCAGGTGCTGAGTGCAGCTGCAAGGAGTAGGAACCAGAGGCCAAGCTGCACCAAACCCAGCAAGAGTGCTGGCCACATTGTGGATACCATGGCAGGTGTCTGTTCTCAATGCTGTGGTAGACTAGTCTGCATTTTGGGAGGTGCATTTCTGTGAGCAACCAAGCTGTGACTGTAGCTCCAAGCTGTTCTGATGGACTTGAGGTTTTTTGTGACCTGGTAAATAAAACAAACCCTGCAGGCAAAAGATTTGGATCTCAGTGAATGTGTGTCAGTCTGCTGGCCCGCAGGAGACCTTCCATGGCCTCCAGCAGTCTGCAGGACTCTTGGAGACTTGGCTCCTGATAGAGGTCTGGCAACCACTGCTGGCTGCCCTGCTCTGTGTGAGGCAGGTGATTCCTCTTCATGGGGTTTCAGTGTTAGAGCTGATGTGTGTGTACGGGTACATAGGGTTGTGGCAGCTGGAAGATGCCCAAGGCATCAAATGGCTGAGACACCTTGGGCCAGAGTAGCCCACTTCCACTAGAAGTGACTTCTGCAGCAATAGAAAGCCCATGGTGAGAACAAGGCAGGAGTCTGACTGGGCTCTGTCTACTTTGCTCACCTATTATGGTTTTTGTGACTTGGGATCTATCTTCATTCCCTGATATTCCCAGGATTCACCTTGCCTGGTGCTTCCTGCAGAGAAGTTCTGGTGGCACCTCTATGCTGGTAGGAGAGAGGATGAGTTTCAGCAGAAAATAGGGTCTTTCTTTTATCCTCCAGTTATGTATTCTCTCAGGGTGGGAAGGAAATGAGTCTGGGAATCACAAAGAGCTTTAAGCATTGGGGATCTTCTTTCTTTATTTCTGTGCCAAAACCATGAGCAAGATGTTGGAACACAGACAAAGTCCAGAGACATAATCCTGAGCACATGGAAGCAGTTTGAAAGCACCTCCTCTGGGGTAACAAGGTTGACAACTTGCATTTTGCCCACCTTCTTTTCAAAAGCACTGGGCAGGTGAACATGCCGTTCATTGTAATAAAAATAATGGCTAAATGCAAATGACAGGACAGCTGCTTCCAGGTATCTCCTTGCAGAAATTGCCAAATGTATTCTAGTACCACATGGGAATGGAATGCTTACGGTGAGGCAATGCAGGTGTCCAAGGAGGGCTCTATGCTGAGTGTCAGCACTTATTTTCTGAAAACCAGCATCCTGTAGCATAGTCCCCTCTGGCAGTGCTGCTGGTCACCTACCCCCATGGGCAGTTGGCTCTGAGGGCAGACCTTGCTAGCAGAAGAGATCATAATATGAGAGTGTTGTCAGGATCTTGTGGCTGGTCACTTTAGACCAGATAGCCAGCATGTCTGCCTCTAAATCCTAGAGCACAGGCACAGTGCTCAGCTCACAGAGCTTCATTTTCTGGTTCCATCTCAAATGTAACCCTGGCTGCAACCAATCTGTGTAAAATTTGAACCATCCTATAGGCTGTGTACAGCCTTAACCTGAGCATTGGTGCTGAGTGTGGGTGGACGTCACACTACAGGGGCTACAGGCTCCTTTAGCACTGAAATGTTGAAAAAAAATCTCTGTTGAAACAATCAAGGTGTCTTCTGCAGAAACTGTAAACTGAACCCACCTGTTGGCACTTGTACCAGAGCACCTCTTGTTCCTGTTCTTGGCTGTCTACGCATGATTGGAACCCCTGTTCCAGTTCTGCAGAGCTCAATGTCACCAAGATCTGAAAATGTGAGTAGTAGCACTGGGACCAGGTGTGCTGCTGACAGAAGAGCAGTAAAAAGCAAGGAGAGCTTGCCAGGATAAAGCTGCCCACTTCTGGCCATGGGATGCTCTGTGTTTTTTGCACCACTCAGTACCTGGTTTGCAGCTCAGAGAAGTGAGTGGACATGCCCTTGTTGATTCTGAAGGTTTGACCATGCTAATGCCTCTCTGCTATGCCAAGTGCCTCATCTCTGCTGGCTGGCTTAGTCTTTCATTAAAATATTAACAAAAAATGGGGCCTTTCTTGTGGTAAGTGCTGGTTTCATACGTATCCTATTTTTTGCATCACTGGACACCAAGCTGAAACTTCCAAGATCAAAGCAGCACAGAATGAGTCTGAAAGTCTTTCTGTCTGCTCAGATTTGCCATCCTGCCATCAACCTGGGAAGCCCAGGATGAACCCTTGCTCCAGCTGGTGCAACCAGCCATTGATTTGAATGGAATCAAATGGCTCAGCCAAAGAGAAGACTTGCATGTGCTCTTCCTGGACACTGGTGCCTGTGGTAAAGGGAAGTCTCCATGGGGCCTTTTGGTCACCTGCAATGGGGCCCACTCTTGTGGTTGGATGGTGGTTTGCATGCAGCAGAGAAGGAAAGCTGCTGGAGTTCTGATGACCTTAGCTAGGTGTCCACCTTGAGCTTTGCAGCCTGTGTTAGGTGTGGCAGAGGCTTCCTGAGCAGGTTCCTTCAGGAGGATACCTTCCCTGAGGCTACTTGTCAAATCTCAGTGCCTCCCAACAAAACCCCAGCGTTTCTGAGCCTCCAGCATGGTTAAAGGATGTGGGCTATATGCTGTCTGTTGTCATCTTGCTGAATACATTTACCTTTTGAACAAGGTCCCTCTCATATGCTCAGGAGGCTGGTATGCAGACCCGTTAATGGATCAAGGGGAAAAATGCCTGTGGATGTATTCTCCTTTGTGTTTGGGCTTATAACCACCCACGTTTTGGCATACATCCCTTCTGTGCACAAAGATCTTTTAGAAATTGCTAGTTATATCTCCACCCTCCTTTGATATGTATGGAAATAATGGGACACGTGTTTTCTGTTTGGAAAAAAAAATCTATAAAGGGAGTAGCTTTAAAAGCCTGTGTTCACCCCTTTCTAACTCGGGAGTTTAATGAAAGAAATGCCCTGAATTTATGACTGATTTACTTAGCTTTCCGCGAGGCATGCATTTAGTGCTGTATCCAAATACAGGGGAAATGTTTTCATCTGAGTCTGTCCCAGGTTTGCTGCTTAGGGGCAAGAGGAGAACTTGAGCACACACGTGTCTGTTCCCCAGTGAGCTCAGAGAGTCTTGGAACAAATCTTGGTCCCTCTGACCAGGAGCACTTCTCCCTTCTTCAGCACAGACCGATGCTTCTTGGAGTGGCCCATGGCTGAGCTGGCATTAACCATGGACATCTCTGAGCTGCCTGCTCTGTCCTTCTGGCTCATCCTTCCTCACAGCCTCTTCCTAAGAGGCATCTGATCACTGCTACCAGATGCTTTCTCCTATCAATGGTGTGCAGGGATGTGCTCCTTCAAGGGAGGTCCTTCTGTACTCACTGTTTTCTCATGTGCTCAGCCATCCCCTCCTGGAATTGCAGCTCTGCTGCAGAGCAGTTTCTGTCCCCCTCTGAAATATCAGGAATTGTATTTCATGAGCACATGGTAATACAGTGTGTTTAAGGCCAAAAGGAACTATGGCTCATCTGTTACGGGATATTGGGACCACAGAGTGTTACCTAGCTCCCATATGGAGTCTTGAAGCTCTGTAACTAAAACAGGATCATTTTTCTGTGGCATCCACCCTCAATTATGGAGGTTGCAAGACATGGAGAATCCACCAGTCCCCATGGGAATCTATCCAGCAGCTCATGCACCTTGCAAAGGGAAGGGGTGAGATCTGAATGTGAATCCAGAATGTGTGCCACACTGGCACAGAACTAATAATCTAAATAGTGACCCCATGAAGATCATTTTGGCACTCATCAGCTGGTCTAATGAAGGATTATCATTTTCTTTTTGAGCACAGGCGGCTGCCCATCTGTTGTAAGATGCCCCCAGATGGGTGTCTGAACACAAGGGGTTGGCTGTGGCCTAATGCCTCTGACTAGAAGGTGTTAAAATGAGCTGACCTGTTTGGTGAAGAATTTACTTAGAATATTTCATAGCTGGCTGGTATAAAGAAATCTTTCATTTGCCCGGAGTGCCCTATAAGTTGATACCCATTAGGCAGAAATGAGGCACAACATGCTGCTGCTTGGGCTGGTTTGCCAGATGGATGCCAATGCCTGAACTTGAGAGTAGAGCAAATGCTGTCACTAATAATAGGGTGAATGAGCTCAAGCAATTTCTTTTGTTGGATAGCAGAGAGAAAGGTTTTTAGTGTATTTGCAGAAAGAGCCCTATAAAGAAAAGGGAGTCGGCTGCAATGTCTCGGGACTTGTCTTGTATAGAAGTGGCCTGTGAAATTCTTGGCTCTGTCTGTGATATCTAACAGGATTTAGCAAGCCTTGTCTGAGCCTGTTGTAGGAACATGACACTTGGAATGTGGAGGTCCCTGGCTGGACTGTGGCATATGGTGCCACGGGCAGAGTGTTGGTGCCCGAGGTAGGGCAGCCTGTGCAGTCCAGTTGCAGGAGTGAAGAGGAGAGCTCCAGGCAGTCTTGAGGAGGTGGAAAGGTGCACATGGCTAACAATGGGCAATGAAACCATGGCTGCCAGCACTCATACTCTTCCAGCATGAGTCTGTTGCTGGGAAGGTTGTTTTAAAAGTGCCCAAAGCTTTGCAGCACACAGAGTACAACCTGGTTAATTAATTGCATTGTTAGAGCTATGCCAGTGATATTTTAAAAAAAATAAATCTGTGCTTAGACAGTTATTTCAGATTAAGGACTTAATCCCTTGATTAAACTAAACCAAAATAAGCTGGTGTCCAGCTGTAGGATGGTGTTTTATACACAGCTCTTCTCATCAACTTGCAGGCCCTTGATTCAGCTGGAAGATGTCTGTTAAGGACAGGCTTTGATCTGTTCTCTCAGCTGCCCTTTAAACACCTATATCATCTCCTTGATCTATTTCTAATAGAAAGTAATTGGCCTTTGAGACCAGGGCTCATTTGTTGCTATGTATAAGACCTACCTCCTGCTCAGTACATTGAGAACTCATTTGGGAGCAGGACATGTCCCTGTGAGGAAATGCTTATCTTCATTTCCCAGTTCTTCCCCTCTCTGACTAAAAGACAACTTTTGTGGATTGTGGGTCACCCCCACTTTGGCCTCTTTAATCTTCAGCAGTTGTCAGCAGGTCTTCTGATGTGTTGGATGTTGGACAAAGAAGAAAGTTACAATCTCTTCTCCCAAAAAGCTGGAGTACAAAAAGCCAAAGGGTAGAGAGCAGTAAGGTGAATTAGGGGGAAGGGGCTGTATTAGACCCAGGTAAACAGGGCTCTTAGGCCAGGGAGCAGGCTCAGGTGACCAGTCATGTTGCCATATGACAATGCCTGTGTTAGGCCACCTGCAGTGTGGTGCAGAGCCAGGGATGTACCTGAACCAGGCTGCCTCTGCTGCCTGCTATTCCCTGCCTTTTGCTCCAGCACAAGGACAGCATTGGTGTGGCTGTGCACTCCAAAGCTCAAAGCTCGCAGGAGGTCATGCTTCACTTTCAAAGGAATCTGGGGTGTCCCCCCTTGATGAAAACAAACCAAGCCTGAACTTGGAGAGATCACCCAGCTTTGGGCCTGCCTTTCCCCAGTTGCGCACGCCCAGACCTACAGCATGCGCAGAACAGGGACCTCAGAGCTGAAAAGCAAATACATCATTTTTCCCTTTGTTTAATTAAATGAGAGATCATGAGTTAATCGCTTCCAAGCGCTTGTTTTCCTGCAGTGCCTGGAATGATAATCCTGTGTGCTGCCCAGTAGGAGCTGCTTTGGCTGCCGCAGCCGCGTCAACACGGAGCAGGGCTGCGAGAACAGAGGGAGGCATCTGGAAATGATTCTCTGAGTTCCGTCTGCAGAGCACCACTCCCTGCAAAGCTGTAGGAGCTGGTTTATCCACAGGCTGTGGGGCAGTCCTGCCTGCCCTAGTGCAGGGGAGCTGAGCCAGGCTGCAGCCATGCCCTCTGCAAGGGATGCCATGGTGGCATGCAGAAAGTAGCTTGCTTTTGGAGGTACAACCCTTCAGCAAAGCTGGCCTGGGTGAGACTGCAAACACTTGCCTCCCAAGTGGAACTGGCTGCTGTGCTTTTCTCCCTGAAAAGCCTAAAACAATAGCACAAAGAGCAGGTAGAGCTGTTTCTGGTTATCTCACAGGAAGGTGGTGTAATTACAGGAGTGGGAATGCCTACCTCTATAGCTGCACCACTTAATAATACATTATTTTATCCAGAGGAAGGCAGGGTGCCGAAGGCAGGCGCTCTCTTCTCAGCCTCCCCCTGAGCCTCAGAGCAAGCAGCAGAGGGGGGAGCTGGCACTTGCTCTGGGAAGATTTTTCTCTCTTGAACTCATTGCCGCTGTGATTAGAACAGCTCAGGAAATGGGGCTGGGAGGGTTCTCCTCTCTGCAGCAATGGAGTGGGAAATCTCAAATTTTGTCAGAGAAACAAGCCTTGTCTTTAGCCAAAGTCTTTTCTGAACACAGAAATGTCTCTTTTATTTAAAGGCAAAGCAGCCTGTCTTTCGGCTTTGTTTCAGAAAGTGGAAAGGCTTCATGGAAAGCCCAGAGGTCTGTTTTTACTGGAAATGAGGTTTCTCACGTCAGCTGAGAGCTGAGCAGCCCCAGCCAAGTGGTGCAGCACGGCAGCCTTTGCTGGCGGAGGGACCAGCTAACCCGGCCATGCTCAGTGCCTGCTGTGAGCTCCTTTTCCCCCAGTCCCAGAGCTGGCTGGGAGCCATGGGCAGGCGCTGTGTTGTGCTGCTTGGAGCTCTGCCTCTCCCCAGTTTTGCTGGTGTGGGAGGGTTGGGTCATTTCTTCCCCTCACCTTTGCCCACTCTAGTCTCTCCTGTCCTGCCTTGGCACTGTGTCTTGGCACCTGGGCAAGAGGGGAGAAAGTGGGTGCGTGCAGGACGTGGCCAGGCTCTGGGCAGGCAGCAGAAGAAGGGCAAAGTTGCGGGAGCTCCTGGCGAGGCCTCCCTGCTGAGCGGGAGCCGAGACGCTCGATGACTCAGAGCTCGGAGCTGGGTGTACCACGGGCACCTCTCGCTGTGCTCGCAGCCTTGCCGGGCTCTGCTCCACTGCCCAGCTATGCTTCTTGCCCTGCCAAGCCACGGCAAGCTCTGGATTTAACTGGGGCACTTTGGGACATGTAGTTTCATTCCTTGGCAGCTCAAATGAGGGTGTAGGTTTGTGCAAGCAGAGCTGTAGGTCCTTAGCTAAATTCCTGTTGCAGGATGAATCCTCAGCATGTAACATGGGCCAGTCCAGCCTGCTGGAAAGGAGCATTGTCTGCCATAAGTCATGGGTTAGTCAAACTGTTAGTCTGGTCTCACCAAAACAATCTTTTTTAGTAGTCTGCAGACAGCATCTGGGCTGTCAGCAGGGAAGATCTGTGCCTCTTCATGTTTGCCTTGACCAAGACTCAGTACTTTGTAGGCAAAATGAGTAAAGTGCTTGGCTGAATTGTAGGGAAAATGCTGCCAAGGCTCTGTGGTCCCAGGTGGGTTCAGAAGCACTGCAGGCCTTCTCTGCACTGACTTATATTGTCCTGAGCCACTTGGGTTGCTGTCTCTTGCGTGAAGAGCACAGGTATTCTGATGCTGTGTGAAGTGTGTATGTAGCCCTGGGGATGATCTCTCTGCTCCCCAGGCAGGCTGACTTTTTGTTCTCCAAACCAGCAGGAGGTTCTCCAGGGTTCAGACTTAACTGGTGAGCACTAAGTCCCAAAGAGGAAGAAGTTCAGTCCTGAGTCAGAAAGAAATGTAGAATGACAGGAGTTCCCAGTGGCTGGAGCTGCTATGTTGCTCTCTTCATGCCCACAAAGGTAGGCAGAAAATTCCATCAGTGCACCTAGAAAAGCCCAAGAAGCTCCTGGTTACTCTAGATGCCTCACGACAGGCTCCTCTTCCAACCTGCAGTGTCTGCTTGCACCAGAAGAAGTAGATGTGTCCCCTGAGCAGAGCTGCAATAGCTGCTGGGCTCCTCTTCTGCCCAGGCACTTGTACCCTCATTTCTGATTGACTTCTGGTTCTTGCTGCAGTTTGTGATGGAGTGGGGCTCTAAGGGCTGAGCAGCAGAGCTTTGCCACAACAGTCTTTATTGTTCTATTTGTCACAGCATCCATGGCTCCTAGAACATGCAGGGGAGAGAGGGCAGCCCACCAACACCACTGTTCAGACCCAAGCCCTCTGGCAGTGTGTTCTCACTGCTTCCCTGCCCTCCTGGGTGGGATCATGCTGGGTTGTTCCTGTCACATGGTTCAGCCCATGGAGCCCATCCCATCCCCATGTGGTGCTTTCCTCTTCCCTCCCTGTGCTCCAGCCGGCTCCCAGCTGAGCAGCAGTGAAAGCCAGTTTGGCCGGACGTGACCTTAACCTGGGCTTTATTTAGCGCCTTGATTTATAGAGGAGTTATTTTAAAAGCCTGTTTCTCTTTTGGGAGGTGTGGTGGAGTGGTGGCAGTGAGCTGGAGTTTATAGGTCCTCCTGCGCTATTGACAAAGAATCATTTGAATCCCAGGACTCCTTTTGCTTGGGGAGATGCTCTCTGGCTTGCTTGGAGAGTGTTCCTCATGGTATTTGTGCCCAGTGGCTGAAAAGGAGCATATGCCCAGGACTTTTCCTGTGAGAGGGATGTGGCAACAGTGTTGGAGGGAGGGAAGCTTGAAATTTGCAGTCCCTGAAGGAGGCTGTTTTTTTCAGGATGCTCCTGTGCCAGGCTCTGCCAGCTCTTGAGGCCACTGTGGGCTGGTTGTAGTGGAAGTGTGCTGGGGCAGGAGTGCTCCCTCTGTGGACCCTTGTTAGGTTTAGCTTGTTCTCCTTCTCTCCAGGTGCTGTTCACTCATCCTGGGTCACAGAAGTTTCTCCCCGTGCCTGCTGGGGGTTACTTTGCCTGTTTGAGATAAGGGATGGAACCTCTGGAACAAGTTGCCCAGAAATTTTGGAGTCTCCTTCTCTGGAGCTGTTCAAAAGCTGCTCTAGGGGACCCTGCAGGGGTCTAGGGGGCTCCTAGCATGGTCTAGGGGACTCTGGAGCAGGGAAGTTGGATGGGATGACCTCCAATGGTCCCTTCCAACCTTACTCATTCTATGATTCCATGATGTCATTTGTAGGTGAGATGGGCTCTAGACTTCAGGTTTATCAGCCTCAGGACCATAGGTACTATCCCCTTCTCTGGTTTGTGTGAGTTCCCTGTGCCTGCAAACAATGTCTCCTCCACGTGCATGGCAGCTGGCCCTGCCTGCAGGCTGGGTGTGTGAGGCTGCCCATCTGTGCTCTGCCATTCCACAGCAGGACCATGAGGCCTCTTGCAGTCCTGGCTGAGGTACTTTCCTCCAGCCCCTCTGCAGTCTGAGAAGTTAATTCGTGCAAATGAGCAGCTCCATCCCTAAGATTGTGAGCTGTGTTAATGAGTCCCTTATTGAAGGAGAATATTGCTGTTGGAGGCTCCAACCTCTGCCACGTTCTACCCTCTATATTATCAAGGTGGCTTCTGAGGCACTGCCATGTTTCACTGTCCATCCAAGCAGGAGCCATCCCTGGGTGACCATCCTGGGTGGGAGCACTGAAGAGCAGTGTCACCTCCACATTTATCTGCGGCACACAGAGGCTGCCATGTTTTGTAGCCTTGTTCTGAAGCCTCTCAAGGATGCTGGTACTACAGTCCCATGCAGCACAGTGGGACGTGGGAATCTACTTCCTGTTCGGGGCTTTTCCTACAGAATTATCAGAGATTGGTGCAAAGGTCGTGGTTGAAGCCTTCTCTCTATCCCTTAGAAACTTACACAGCTATCATGGCTTTGTGGTTTAATCTAGCCAGAGGGAGATAAAAGCCTCTGTGCTCGGGAGTGCAGTTAGCACTGCACTCTGAAATGGCTACAGGCTGTGGTTATTCTGTATTTTACTAAAGGAAGGATAATGTACGACCTGGTTTATTTTAACCATATAAAGGATTTTTGATTTGGTGCCAATGTTAATAATTGTTTTGTGAAGGCTAAGGCAGCAGGAATGGTGTGAGAACCTTAGAGCAATGCACTGACTCATGTGCAAATATTTTGACTTCTTTGTTTTATTTGCAACAGTAAACTTAACGAATTTGTTTTGGGGAGGGATTGATAGCTGAAAGAATTTTGCTCAAGCAGGGCATGGGGACAGAAGATGGTGCAGAACCAACCCCAGCTGGTTTTGACTGATATTTTGAACTTGTGGGCTGTGGAGGGTCTGAGGGAGATTGTTGTCAAATGCTGCCAGCAGCAATGCTACTGTGATAGTGTCCAAGCAGGTGACTAGTGGGGTTGGAGAGCACCCGTGTGAAGGCCAGTTTTGTCTGACAAGGTCACAGGCACTTGCTGGGACAGGTTGGTGTCAACAGAGGTTATTATTTTTCTGAGTGGAAAGTATATTGTTTAAAACAGCCTTCTCCTATTTAGAATTGGGATTAAATGCTTATCTCTAGAATTCAGCACTTGGGAGTATGCACATGGGGCTCCTGCTTTTGGAATTCTTGGGTTAAGAATACTGGATTAGGAATTCCAACTCAGGATAATGTATGATTCTATGAGCATGAAAAATAGCTCCTTAACCTCTGTTTATCCAGTTGCATTGGCCTTGAGTATTGCAGGAGGCAGCTGGTCTCTCAGAAAAGGTGTGGACACTTTAGGAGCCTGCTGCCATCTAGCCTTGCTTGTTGCTGACATCAGGAGAGACAGAGAAGGTAAGGAAGCAGTAGTGTCCCATAGGCAGTGTGTGGTTTACCTGTCACCGGAGTTCTGCCAGCTTGTTGCAGGAAGGGATTGTGGAGGCATCATCTGGGCGTCCTCACCTCTCCCATGCAGCCCCACAGGCTGTCCTACAAGGCGGCTTTGCATCAGAGCAGGGAGTTTATATTGTGCTTAAACACCCAACCCTCTAAAGGAGGAACTTGGAGATCGTTAAGCGGTGCATCGTCTCTGCTGGGCTGCAGGTCAGTTCAGGCTTGCTCTGAGACTGTTGAACTTTCTCAGGCCGGTGGAGGCATCTGCAGTGATGTGCTGCCATGGAGTGGAGGCAGTGAAATGGTTTGTTTCCTCCTGATCCCCTTGTTCTACTGTTCCCTGGTCGTGGCGTAAGCTGTTCTGGCACTGTGTTGTTTAACTTTCTCTCCCAGTCTTGCTGTGGGATTGAAGTGTTTTCAGGCATGTCCATGCAGTTGTTCCTGTTCTACAGGAGGCTGTAGGGCTTCTGGGACAGCAGCTGAAGTGCTTTTCTTGTCTCTAGTGAAAGGAGGTGGATTTAGATCAGATGAGGATCTGGCCAGACACCTGAATAAACTTTCATTTGGTTTTGTAGCAAAACTTACTCCCACTGGCTGTAAGTTAGCCCAAGGGATCCCCTCTAAAATAGGAAAGAAAGGAGTGATCCTGATCCTCTCTCCAGATATGTACAGTTTTATATTTTTTTATTGTTACTTTTTGGCAAGCCTTCTTGATTTACACCCATGCAATAACTCAGAATTTGGCCTCCAGCACTGGAATTGGTCCTGACACTATGGGCAGGCACTGGCTGGCAGGTTCTCCCAAATGAAGGTGCATGCAGGGAAGCCATTGTCTCTGATCCCCCTGAGCAGGCATCCCAGGTATCAGTGGGTGTGCTCAGGGGCCACAGGCAGCCCTGTTGACACACAGCGTGCGAATCCTGGTGTGAGGCATCTCTCACTGCAGAAAAATCCTGGCTCCTGGTGTGGAGCCTTTCATGAGAAGCAAACAGCTTTGAATAACAAGGAGTCGCACTGGTGAATGGCTTTCCATAGGACCAAACAGCTCCAGCACCTTATCCCGTGCTGGGACTCCAGAGCACAGGAGGCTGAGGAGCTTCAGCCCACTGCAACTCCCCTTAGCCCACAGAGGAGTGTACCCAAAATCCAGGGCTGGTGATGCGCCCACCCCATGATTGTCTTTCTCGCACACGCTCACGTGCTGCGGTGTGGTCTAACAGCCGCCCCACCCTGCGCAGGCAGGAGAAGGACTTGCTGCGTAAGCAAAAGCTGGGAATTCTCGCCGCTGTGCGCAGCACTCTGCGAGCACTCCACTCCCGTTTTGGGAGAGCTTTTTTGTGTTTACCTGGTATCGCTGGTGCCAGAAGAAGCTAGAAAGGATAGCACTTGGCTCCTTTGATCTTCGTTCCTCCTGCATTTGGAGATGGCTTCGCTCCTGGGTGTTGGGCAGATCGTGCCCTGGTACCACTAACACTTTCTCTCTCGGCAGGACTCGGAATCACTGGACGGCTGCATTCAGAGTACGTTATCAGCACTCTACCCTCCGTTTGAGGCTACCGCAGCCACTGTTCTGTGCCAAGTTTTTGATGTGGTGGAGAAGACGTACCGTGGGGATGGACTGCACTACCTCATAGACTTCCTGATTCCAGCCAAGCACATCCTGCAGTGCATTCAGCAGGATGCCTGTGTGAGTACATCATGCTCTCTAAGGCCTGTGAAGGCTTTCTTGGAGAGTTTTCTTTCTGCTCTCGTATGCAAAAGGGCTGGCAAAAAGTGTTTGAGTATGTATGGCAGCCTAGGTGGGAGGGCAGTCAGACAGTTAGGGAACAGTTGAGAAATTGTTGTTGAAGTTTAACCCTTCCGAGATCAGGTGTAGAGCAGTGCTCTCCCTTTGCATAATCAGGAGCACCAAGGGCTTAAGGGATTCACAGGAAGAGGTTTTTAGCAAAGTGTTTGCTAGATGTGTCTGACTCAGGTGGCCTCTGACCCCAGCTGTTCCCTGGCCCTGTGAATGAAGCTGTCAGGCTCCCACCACTGGCAGGATGACGTGCTGGGCAAAATGCTGCCAGTCGGTGTTTTTCCCAGAACTCCAGCTCCCCTTTGATGGTTGCTGGAACGGTCACAAGGCTCGGTAGCCCCGAGGAGTCACGTTACATTTACTGCCAGAACGAGTTCAAGATTAACGTGCTTTACTGTTGGGAGTCTAAAATGTTAGAAACGATGAGTCAAACACCTTCATCACAAAACTTGGCTTGAAGTCTGCAAGATGAAAAAAACCCAACCAGCCCAAACAACCTAAAATGTGGGTTTGTTTTAACCTTTTTGTGTCTGAATGCAGAGGGGGTTTGTGGCCAGGCTTTCAATTCAGGTCCTCATGGTAGAGGGCGAGGAATTTCTAGGAGGAGGAAAAATACGGAATAGAGGCTGAAATAGTTACTCATTTGTTTCAAGGAAGTGAAGTACTGGGGGGTCAGACCCATCACATAGGATGGATCCATGCGTGCTAGGCATCTTGAAAGTGGGTTTTGGCACAGTGTTTGTTGCCCTGTATTGCCACTAGCCTCCAGCTTGGTGCCAGCCGTCTTTATGAGTCAAGTAAGATCCAAGGTGATGCATAAACTTGCTGCTCTCTTCCACCCTGAACACTGGAATAGAAGTTATTCATTCCATGAGTCTCTGTAGTTGGAGCTTCCAAATCTATGGTGCGTGTGTTTTTCCCCTTTAAAGAAACAAAAGGCTTGTCGTTTGCACAAACTGGTAATTATTTCAAGATGTTTCACGGCTTTCCCCAAAACACCGCCCTCGCTGAAAGAACCAAGGTAGCAATTTCCCCACTCCTCGGCATCCCGGCAGCTTCCGACAGGCCAGCAGTGCCTTGGGCAGGTGAGGCAGTGGAGGGAAGGGAGGGAAAGCAGCAGGGAGCTGGGCCCACAGTGCTGCTGTCCCAGAGGGGAGGTGTTCGGGACAGGGACGACCAGGACCGACCAGGACCGACCAGGACCTGCCGCGCATCCACCGCGGCCCGCGCTGCCCTCAGGGCGCCACGGGTGGGACACGGGTGTGGCGGTAGGGCGGGCCTTGGCCTCCCGACAGCCAATGGGAGAGCAGCGGTGGCTGCAGCAGCCAATAGGAGCGCGGGGTCGCCTTGACAGGCACGGGGGCTTCGGTTGAGCTGTTGAAGGGCCGTTGGAGCACGGGCAGTGGGTGCTGGGTGTTCTGAGGAGGGAGAGGTGAGGGCAATGGGAGCTCGGGGTCCTGATGAGGGAGCTATGAGGGCAGTGGGCACCGGAGGAGCTCAGGATGCTGGTGGCCCAGTTGGCTGACCTGGAGCATGGGCTCAGGTGACTTGGAGGCGTGGGGGTGTCTGAGGTGTCCTGTGGGAGGGAGAAGCCTGTACGGTGGGGTGTCCTACTTGTGCAGCACGGTTTGGGGCAGTGATGCAGAGACACGAGCTGTGCTTGGAGGCCTGCCTGGCACTCCCTGGCCTGCCCAGTAGCCACAAGATGTGGGGATGGTGGGGCAGCTGCCTTTGGGGAGGGCTGCACAGGGCTGAGCATTAGGTATTGGGGGCTTTTGGTGAGGGGTGAAAAGGTTGGGAGACTGTTCAACAAGATCCTTTCTTACTTGGCTGTGACCCTTTCTGGCTGTGGCTCATGATTTATTACTTCCAGAGTGGTAGTACAGGGAGATCGAGGGAAGCTCTCTAGGTACCTTGTGCCCTCTTTAGAGGTGGGCCCAGGCTATTCTGTATTTTATTTAAAAGTCTGCTTGTTTGATATTTTAAATCTATTATTTATGAAATTAATTTAATTTGTTGTGGAATCTTCTTCCCCAAACCTCCACTGTATGCCTCTTGCTTTATCTTTACAGTCTGAAATCACAGAGGACTGTTTCTTACTAATTGCTTTCTGAAAGTCTTGCCTGCCTTTTAGAGAGTCTAAACAAAAGCAATGCTTCTTCTTTAGTTCATAGTTCAGTTGTTCCATGTGTGTGTTTCCTAAACACGCTAGAGGGAGAAGAATTAACTCCTGTCTGAATGACTGCTGTAGAACGTCTTGAGAGCACTAGATCTTTTGTCAGCCTCTGCAGTGACAAAAGTGTAAATGGCTTCATGAAGTATTAGACAAGTTCCTGGGCTTCAGCTGGATGTATTAAAATCATCAGCCTGTGTGTGATTCCTCAGGGACTGGAAGGGGTGTTCCAAGGGGGTCTGTCTCTGCTTAGCAGAAAGTTAAAAACTAGGTTTTGCCCCTGGCTTTGAGGTGACATCCTGAGCTAAATGGTCTGTTCCTGCTTAACCATCACTGTAGCCCTAGAAGATTTCACCTTTGTGCCTTTTTTGTCATTGGTGCCCAGCTTTTTCCTCAGAGGCAGCTTTATTCCTGGCTGCAACCACTGGGTGTAGAGGGTGTTCCTGGCACTCCTCTGATGAGCCTGGTTTGGCTTGGTAGTGTTTGGACACAAGAAAAGCAAATCCTTGAGCCTCAAAATGAAATGTTAAAGGGACTGTAATAAGCCTCTTCATGTATCCTTCCCTTTGAAGGTGCATTTTGGAGCAAGAGCAGCATGAGGATGCTCCACTTCTTAAAGTTCTAAAGCTCTGTAATGTTGAGGCTATTGTGGGACTTGCATTCCTGCTTTATATGTTACTCTGGCTCTTGATGCAGTTTAGATTGTGGCTTTGTAGGGTTTTTCAGGAACTTCAATGCATTCTGCATTTTGGTTTTGGTGATCTTATTGCTGAGTTTTCTCCTTATGAGTCAGTAAGCAGACAACTAAGCATCTAAGCAGTGAGGCTGAGTTTTTAAATTTCGTAATGTATGAATGGCCCTCCAGTGGGTTACTCTGCATCCAAATTTTAACAGAATCTTTATGTCAGGTATGTGCTGATGGAATTCGGGTTTATGCTTATGCTGCTGCTGATTGTGTCTTTCACTTTTCAGTCCTATAAACTATAATAGTTTCGGAACTGATCTTTGTCTGCCTCTTCTTTCCCTGAAAGACTCTTGGTACAGACCCTTGGCCTTAATATACCTACTGGGAGATATTCTAATGGGAGAAGAGGGGTTGGTGTGGTGTAGGGTGCAATAGTATAGTCTCTTCTGGTAAACTGCAAATTGCTCTAGTTTAAAACTTATGTACTAAATACTTGGCTTGGACACTTTTGTAGGAGCCACAAGTTTTATTGACTGAAGTGCTGTGTGAGTCTTCAGCTTGATATAAAAGTCCATGAAGTACAT
Organism: Drymodes brunneopygia; assembly: GCA_013400955.1. Taxonomy (NCBI): domain Eukaryota; kingdom Metazoa; phylum Chordata; class Aves; order Passeriformes; family Petroicidae; genus Drymodes; species Drymodes brunneopygia. The sequence goes on from VZTZ01001552.1 coordinate 141,667, forward strand.
TTAGCCTAAGTTAGCTTGTGCAAACTGCTGCAAGAGGTGGTCTTGGTTTACTGAATTTAACTGTGCTGTGGATGAAAGGAACTTATTGATAGAGGCATCTGTGTCTTGCAGATCAGAAAGCCTGAGAACATCAGACTGCACAGCTTAGCTGTGCCTTTGAGGAAAGTACAAACAACTGTGTATTGGGTTATAGGGCTTTTTGGTTCTAACTTAATAGAAAGAGGAAAGAGGGGGAGGTGGGTCTGCTCTGAGTCAAGGTTAGAATAGATAGGTAATATTAATATGATCCGTCAAGTAAATGAAAACTAAAGTAAGGTTCAGTTTTGTAGTGATACGGCATGTGGGTACTTCAGTAGGTGTAGCAGTAAGTGAACAGAAGTAAAACTGCTGTGGCTGAACTTGCCTATTTTGAAGAAATAGAACTGGCATGTCTCCATCCTGGAATATGGAAGAAGTTGCTATATAATGCCGAATGTCTGGTAACAGGGATTTTATTGAATCTGTTAAGTCAGGACTAGTAACAAAATACAGAGAACAAGCTGAGCCTACAACATCATGCACTGAGCAAGGACTGAATTAACTGACCCATGAAAAACTGAATAACGTTTTCATGTGGTTTGCTCCATGGCAGGTAGTGTCACACCAGCCTTTTTAATAAACCAGCTCTCTCAAAGAGATAAGTTTCATTGTTTAATCTCTGCCATAAAGGATTTATTATGGAGTCATATGGAAGATTAATTACTGTGTCAAAGGGATTGAGGTTTATGCAAGAATTGCAGGATGGCTACAAACTGGTGAAAGGGAGGGTGTTTGTACTGCAGGGAAAAGAGAGTTGGAGGCAGGAGTCAAGAAAAACACACTGCTTCTCATCCATGACCTTGGCATAAAAAGTAAGAGTATGTATGGCATGTTTCTGGTGAAACCAGCCTGGGACACACAAACAATAACCTGGAAGAGGAGGGTGATAAATGCATTACATAAGATGACCTCAAAAACTTTGTGCTTAAATTTTTGTAACAGTGGACTCAGAAGGCAAGCATGTGTCTCCACAAAGTGACAGGCAGAACTTCTGTTGTGAACTGGAGTTCATCAGTTTGAAAAGAAAAGCCAGCCATGAAACTTCAGTTCTTTCACTTGGGTGGGGTTTGTCTGAGTCATGGCCTGAGTGCTGCTATGTTTTGGGAATGAGAAAATTGCTGATATGTTAAGTGTAGTTCCATGCAGCTTGCTGATGGCATTTGCTGCCTTCTTTCTCTGTGGCTCTGCTGTGCTTTCCTCATTTGCTACTTCCTTTCTTCTGTTTTGTCTTTGCAGTGTATTCTTCCCTTCACTGGGAGATTGCAGCCTTCCAGTGTAACTTGTGCCCTCCTGTCCTGCATAGGTGATTTGTGTTGGTAGTTTTTCTTGTTTCTGCTTTTTAAAGAGAAGACCTTGGTGTGGAAAATGCCTACACTGATAATCAAAGACTCTACATTCATCTGTATTCTTGACCTCTCTTATTGAAAAGCTTGAGCTGAGATCTTTTCCTGGTGCTGAAAACACTTTCTCTTGTCTCCATAGGCCCCATACTGCGGATTGCTGTTTCGCCATGCGGGCTGGCCCCTGTGCATTCAAGAGAAGATTATAATCCAGCTAGCTTCCATTGACTGGCGAATCTTGAAGCCTGGTGACTTCTACCTGCAGGTGGTCCCCTCTCTGAAGAAGCCTCCACGAATTGTATTGAAATGTTTGGCAAAAGATAAGCATAATGTAGAAGAAGTGGTGATTCCAGAAGTTTCATATACCTCTATTTTTACTCTGGAATGGTTGAGTATGTTCAATGGAGAGCGGATGGGCATAGCACTGGAAAATTGTTTACTAACCACTGATGATAAAATATTTCGTGTCCCCTGGGATAAAGTGGTTAATCCTGAATTTATAAATAAACCAAAAATAATTGAAAACAATATCATCTCTCCAGAAATAACAGAGGAACGTTCAATTTTGTGCCTTCCCACGGACCGTACTGAGTGCCATTCACCAGACCTGAGGTCTCAGTATCTACAGGAACTAAGTCCAAATCAAGACAACCCTGTCATTAGCAGCACAGCTCCACAGTTAAGTGAAGCTCTGGTCAATGGTGTGTGTACAAGTCCTGTGACTCAAGAGAGCTTGGGAAGTGACCTTGAAGGGGAGTACGTTGAGCTGGCAGAAGTTTCACTGCCCAGGTTTGGGCCACAAACAGGATCTTTAACCCAGTCGCTGGCATTAAGTTATCTAACTCAGCCCAGAGCACGAGTGAATGAGTCTAAAGGCAAGCACAGGTTTCTTGTCATACAAGACAGCACCCACTCTAAGAACTTAATTCAGTCAGCACTTATGCAGAAGGAGCACTGTCAGATGGACCCTCTGAGCACTTCTACAGAAGTTCTCAAAAATGTTATTCCATTGGAAGGCAACAAAATGATGACACGTGGACAGCTGTCTCCAGAAGATCAGCTGACACGGGTTGATCCTGGCAACATGGGTGATAACTTTCCTGCTTGCTGCACAGAAGATTCATGTGCAGAGCAGGAGACTGGCAGCGAACACTCACTGGGCTGGCGGTATGCACTGTGCAGCTACAGGGATGTGTGTGCTGGAGATGGTGCCCCTGGAAACATGGAGGGAGAAAGTGATGGACCTGGTGAAAATGCTGGTGTTGAAACAGTGGAGCAGAGCCCAGGAGTGATTCTAGATGCTACTGCTGCTAAAGAGGAGGTGATGCAGGGAGTACGGACAGAACCACTGACTGATGGTCAAAAGGAGGTGTCACTGATGGATGCTTCTCCTGTGTCTGTCCTAGGGCCTTTGGGACCATGTTGCACACTAAAGGAAGGTTCTGATGTCTCTTGCCAGGGTGTTAATGGAAGTGTTGAGCCAGTGCAGGCCACTACATTGCCTGAGAATTCAGATGTAGGAGTGGAGAGAGACTCTTCTTCAGGGAACATGGCAGATGTAAGTGATAAAGAAGCAAATACCAGTTCTCTGTTAAATCCTCCAGAACAGAACCAAGGAGATGTAGGTGAATTTGAGGTGGGGAGAAGGGACAGCCAAGAGGAAGTGAAAGAATCTAAAGAAATGTTGACTGTAAATGAGAATCAGACTGGTCATAGTCACTGTTCTGTGAAAGCTCCAGTGAATGGAACCTTGTCAGATGATGAAGAGCAAGAGCATAAAAAGGCTGAAGAAGCGATACTACTCCAAACTGCCCTGTCAGCAGAGGGGGATCAGATGGCAGAACAATTAAATAACAGTGACTTGTTGGGTCCTGATGCACAAGAAGAAGACTTAAGTCAGTTTAAAACCCAGAGGTCTGGAGGGAGGTTTGAGGAACCACAAAGACTGGTGGAAAACCATGGCTGTGAAAGTGAAGAGAACTCTGTGCTGAACCCGGAGCGTGTTGCAGTACAGGACTTACAGGGACGGGAGGAGAACCAGGAAAGTTTTTCTTATGGAGAAAGGTTGAAGACTATAGCCTCGAAAACACTGGAATCCATTGCAGAGGAATTGGAGGTTGGACCACTGTCCTCAGGACCTGCTGAGGGGCATACAGAGCCTACCACTCTGCACTCCCAGGCAGAGGCAGATGCTGGGGCATCATCTCCTAAAGGTACAGCCATTGTATGCTTGTGTGGTTGTGTTTGGTAACATGGATTGAAAGCAAAGTCCTCAAGGAGTGTGGCTTGAATAATACTTATCCAGCAGGATTTGATAAGTACATCTGGGAGACTTTGGGGTAATAGCACAAAATACTGGGAAGTGATTAAATTATCATTTTTTGTGGCATGAAATTAGCTTTCTCTTCACAGGTGGGTTTATTGTGGTATTTTATTTAATAATTATTTGCAAATTTACATTGGTACAGAACAAAGTTCCATTGTAAGAAGCTTTTAATTTCAGTTAATCTGATTGCTGGTGACCTCCACCCACTACATTCATGATGTGCAGAATGTGTGAGGAGAGACTTGTCTAACTGTGCAAGTCTTTCAGAGTTGAAAACTGCCTTTAGGAAAATGGTTGTGGCAAGAGGAAGCAGCAGTGGATGCCACAGTAAAATACCAGCTGTGTAACGTGACGTGAAGATCAACAAATGTATGTGCTGGTAATTGATTTAGGCAGCAAACTGCAGAGTTGAGGGATTCCCCCCTCTTCCTACCTTCCCCTCCAGCAGGCTTTCTTGAGCATGATTATGTTTCATTAGGAGCTGTTTAACTTGAGTGGGAGAGCACAGAAATTAAGCATCTAACTTCAACTCAGATGGAATGTTCAAGCAGGTTATTACCCAGATTTCTTGATGCTTGGGTTCCTGAGCTGGAGCTGTGCTACTTCAGGAGGAATTGAGAGGGCAATCCATGTGTCTGCCTTTTGGACCAGCCTGTAGGCAGGCGCTGTGTAACCGCACGGGCCTGGTGTGGGCTTTGCCCAGCTCTGCTGAGTCTGGAAAGCTGCAGCTCAATCTGCAGATCACACGGAGGAGCGGGGGCGGGTGGAACGTGCCATTCCAGTTCATCAGCTCTCATTCCCTGAGACCCCTGGCTAGGAAAATTACCCAGCCTGAAATATTGGAGTGAGGGCTCTTGAAAGGGTTGACGTACAGACCCATGTTGCTAGAGCATGTTTGACCCTGTGGGGCAATAGATCCAGAGCTGGTTGTCGTGCGATGTGCTGCCACTGTAATGCTTGCCCTGGTTCCAAATTACGTGGCCAAGAGCTGCAGCATGATTCCATTTGACTGTACACACAGTTGCTTCTCAAGCATCCAAAAGTCACATTTTACCTGATGTCTTAGCGACCTCCTAATGGAGCTAAATTAGTGTCCACTGATTAAAATAAAAATTCATTAACATTTGCATCAAACTAATTTAATTCCATAGTTAGGCAAGCCCAGGTTTGCCAGGCATTTCTTATAGTTTTAAAGTGACAAGCATTTCTCTTCTGTGAAATGGAGGGGTCAGCTCAAAAGTTTCTATTTCTGCAGTGCACGTCTCTCTGAGCATCTATCACCATGAGCAGATAAAAAAGGATCACCTGCCTATCTGTGGGTCTTGGGGGATATATGCCAGGAAATAACCATGCTGTGGGTATCCATTCCTCTGGCCAAGCTGAACCTGCCTTGACTTCATGCTTGCTCAGGGCCAGGCCTTGGAGCACCTAGCCTGTGTTGAGTGCTGAGTGAATGCTTTGCTCGTGAGTCCAGTGGCTGCTTGCTCAGTGTTCCCGTCTCTTCTGTCTAAAATTAGCCAGGTCCAGCTCGTTATGAGATAATAAGTGTGATGTTCTCACTACTCCAAAGAATAAATCATGGCCACTGCTGGAGATTTCAGCAGTGATGGACCCCTCTGGGGTACATGTGGAGTTTGTTTTTAATGAAAGACAATACAAACGATTCTGGGGATTTGGCTGAAATAAGTGACATTCATTGCTCAAGTCTGCTGAGCACTGAGGCATTGCAGTTTAAGAAAAAAGTTAACCTTGTTATCTCAATGTTTGTAAAGCAAAAGAAATAAATGACCAGGAAAGCTACCCAAACTAACCAAATAAACTCTTCAAGGCTAAGGGCAGCTCAAGTGTCTGTTAATGCTGGCAGTATTTCCTAAACACTATAGCTGGCACTGTAAAAAGCTTAATCCATTCAATTACATTTGATTGCTTTGAGATCCAAACAATCCATCCCCTTATCTAGCCCCATAAAATCACAGAGATATAAGATAATTTAGAGATAAAATTACAAAGCAAAGCAAATGTCCTACTAGTGGACTCTGATTTTCCAGTAAGGCAGTTCTGTAGGCTAAATTCTCTGTGTCTTGTTGAGGTCATTTTGCTACTATGACTGGAAACTGTGGGTACCTTGCCTAAACTACAAATAACAACAAAGCTTAAGCTTTACTGGGTCCATTCAGATCTGAAGTTCACACCTCAACAGCAGTGGGCAGAGGCACAATTTGCTCTGTGTGAGGTGGAGGAGCTTGCTTGTTACAGTAGATATTGCAGATTACGTCAAAATACATGTTCAGAACTGGGGCATCTGGGTTTGCTGTGACTGCAGGTTTTTCCTTGTCCCTTAACTCTCTCCCTTAACTCCCATTCTCGGTGAGCTTATTTTCTGCATAAATACAGTCTAACTTAGAAAGACTTCGATATAAATAGAAATAAAATCTGAAGTCAAATGTGAACTGTTTTGAGTTGGTGGCTTAAAATTTACACTGGTTCCGTTCACAGATAATGTGACTGCTGTTTTTTCCTAATGACTAACATCTAAGTGAAAGTGAATTTTGAAACTTTGCAGCTCTGGGAAGAATTCCTCTGTTTTGTGGGTGGAAAATATCTTGATATTCAAGAAATAGACCGAAAAGCCGCACTGGGGCATATTCAGCAGCACCTGTTAGGGCGTTCCGTTCCTGCTCCCGGTTACTACCTGATGTTAGCATAGATGATACTGGTGCTGGGGCAGTTTGCAGGGAAAATGCTAATGTCTCTTTGAAATGCACACAAGCAAATCCTCCTCTACCACTTCCTTAACCTCGGGGAAAGGTGGAACCTGCAAACACGACAAATTCAGATGTCCCTGCTCTCAATTTGCTTTTAGATGTAATCCTCCGCATTCTACAATTTCCGCTTTAGTGAGTGCCTCCGCCCCAGACTGCAAATAAGAAACAGTGTGCTTGGGCCTGTTTGGGAGAGGTGGCATCTGCAGATCTCAGCTGGGCTTCAGAAGCTCAGGGAAGAGTTTTGTTTGGGCAAGATATGCAGAGTCTGGATGCTGCACAGCATTAGGAGGTTTTTCCAGGGCCAAAAAGCCCCAGTACCAGGACTGTGTGGTGGACTGAGCATAATGCTTGTCTTCTACCTTTTGGGAGCTGCTACCTTATTCCTAAGAGATATCCAAGGCAGGACTGTCCCATACATTTATGTATTTCTCTTGCCCTGGTGTGTAACCTATGTGGAACACAGCTATTTATGTTCCCTTTCTTGTCCTCTTTAAATCTCACCTTTTGGTTCTTGTTGCAGGCTTTTGTCATTCAATGCATGCCCCTTTACTACAAACTGTGTAGTTATGCTTATTGCCAGGCCCCACAGCTCATTGATAAGATGATCCCATGTTCTCCTAGAAGGTCTGCCACCTCTTAATGTGAAATGCTCAGGCACAACTTCCATGACTCTGTGATGTTCAAGATGCCCTTAGTGCAGGAGATCAGTGCCTCTCTAAAATTCTGCTTGAGGAAGATGCAGCAGTGTTGTCTGAAGTGGATGACCTCTTGTATCACTGGGAAGTGGAGGCTGAGGTGGCCCTAGGAGCACAGTGGGGCTCTGCTGCAGCCCAGAACTGGGCAGAGCCCTGAAGCCATCACAGCAGCTTATGTGGCCAAATGCAGCAGATGCCAAACTGGGTCCCAGGGATGCTCCTCAACCAGGGGTGTTACCAAAGAGGAATGAGCAGCTATTCTATTGTGCCCTCGATGGTGCAGAGCCCGGGAGCTCCTCCTATTTTCCCCCACTGTTGGATGATTTGGTGCAGTGAGCCATGCTGCTCAGGGCACTTCTCTCACCCATTTTAGCAATTTTGAAAGCAGTTCGGGCTAAGCCTCAACCTGTAAATCTCCTTCACTAAAACTTGTATTGAAAGCCACTTCAAGGACTGCTTTGTTCCTGGTCCTGCTCTTTAATGAAGTATTGGAATCTGTTAGTAAATAAACTGAGTCAAGTGTCAACATTGTTGATGCAGCAGGAAGGTAGGATGGTTGAAGTAAATTTTAAACAGCAATTAAAATGTCTGACTTCATAGCAAGCAAATAAATATTCCACTCTTATTTTCCCAAAGAAACGTTGATGTTTTTGTCGGTAGATACTGAAGTATCATGATTTGTAGTGAAGTATAGCCTTTTATTTAGTATAGCTTTCTGCAAACACTGGGATAGCCTAATTGTGTACTTAGGATGCTAAAGATATATTATTGAAGATGTACTGTTGGCTTCTAATTCTTGTAATGTTGGGAAATGGGGAATAATACTTCTTACACAGTGGGTAGATACTTTTTTCTTTTTTCCAGATAATTTTACATGAAAATTGAAACTTGATAGAGCTAGCCTTAGTTTCCATATAGTAGCCAAGGTATTTAATTTTAGAATTAACTGATTCTGATAACTTGTACTTCAGAGCTGAAGTGTCAGACAAAGGAAGCATTTTCTGCAGTTCTTGAGCAGGAGCTGGTTGGTGTAATCATCCTGTTCTTCAGTGTTTTTAAATGGGTTTCTGACTTTCACATTAAATGTTAATTTAAAAAGTCTGGACGAGGAGAACAAGGTCTCTTTGGCTAATTTCCAGCTGATTTGTCAGCCTCCAGTTGACTTCATATTTTCAGGAACTAATCTGAAAATGGTGTTGGGGGAGTAATTCTGTTCTGGTGGAGTAGCCCTCCCTGTCAGGAGCTGGTTTATCACTTCAGCATGCTCAGGCTGCTGGAGCTCAGCCAGGGACTTGAACTGTGCCAGACTTCCAGGCTGTGAGCAGGCATGTACTGCTTGATATGTTACCTTTAAAAAGGACTTTGACTACAGTAATCCTGATCTGAACCAAGCTTTTATACTTTGCAAACTTCACAATAAATTGGTTTCTTTTTTTAGAACTACAATCGTGTTAATGTTGTAGGCAGTTTTGGAACATGCATGCTGTTGGCACGAGGGCTGGAAGACCTGCAGACTGCTGGGGCTGGGGGCACTTCCCTCCCCAGTCTGGTACTTACCTGGGACCTTTGGGGTGGAACTCTGCTCGAGCTTCTGTTTGTTGCATGTCTTACAGGGGTGGTGTCAGAAGAGGCAGAGATGAGAAAAGAGGCAACTGGCACAGGTGTGTTGAAACCAGTGAGTAAAAGCCGTGCCCTGGAGGAAACTTCACCACTTGTTACTCCCCCGACATCCCCAACTTCTGGAACTGCCTGGGGTGGTCAGCTTGCACCTACCATGGTCAAGGATGTGAACCCAGAAGTGCTCAGGAGCGGAGTTGCCTACCTGCCTGGTGAGTCGCTGAGCCAATTCTGTCTTGGAAATGCGGTTTGTAGCAGGGCAAGTGAGATGAGCCTCCTTTTGCAGTGCTGGAGACTGGTGCCAATTCTATTTCTTTCACCCCAAACCTCTTCAGAAGTTCCACTTCTTGAATCCTCTGAAGTTTCCGAATGGGCAGGACAGGAAGTAGAACTTCCCTCCCATTAATGTTAATTTGCTCTGAGCTAGTCTCAAAATGTTAACCAAGCATGTATGAGTCAGAAATGCCAAATCTCTGGGCTCATACCAGGAGTTCAAAAAGGGAAGAGTGAGGGTGCAGCTAATGATGGGCTGGTGGGCCTGACATCAGACCTGGTCAGAAGAATAGGAACTTGATTCGCTTGGTAGATAATTAAAGGATAGGAATGTTGAAGATGCTCTTTGACAGGACTCTTGAAAACCAGTTTTATTCTTGGTAATTAGAAGTTTGGTTGTTTAAATGTAGCCACCTAGATACAGTAGATTTTTAGAAAACATTTGATTTCATGACACATAGTGTTGGAAGGAATATCCCAGTGAAGTGGATGAGCAACATCTAGGGTGAACGATAGTGTAGCTAAATAACAGGTGACAAAACCAGCTATTGTGATAGAACTTCCCAGAATTATTCTGCCAAAGTTGGATTGTAGGTCAAATGTTATTCAGTGTTTGCATCTGATAGAGCCATGAGTATCAAATAGCTGCAGATAAAATTTCTGCATAGGACAAATGTTGTCAGAGAGGTGAACAAAGCTGAGGGTGTTGGACAGAGCAGCCAGGATTTCATGGTGTACAGGACCCACACAAGACGTCTTTGTGTTTAACCAAACATGAAGTAAAGCAGAGGAAGTAAGATCCACCTCTCTAGTGAGAAGCTGCATTTGGCAGCTCTGTGTAAGGAGCCCCTGTGGCCTTGTCCTTCAGAGCCAGTGAGAGGGTTGTTCAGTGTGGGGCAGGAGGAGCTGCATTTGATCAGCTCAGGAGCCACGTACAACTTGAAAATTGGGCAGAGAGCCCAACCTTAGAGAAGAGCATTGTGCATTGTGGAGGAGTTGGGAAGGAGAGCGGAAAGGCGGCACAGACATCTCCCAGGAGGTGCTGGGTCTGCAAGATCCGTTTTGACCTCAGATGTGTAAAGGGGAGGAGATGACTAGACAGATTAAGAGACTGGTTTTTTACCTCTATATACTTGCCTCTGAAATAGTTCGGGCTGTGTTATAAAATGAAATGGTAAATATTGGAGGTGGTGCAGAGAAGGGTGACAGCCCTTTCTTGTAACCAAACTGGGTGTCTTATGACAAGAGACTGGAAGGTTGTTTATCTCATAGGAGGATTGAGAAAGAGGTGAAATCACCTTTGTGCCAGGAAGGGGGAAGGGAGTTAAAACTTTTCCACTTTCTGGAAGAAGGTGAAATGGAAAACAAAGGGCAGGGCAGAGTTATGGTACATTCATACATGTAACTTTGTATTAGGAGATGAATTGTTACAACAAATTCCAAAGGAGAATTTTTAATCTTCTGGTCTGCTGATCAGTTTGTGCGTTTTTATGATGTATATAACAGCCCAAAAAGTTACAGGATTAGAGAGGGTCTTTCAGAGAAGCTCACAGTCCATGCTGTTGCTGAAGCCTGACCATGTTACCTAATGCTCTCTTTGTCACAGATTCCTATCATAATGTACCACTGTTAAATGAGGCAAAAGCATTTGAGTATGTGGTGGAGGGATATGAAATGTCCTTCAAAATGCCTGGAAGAAGCAAGGACGGGGTTTGATGCTGCTTCCAAGGAAGTTTTTCTCCAAGGAAGGAATTGTGTTTCCTGTAAAAGCAGTGTCAGATTTGATGGACCTCTGGCCCTTTGGGGTTTCAGTGGGCAATCCTCACACCTGAGCTAATGTACTCACCACTCAGTTAAATGCTTTATGTTAGTCAGTGGTAATGATACAGTAATTATGTTAGAAAGAATAGCTTTTATAATAATGGTGAATAACAACTAATTAATAAACTAGTAGCTGATGGAGTTAGCCAAAACTTCCAGGATAGTTTCAGTTCTGGATTCTCTCTTGAATGATCTGGGTTATGCCATTGTTGAAGACCTAGCCCTGGTGGCTGTGGTTTCTTTTTTGACCTGGTCAGGCAATTCCCAGACTACTAGATGGAAGTTCAAGGTTTAATCAAATTCTGGTGATGCCCAACCTGCCTGATGGACAGAAGATGTTACTTCAGAGTTAAAAAGCTTTTAGTGAGCCTGGTTACAGAGCCATTTTTCCAGTAATTGAGGGCTTTGCTTTTTTGTTTTATTTTGTGATGGTCCCCTTACCTTATGAAACAAATTATATTAGTAAGCTTTTTCTAATTTCTTTCCATCTCTTTGATTATGCAGCATCCATGCTACAGTATTTCAGGAGTAATGAAAGTCCTCCTGTATCACACTGATGATGAAAGATTTTTGTTAGCAGGAGAAAGCCTGTGTTACAGTTTAGGTCCCTGTGAGGGAGAAAGCCCTGCTTCAGAATGGTGTCCATCTGTGTCTGTGGCCCTTACTCAAGTCATGTCCCAGTGACAGATTGACATCACACCAGGGCAGCTTTCCATGCTTGAGGCTGTCCATCTGTGTCTGTTTTACCTGTCACCTTGCACCCTTGTCCCTGGGATGGGGGAAGGAGGTGGTCCAGGACAGTATCTCCTGTGGTAGCAACAGAGTTCAGGAGAGAAAGAAACAGCTTTCTCTAAGTCTCTGGTTTTGTCTTGTGCTTGGGATTTCTGACCCCCCCTCCCATCGTTTATTATACAGTTTGTATGACAGGAAATGGCTCCTGTTCTTGTGATTTACTTTTCACACAAAAGGGGTGTTGTCCCTCCTGTTCCCCAAATCACTCACCTTCCCAGTTGCTTGAGCAGGCTCACTGCAGGTACTGCTTGATTTTGAGTCTCAGAGGCAGTTCTGGCTTTCCAAAGTGCTGTGTCCACCTGCTTGTTACCCTGCATTTGCCTCTGGAGGGGGGGCTGGACATAATTCTGAAACTGGCACTGTTAGGTCCTTCTGTTCCTGTGATAAGCTGTGACTTTGGGCTTTTGGAAAATGGGTGGCAAAGAAGCATTGTCCTAGCTGGCTGACTGAAGCAGAGGGATTTCTCCTTCTTCAGCGTATCACAACTCAAATGGATGCCATACTATGCTGTATCTATTCCCTGGGCACTGAGCTAGCCCTGCACCTCATGAAAGCCTGGCACTGCCTCTGTCCTTGTCAGAGCTGTAGGCAGGCAGGAGTGGGCTCCTGGGCTGTCCTCTCTGCAGCCTCTGAGCAGGAGCTCTGGGCTGCTGCTCCAGGACTTTGCTGCGAGGAGATGACTGGTTACATTCTGGGCTCAGCCTGCAGCATGTGTCCAGTCTTGTTACCTAGTGCATGTTCTGCAGACCTGTGTGCATTCTCTCATCTGACAGCAATGTGAAAGTGACATTCTGTATCTTGAGTTTATGAGATTCCTGCTTTTCTCAAGATTGGGTTATCTTTAGGCAACTTCAGTCATATTTATGAAGAATGTGTGTTTGGGTGAAACACAGCAGTACAAATTTAACGTTACCATGAGAGAAATACAAGCTGAGCTCATCTGCTTCACTCTGGGGCAGCATTTGGGTACTTTAAACGTGTGTTCATAGCTTCCTACCATCTGCAACATACAGTATATTGAGTTCTGAGGAGGATTTCCAGGGAGGTGGTGGGGTCTTAGTGGGAGAATATGAGGCATACACACCTGGAACCAGGCTCAGTTGAATTATTTGTGTGATTTTCACCCCCCCCTCTCTTTTTACAGGTACAAGGGACAAATCGGGACGTGCGGTGGCTATAATAACGACAAGGAACACGGCTTGGTTAAACCCCCACTGCAATACCACTGAGCTTGTGCGCCTTCTTCTGTACCTGCATAGCATCCCAAGGTTTGTGATGCTCTTGGGCTGACAGGGCAGACAGCTGCTGCCCTGTCCACTTTGCCTTTTAGGGAGGAGGGAATTGAGGCAGGAATGGAAGGAGGTTGACTTTATTGGCCTAGGAACTTGGTCCAGACAGTCCTGAAATTACACAGGTGGGAATCTCCTGCTAGGGTGAACAGGCTTGTGTTCAAGCAAGCAGTTTACCTGTTCTGTATATACCATACGAACGTGGTGTGATATAACTGGGTATGTACTGAATGTTTTCATGTGTTGCCATGAATCCAAGCCATTTTTACTATCCTTCATTTGTTCAGAAAATGGGATTTGGGAGCTATCATGGGGCAGTCATGCAGCAGCTCTGTGGTTGTGTTGTGACATGATATTTTAGGGCCAGGCCTCCAAGACGAGAGGGAGAGAGGATCTGCAAGGGTTGAGAATCTGCCTTGATGTCTGGCTGAAAATTGTTTTTGGAGTCTGCAGGCTGGAGTTTGCTGCAGCTTCTCTTCCTTTCACTGTGACAGACTCTTCTGCTGCAGGTCATCACTATGTTTCACTTTTAGATGATTAAACAAGAAGAGGTGAAGCTAGCTCTCAGAGAGTGGGGGTTTTTTTGAAGCCTTTAAACCATTAATAAGGGAGCAGGCTTAACCCATGAGAAACTCATACTTTGTTTCTTATGCTTCTTCCTTCAAATCTGATTCTGGGTGAGACAGGCATTGGGTCTGCTCCAGACTGGCTGCTCTTCTGAAGCAGTGAGGCTGAAACCAAGCTTGTCCCTGAACACAGTTAGGAAGGGTTGGTTTTCCTGTGTCCATCATCTGGTGGGCATTAGCACCTTTGCCATCAGTGACACATATTCTAGGAATAGGAGAAATGGGAAATTGGGTGGAAATCATAGAACCAAACGGCAGAGGTAAAAACTGAGTGATCAGTTGGTGGTTTCTGTGTATATATTTTGTTTAGGAGAAGGTTAGTCAGTTCCTGTTATTATGAAGCAAAAATGTACTGTTTTTTCACGCTGCCGTGACTACAGGTTCTGTTTCCATAGTCTTGTTAATTTTCATTGGTGACAAAGGTGACCTTTTTATCTTTGTCCTTGCAGCCCAGAATGTCAGGCTTTGGGTCTCACTGTTCTTGTGGATGCTCGTCGCTGTTTACCCGTTCCTGCTCTCTTCAAGGCGTTCAGCACATTGCAGGTGAGCCTCGAGCTTGGGCAGAGGATCACTGGCTGGCTTGCTGTCGTGGTTACATCTCCATCTGCTGCTTATGTGTCCATCTGCCACCTGGCTTTCATTGGCTTTGGGAGGTGGAGATATGCACCCAGCCCTGCTTTAGGAGGATGACCTGGACTTGCCAGACTGCAGACAAAGCTAAAAACCTAAGCACGTCTGAGTTAGGGGAGAACACCCCTCCCCACCCCTCCAAATCTGCTTTCATCTCAGTGCTGAGAACAGCCCATACCCAAGTCTCAGTGCTGTTGTGAATTATCCTGCTTGGAGGTGTTGTCCCCGGCAGTGAGGAGCAGTGTGAAATGTGCAGGGATTTTTGCCTACCACAGAGAAGGGAGGAAGAGAGGCCTCTGCCTGCTGCCATGGGAAGGGAAGGCCACTGCTTGCCATGCCAGGTGGAAAAGCACGTGCAGCTGTTGATGTGGCTGTCAGTGAATGATTAGAATCGGATGTGCTGTAACTCTATATTGCTTCAGGTCAAAGGCTTTCCTATCAGTCCCTTGGGAAGCCAGTGGGTTGTGTTGCCCCCCCTCTCCCAGATAGAAACTATCTGCTGCTGTTAGAAAGCCAGTGAGATGCTGGGTTGTAGTGATGACTAATCTTGTTTAAGCAGGTGTTCCTTTTAGATCAGAGCCTTGGTTTCTTAGGAATCAAACTCTGCAAACTGGAACAGGGCAATGCTTTAATGAAGCTGATGTCTGTGGTTTATGTGCTTCAGTGCCACATCTGAGAGTTGAGTCTGACTCAGAGGTCTGTCCTCCTGCTTCCTGGGCTGGGTGGAGCTGTGAGCTCTATCAGCGTGCTCATTCTCTGTGGTGAAGGAGTAATCTGGTGCCCTGCTCAGTTCTGCAGAGGTAACAAGCACATATGTTCACTTTTATGCTGTGCCCACATGGCAGTGGGCTTGCTAAAGCTTTTGAGCATTTCAGTGTCCATGTAAGTTGCACGGCAGTCTTAGTGGCCTGATTTGGAAAGCAGCAACATGTTCTGGCTGTCTCAATTCTCATACAAGCATGGTAATAATGCCACTTTAACCTTAAGTTTCCCCTCTGAAGTGAGGGAGGGGGGAAGCTTTTTGCTGTGCTGTGATGGCTGTTTGGCTCTGAGCACCTCATTATCAGGGTGGTGCTACGGTTATTTAACAGAGTTTAATGTGCTGCAGGACAGATTGCTGGACCTAAGTGTGTGCTCCAGGTAACAGTGACTGACAGAGGTTGATTACTCTGCTTATGGTTTTTTGATCCTTGCACTGACTCTTCTGAAGATTCTGTAAAGGAGACCTGTTCAGGTAGCTCATTACCTAGTTATGGCACAGGAGTAATCCCTGGCTCCTCTGAGCCTTTTGGAGATCCTCAGCATTTCCTCTGTGATCCCACGCCAATGTTCTCCTCTGCTCTGGAACAAGGATAGAGTAATACAGAAAACTGAGTGTGACTACAGTGAGACAAGCTAAGTGTTCCAGAGTGCAGCAGGAAGTTTGGCCTGGAAGTGACTGCACTGAACCTGCTGTTCCCATCTCTGCTTGTCTTCTGAGATGCTCCTGGTAAACTGTTTCAGTCTTTGGATTGCTCCATCAGTGCTGGATGAGACTGACTTCTCTTAGCTGTTTAAATTAAAAAATATGGTGAAAAGTACTTGATTTTCTTTGGAAATACAATTGCTTATTGAGTTGGAAAACCTTGACTGTATGTCAAGGCCTCTAAGGTTACAGAGCAGATCACCACCTTGGGGTCCTTTCTGAAATCTCTTACACATCTCAGTGTTTCTTATCTCTGGCAGACTCTCTCTAGAGCTCATTTCTGTGCTGTCTTGCATTCTTCTTACACAGGATTTTACTTACAGTTTCTGTGAAGCTTACTATGACGATGTGCTGGAATCTGTTAAATGTTGAGGTCCAGCATTGCTTGTTCAATTCTGAGGGGCTGTTTTCCTCTTGACCCAGCAGTGGGAAGCACTGCTTTGCAGTGGGGAAGCACATATTGGATGCCCTAATGCTGAGTCCTTTCCTGCTGGGATCTGTTAAACCTAGAGAGACTCCTGGGAAGCAGAGGTTCCTGGGTCAAGATTTGTCAGCCTGAGGAAATCCTTCTTCCACTTCTCCATCTTTCCAGAATGAATGCATGATTGGAATCAAGTGCTAGTAGACAACTTTGGGTGCTTGCATGTTAGTTTTCCCTACAACCCTGTGAGTCTGTCAGTTGCTCTGTCCAAAACCACCTGGTAAACGTGGGAGCTTGTCCTCTGCCTTCAGGGTAGGGGCAGTTGCCATTCTGTAAGAATTTTTTTCCCCTTTCTTTTTAGAATATTGGGTGGCTGGGAAATCTTTCTGTCCCAGACAGCAGCCGGAGTAGAGGGAGTGGGGCAGAGTAAAAAGCTCCTGCAGAGCTAACTCAGGAAGAAGCAGGAGGAACTGTGGCAGCTCTGTGCGGAGGTGAAGGGAAGTGCACAGTGTGTGCATGTTGCAGGAATAGATCATACTTGTTCCTGTGGGAAACTGCGTAATTATGCTTTGGAGCAAGGATTTTTGCAGGGATGAATGCTGTAATATTTGGTTACAGGTTGTCACCAGTAAGCTCTGTGCTGGGGGCAGGGCCTCTTAAGAGGAACTTTGCTGTTTAGAAGTGCTAGGCTGATCCCTTTCTCAGTGAACAGGCAGGGCATGGACAGTGGAATGTGTGCACTGGCCTTCAATGAGCACATATCTGTGGGATTTCCCTCTGCCTGAGTCTTAATAGAGTGAGATTCTTTTGAATTTCACGTATCAGTGCGAAGGCTTCATCCTGTGGCTGTTTGTGTGTTAGATTGGGAAGAGTCAGTTTAGCATCTGAAAGCAGAGAAGTTCTGTGCAAACCTTTCACTTCAAGAAGTGTATTTGCATTCTCACTTAGTGCAGAAGTAGAGAGGACCTTGGTCTCGTGTTAAAGATCCGAGAACTCCTGTTACTCCATCAGAGTTGTCGCTTTGAGACTGAGGTGTCTGGGGACTCCCCTCTGCACAAACCTTCTTGGCAGCCTGTGCTTCAGACTGTGCCAGTGTTGTTAAGTCTGACCATGGGTTTCCATTTGGGGCAGGAAGCCAGAAAACTGGAACTTCAGTCTGAGAAACACAGAAGAAAGTATCTAATTCTCTTTTAAAAGAATAATAATAATAAAAGGATCTGTATTTACCCTGGTGCTTTCTGAGCTCCAAATGATGTCCCTCTAGTCTATGCAGTCCACATTGTACCTGTTTTGGGAGGTGAGGAGTTCACTTATATGTATGGAACTCTTGTTTCTTTGCTTCCGTATAGTTGGTTTTGTTAGCAAAGGTGGTAAGATATTGTGCGTAGAGCTGCAGGAAAGCTTCCTCAAGTGGCATCCTGCTGTTTCCATCTTTGCTTGTCTCCTGAGATGCTCCTGGTAAACTGTTTCAGTCTTTGGATTGCTCCATCAGTGCTGGATGAGACTGACTTCTCTTAGCTGTTTAAATTAAAAAATATGGTGAAAAGTACTTGATTTCTTCGGAAATACAATTGCTTCTTGAGTTGGAAAACCTTGAACTTTCCCTTGACAGCTTTATTTGTGAATGGTTTTTCAGTTACTATTTTCAGGAGTAACAAACAGACAAATGAGTTTTGGCTGTTGTGGTAACTTCTTGTTGCACCATCACTACCTTTGTCCCTCACTCAGATTGCACATCTCGTGACTATTGGAGTACAAGAGCGATTGTGAAAGAAAAGATTTGTTTAGTACCATCCCCAGTCCTGAAGCTGTGTCTAGTCTTCATCCTTCAGTACTTTCGAGCAGATAAATTCAGAGCTGGTGATACAGTTGTAATATCTCCCCAACCTCTTTTCAGTATTTACCTAATGCTGCCTAATTATGCAATAAATCCTTTTTGGCTTTTTAATCAGTGTTTGAATAACAGTGAAAGTGTGAATAGATCACTTTGGAGAAATTTGAGACTATTTAGAAACTTCTCATGGTTTTGGAAGGTGTTTCAGTTGGGCTTTTTTTGCTGCCTGTTTAAAAGGATCATGGTTTACGGCTGGATGAGAGAAAGGTCTTTTTCCTCTGTTCTGGAATTTCTGCTGCTGCTTTCACTTGCAAAATTTGGGCTCCTTGTGTGTTGGCATTGTTTCTTAATTGCTGCACTGGGCCC
Source organism: Drymodes brunneopygia (assembly GCA_013400955.1). NCBI lineage: Eukaryota > Metazoa > Chordata > Aves > Passeriformes > Petroicidae > Drymodes > Drymodes brunneopygia. The sequence goes on from VZTZ01001552.1 coordinate 160,005, forward strand.
AGTGTCAGATCATTCAGTCTCTGCTGATCCACTTCTCTCTGTGCTCTGGCTCTGCTGCTCCTGGCAGATATTTAACCCTACACACTGCTGTTTATTTGCACAGGTTTCCTTTGCTGTTGTGGCCTGCTGTGTGGCAGGTTCCTTGCAGCTCGAGCAACACCAGAAAGGATTTGTTGCTTGGCAATTCCTGAGATCTTTGCAGAAGCAAAGACCATGTAGGAGACATCAAAATGGGATGGCTTTTGTTTAACCATGTGGCCCAACAGCTTAAATGGCTCTTTTCCTTGATTTCCTGGTCCAGGCATCACATACACAGTGAGCTCTGTCTTCGTGACCGTGATCTTTCTGCCATGTTTCCCTCTTCCTGCTGTTGCTCTCTCTGCCTGTTTCTCACTTCCCTGTAAAATACTTCTATAATTGGAGAGCTGCTCCTGGATCACTGAGTTTGAACTACAGCTGCCAGGCATCATCCCTTGTATTTGGAATTTCTGTCAGTTTAACAGTAGAAACAGGATGCAAGTACTTGATTGTAAATTGGCAGTCAGTAGAGACAAGACGATGTTTTTGGCACTGGGCTGAGGATGGAGAGGGGAAAGCCACTTCCTTTCAGTTAGGTGAAGTGACCAGGAAAGTTATCAGGAAAACACTTGGACACAGAACATGGGTTTTGGTTTTGGTTTTTTTTGGTTCTGGTTTTTTTTTTCCCTTGACTCACTTCCCAGTGCAGAAGGCTGAGCTTTTTTAGTACAGCCAACACCTGACCTTTCCATTACTTCCTTAGATACTACAGGACTAGTTGATCTGAAGCAAGCTACCTTAAAGACATCCCTTGGTGCTCTGTAGACTGGCATTCCTTAATTTCTGGTGATTGCCTTCCAGGCTTTGTAAATGCCTTTGAAGGATAAATTGCAATCTTGTGTATGGACCTGGTGTAGTACATTCTCCTTAGTATCCAAGGATCAGTAATGGATTTGTGCTCTGTTCTGTTGTAGGACATGAATCCTCACTGTATTCATGGAGTACTGCTTCTGGTTGAAAGAGATCTGACTTCTCGGATGGAGAAGCCACCAGCAGGACAGGTAATGGAACCATTTATCTGAGGTTTGCTGGCCCACTTTTGATATCCTTTATTTAACTCTCCAGACAGCAAATTCCCTGTCATTGATGTATGTTTTTTCTCACATGAAATCTCTGTAGGTGTCCTCTGTGTTTTGTGGTTGTGGTCTTTTATGGGTGTGGTATTTATTGGGTTTTAGTGTTTATGTGAGCTGAACAAACCCTGTCGTGCTCTGTTTATTGCCACGTCCATCAGTGACATTTGCGCCATAATTACGTCAGTCTGCTGGGGACTTGAGACAGGGGAGTTTGTTTGGAACATGGATAACTGTATGGAGGAGCCCTGCACAACCAGCTAGGGATGCTTTTCATGTTCTTCCATTAGCAAGGGGAAAATGCGTGGTCAGGAAGAGATCACATTAGGCTGAATCCTGAACTCCACCTTTGTTTCTTTCCTGGATTTTGCATCTCTCCAGTTTCCTCTCCTCATACCTGCTGCTGCCAGTGGCTGAGGGACTTCTGCAAGAAAGGAAAGATGAGATGGGCATTTGTGTGAGGTTCCCTTTGTAGCCGAAATGTCTGAAAAGACTAACAGAGGAAAGTAACCACAACATCACTGAACTCCCCCACTAGAAGTAAAACTGTCTTGGTATTCTATGGCTGTATAAGAAATGTAGGCTTCCAGCAACTCTGTGATGAGTGGCTTCGTCCTCTCCCTGTGCTCCAAGATTGTTGCAAGCTGCAAGAGCGGACTGAAATACTGTGCCTTCTGAAACTCTGTAGGCTTCAGAGTAGGCCAGGACCTCCCTTTTGACTCCTGTGGATGAAGATGTGATAAGGCATCAGGTTTGCTCTGTGTATGGTGTGGTGTCCCAAAAGGCTAAAGAATAACAAATGCTACTAGTCCATTTCCTTATTGCCCCCATGTGGAAGAATTTGTAGTCAGAATGGAGGCTGCAGGCATGTGCATGCAGGGAGAGCTACAGAAAACATTAAACACACTGAACAAACACGAGGAGTGTAGGAGGGAACAGAGGAAAGGCTAACAAAGACATGGGCATGCAGGAGGAATTGGAAGCATCATCACAATTTTGAAAGGAGGTGGAAACTTCACACTGTGTGTGTGGGAGTTAGATGTCTGCACCTGAGTTTGTGTTTGGGCTGGCTTCCATGTACCTGCAGGAGCACTTGTTGCTCTGATGAGTGTAGAAATGCTCTGAGGTCCTACAGACTTGCAGAAGGCAAGTTGCCTGTGTCAAGATCCAAGAAACTCTTAGAGGAAATAACTGCTGTGATGAGTGGAGAGTTGAGGGCAGGGTAGAGGCTGCTCTGTTAGACTCTTTTTCCAGGAAATGAGATGGAGAAGCTGGGGGCTGGATTTAACCTCCCAGATTCTCCAAACAGATGCAAATCACAGCACAACTGTGGGAACATATGAGGGAGTTGCTCTGCTTACACCAGGAGGTACTGGCTCTGGAGAAGGCTGGCTGCTGCCAGACTTCCCTCACAGATGTTCTGCCTGGTGAAACAGCGTGTTGTGGCCTGCATTCCTTCAGGGTTTGCCCACTGAGCTGTTCAACAAGCTGCTCTAAGATTGAATTGGGTTTTTTTTCCCCCTTTATATTGTAGTGATACTGCAGATACGCACTGCGTGCTGTGCTTCTGTGCGAGATAGATAAAGAAATGATGAATTCTGCCTTTCGTTAACCTTCCTCTCCTCCGCTAGTACTCACACCCTAATACAAGTGTGCTTTTTTCTTTTCCCTTCTGTTCCTGTGCAGTTTGAAGTTCTCACCTCCATGAAATCTCTCCATAAGCACATAGACAGCTCACAGCTGCCTCTAGAACTGGATGGGACCTTGCAGTACTGCCACCAGGACTGGCTAAGCTTCCGCAGGGTGAGTAGGATGTCTCGTGTGCTTTGGTGTCTGAGGGAAGCAATGGCATGGTAACAGATGGGAACAAGATGAACCTGTCAACAGCTGAACCTACAAGCTTTAAAAGACAATGTTCCTGTAAAGCTGTGAATGCAAATGGATCTCTATTATCAAAAAAATGCTGATCTGTCTTCATAAGATGGGTACACACTGTGGTTTATTGGCATGACTGCAGGACCTAAAATTTTAGGTTTTTACTCATCTGCTTGAACTATATTAATTCTTTCTTGCCTTCAAAATATGGTCAAATCTGAAATGGAATCTTGTTTTGTTATACACAGTGGCTCTTGTGTTAGACAGGAGGGCAGACATCTGAAACTAATCTCAGGAGAAGGTGTTTGTATCGTGTTGCCATTGGACTAACAATGAAGAACTTGAGTGTAATAATGGGAATTAAGTCTTTTTGGTTTTGGAGCAAGTTCCCCAGACTAAGCTATTATCTCCTTGGTAAAATCTGCAATCCTTGCCCGAGTGAGACTAGGAAGTTCCAGATAATCAGTTCACAATTCTTCTTCTCGGAATATCTTTTACTTGCAAGCAGCAGGGTATGTGCAGACTGCCAGGAGCCTGCAGAGGTAGCATCCATGGCACCAATACCCAGCTCTGTGTGCACTTGTGCTGTGGAGGGAGCCTGAGTGCTGTGGGCCATGTGCTTGTTGAATCTTTAAAAGCTCTGAGTTATTTGGCACACTAAGATTAGACAGGATTAAATCTCTGTAAATCTGCACACAAGCTGGCTGTCTTCACGTTGAGTTTACTCACCCTGGTGTTTGACAGAATTGTCACCTCAGCTTCCAGAGGATCCAGTGGTCTTTTGGCTCTGACCTTGCTACCCAGAGTACTGTGTGGCACAGTGCAACACTTGAAGCAGATTAAGATGTCACTGATAACACCACTGTGGTGCTGGTGGCAGGCTTCAGAAGATAGGCATGGCGTGTATCAAATGTTAACCTCTTTTTTCCAACTTACTTTAGACCCCTCTTTTTAAAATTTTCATCTGAAAGTACTCGTATGGTGCAGTGGAGGTACAGAGGCCTGATCTTGGTGCCTAGGATTGACTTTAAGAAGTTGAAGTTTATTTGGCAGTGATGAAGCAGAGAAACTTTGCAACAGGTTATGGGTTGGTTTAATGGACAGAGTTGAGAATATCTTGAGAGCTGAGGTGCTCTTTGTGTGCAGAACGGTAATTCTTGAAGGAAGGACCATAGTATCAGTCTATTTCTTGTCTTAGCATGTAAAACATTACCAAAGGGAGTTAGTATGGGAATCATTCTGTATGGAATGCCTGTTTATACTGTGTGTGATAATGACCCGTGTGCTCAGCTCCTTTAGCTCTGCAGCTATGTGGCAAACAGCATTTATTTCCTGTCTCAGTGATCTCACCTGCATCCTGCCTGCTAATCTGTCACTGCTGGCACTGTTCCAGCACTCCAGGGAGGAGGGAGTTCAAATCAGTAAAGATTCAAACAGCTGCTTTTTTGTTTTGTTTTAAACGTGGTTATTTTGCAATAACTGTTTCTCCCTTCTCTTGATTTCAGTGGCTAGAGGGTGGCATCTGACAGTATTCAGGCTTAATATCACAAACTTTTCTAAAAATAGTGCCTCATGAACCCTCATGAAACGTTTAGGCTTTTTGTTTGTTTGTTTTTCCCCCTGCTTCCCCCCCACCCTGAAGAGCGGAAGGATTTCAAAGTTGTCCATAGGTTAAGGTGCTTAGTTTTGGAAGCTTTCCTGTTTCTTAATCTTTAATTTACACTACTTTTAGCATGAAGACAAATGATTTAAAGTAGAAAAATTCCAAGTACTTGTTGTATGTTTTGTTTCTCTGAAATTCATGCAGTGTGATTCATCTTCATGGAAAGTTACAAGAAATGAATAGAAGACTGTGAGACATAAGTGGACTGGGTTTTTTTTTCTGTAAAGCATGACCCATCCAAGCCATGAGTATGCACGTTTCTAAGGTCTGCATAGAGGCCTTGGTCTAGTGTGATGCATCTGAAGCCTCTTATGGGTCTGTCTTTGCTGATACAGTCTCATTGAATGATATAATTGAACCCTTGATTTAATGTGTTTTATCCTCTCTTGATTTTTGTACTGCTAAGCTTCTGCAAGCTCAGAAGACTTTTCCTGTCAGCCGTGAGACCATAATCTCTTCCTTGGTCCTTTCTTTTTGTAGAGGCTGGAATACTTGCTACAAGGGTTACAGAGTGTTTGTGCCTTCCTTCAGGGAGCTATTAATAAAGTGGAATCTGCAAAATTACCGGAGAAGGCTGAGGTAAGCATGTCCTCACCTTGGATCAGAGGTGGACCTGAGACAGAACAGAGCACGAGGCTGGATAGCTGCAGAAAAACTGTAGCTTTGTATTTGCAAACTGTAGGAGCAGGATATTCCCAGTACTAGTAGAAGCTAATCCAAATGAAGTGATAGAGGCTTCAGTGGGTCTGGAAGCTGATTGTCTGATTCCTCAGTGCCACCCAAGAGGTCTCTCCAGCTGGGCTTGTTTCTGATGGGTGCTTGCTCCAGCATTAGGGTGCATCCTCAGCAGCTCCAGAGCTCTGTACCTGGTACTAATTTTGGTGTGCCAGGTACAGAGCAGCTGCCTTGGCTGTGCCACATCAGGTTGGCTTGAATGGCCTGGAATAAAATTAGGTGACAGCTTAGTTCTGTGCTGTGGTTCCAGCTTTGCTACCTCCAGAACACAAGTTTGGAAGTGGGGCAAGAAGGAGAAGGAACAAAGACCAAGCCAATGTGGTCACAAACTTTCTGTTTCCCCTCTTGAGAAGCTGCTGTACCCTTGACATGGTAGGGAATTGCTGCCAGCTCTGCACTGAGGGTCCCAGTAGTAAATGAGGAATGGTAGTGGCCTTCCTGCACACTTCTGTATATCCACAAACCCTTCATGTGCATTTTGTCCCAAGGCTTGTAGCCCTGCAGATCCAGACTCTCATTAGGAGCCAGGTGTGAGTGGGAAGTGAGACTGGAAAGCTTATTTCTTCTATGCCTAGCAAATGAATGGAACAACAATGATGGGAATTGGGTCACAATTTTAGCCTGGTGGGGAAGGTATCAGGAGCAAAAGAACACTAATTAACACTTAAGACTTGTCAGGCTGGAGAGAAGCAGCTGTGGGAACCAACCTCCCCTTTCATAGAGTGGGCCTAGATGAGATGTGGTTTGGGTGTGTTTTGGTTTAAGTGCTGGTTTTTGCCTGTTCCCTCATTGCCTGTAGGTTGCAGTAACTGCTCATCTCACTCTTGTGATCCCTCCAGGATGCAGCTGTGCTGCTGAGGAATTCAAGGCAATTGATGAAGAATGTTCTTGATGATGCAAGTTTGGTCAAGGTACAGCAGGAGGGTGGAGCGATCCTGGCCAGACTGGGAAAGGAGTCCAATAACAAAGACCACAGGTGAGCCCCCAGAGTGGGAGAAGAGGAGATGGAGATGAGCAAAAAGCAGGCACTGGGAGTCTCCCTGAGGTGTCCCATCGTTGGTGCAGGCTGGAGAGCAGCTTTATGTACCAAGCAATTAGGTTGAAAACAGCAGAGGTGGAAAATGAATTTTGTGCTTATCCTGGTTGTTTCTTCCCCAGTTCAAAAACTAGTCCAAGTGGATTCACTTAGATGATTCAACTTCCTTTTCCAAGCCAAATCAGACTTATCTTCTGTAGTGGAGAGAGAGCTGGATATTTTGGGTACTTCTAAAACACAAGCCTTAATTGATGATACCAGTGATGAATGTTTAGGTGCAGGCCATTATCACGGTGTGATTTCCTAAGGCACTCCTTATGCAAGGGGATTTCCAAGGACCTTAGCTGGGAGGAATGCTTGCTGGCTGCAGCAGGCTCTGATCTCCTTGCACATCGGTACAGTTTGCACAAACAAATACTCGATGCCCATTTGCAGGGTTGGTATGAGAAGCGGGGACTGAGAGAGCCCAGCTGTTTGACATCCCCAGGGCATTGCACAACTGGTGTTTGTGCTGTTAAAACACCTGAAGCCTATCAGCATGAGAAGGCCTCTGTGCTATGTGCTGTGCAAACAACAAGGTAGAAAGGCAGCCTTTGCACCCAGGAGCTTCCAGCCCAGTGTGAGATAAGCGCTGGCATGTGGGTGCAGATGAGGGTGCAGGGGGTGGCAGGGTGGTGTGGAATAGCTCCGTGCATCCACAGCCTTGCTCTGGCTGAACTCCCTGTTGCCATCACAAGCTGGGAGGTTTGAAGGGAGGGAATGAAGAGAAGATAATGAAATAGCTATGGATTATCTCAACTAAACATTTAAGAGAGAACATTCTCTCTTAAAATTCAGCAAGCAGATGACAGTGCAAGTTGCTGCCTGTCACTGGAAGAGGGTTGACATTTTGGTGCAGAGAGGGTAGCGTGGGGGCAGGCTGTATAACTGTTTCTGTTCCCTGCTTGCTGTGACTCCTGTCAGGAGCTCTGGCAGACTATGCAGACGTAGTTCTCTTGCTGAACTGGTGAAGTAATCTTGATGCAATTTTGGATTGAATTACTACAGTATAACCTTTTCATTCTCATGTGAAATGAGAAGCACAATAATGTGGGGATTTGTGCTTTGTTTTGTTTAGGTTTTTTTATTATTATTTATTTTATTTTAAACAACACAGCAAACTAAATTTAGAGTCCTAGGAGAGTGTGGAGAATGTGCATGAGGTTTATGTTTTGTTTTGGTTTTAAGCTGAGCCTGTGTTTTTGTGCAGGGAAATGATCAACTTTGAAACCTGATCTGACAGAGCCCCTAAGGATAATTTACTGCTTTGATTACTTCAGCAAAGGGCAGGGGTGGGGATACACACAGAATTCTTTGATTGTATGGTGTTTGAGTGCCTGCTGAAGCTGTGTAGTATGTTCTCTGCTTAATTCAGGTTATATTCATTGCCTGCCAGTGTGAAAGGAGGCTGTATGCCATGGCTCAAATATATGTGGCTCTCTCCAGGCTAGGGAATATAGCAGGAGAAAGTTATTTTCTTCTAGGCTATGGAGTAGTTGCAGAAACTAAAATCCATGCAACATTTTAATTTTCATCTAACTGGGGGCAGAGGACTAAAGAAGGCCACTCTTTGTTTCAGGATCCCTTCAAATGGGAAAGAAAGCTCTATCACTTGGCTAGAGAACTTTGTATAAGACAGTGTGGGTTTTGGGTCCTCCATGGCTTTGCACTTACTCCTTCTTTCCTACCTGATGTGCAGATATTAAAGGTTCTAAGCTCTGCTAATACTGTAAAGGTTATGATTTTTAAAGACTTTTTTAACAGATATGATCAAAACAGAGTAGGGACAAAATATTGCAATTGGTCAACTAAGCTAGCATGGAGTGGCTATTGATGTATGTAAGTCCAATATTAGATTTCTAACTGGTGATGTGTGAAAAGGGAACAGGACTGGCTTTGTGTGTGCACCTAGCAGGGCATGAATTGTAAAATCTTGATCAATGCTTAACAGCCTAATTCCACACCCATTCTCCCAATACTTGAAATAAACTGTTTACAAAAGCAAGTCAAATGGCTTTACTTTTCTAATCCACCTTTTGGCTCTTTTACCTATCACGTGTCCCATTGTTGTAGTTTTTTATTGTCTGGTGTGGTGCAAAAGTCTGATAAAACAGAGTCATGACTGCCAGGACTTCTTAGTCATAAGTTGAGGCCGGTTGTGAACAGGTGACTGTCTAAATGTGCAGGAATTATATATAAATAGAAAAGACAATTTTCAGAGCAGTTTTCTGTTTAAAATTAAAATATACCAACTACATGTGGAGAACTAAAGGTAAAATTGATTTTTTTTTTTAAGAATATAGATGACAAGACCATCTGCACCTTCACCTTGGGATTAACCAAGCAAGGGATTGACTTGCTTTTTTTTTCAGGTTATATCTTTTTCTAGCTTTCACAGATGTCTTTCTTGCTACTTTGGGGTTTCAACTGGAAAAAGAACACCAGGAGCTGGTAAGAATAGAGATAGATGAACCCTTTTGAAAATGCCTGACCACAGGTTGGAGATAATTTAAAGCAGGCAAGGAAGCAGGCATGTGCTCAGTGCAGTCAGATGTTATCTGCCAAATACCTTTCAAGAGCACACAGCAAACAAGACTTGCTTTAGTCTTTCTTTAGTAATGAAACTCTTCCTATGGGATTGGTTGTGGAACCTTCTCTGCTTGCTCTGCCCTCCTGGAGAGCAGAGATGCCCTTTGGAGTGCTTTGTGGCGCAGAGCTGTGGGGTCTTACTGCTGCTCGTGTCTGACCTGGGATTTGTGAGGCTTTGCTAAGCCAGTGCCACAGCTTCTTTCCTGCAGAAGTTGAATTCATCCCATCAAAGTTGTGAGCATGCACGAGGGATGTGTCATGCTCCATCCATTTTCTCTAACAGATGATTTAAGAGCCTCCTGGAGTCTTTCTGGGACGGTCCCATCCTGAGATGCTGTAGCACCACAGCAGTGACTTTGACCAGTAACTCTGCTCACATTGTGAGCTGACCAGGAGCCTTTGCTCCTTTCTCCACCAAGCACCACTGTAAAAGATAGCCTTGCCCATCCAGATGCTTATCCACAAAAGGAAAGACAGACTTCTTCAAGCAGTCTGTCTGGAACTCTGCCTTTTCCCAGTTTAGGAAGGAGGAGCTCAGTTACCAGAATACACATCCTGCAGGCAGCTCATTGCAGGGAGTTGGCTTAGGGGCTGCGGGTGTGCACAGCTGGTCCCTCTGAGATCTCCCACCTCCAGCAAGACCAGGCTGAATTTGGCCTGGAGTTGGTGTGGGTGTGGCACTAATGAGCCAGTATCTTTGTGGCGCCTCTTTAAGTGCTGTAATGATAGGGCTGGCCATCCAGAGGTGCATTGCCACTTGCTCGCTGTTGGTGATTTTACAGCCAGTACATCCACCTTCACACCATCCACTGCTCTGAAGGCTCAGTGCTTCTCCAGGACTGTTAGCTGAACCCTTAGAGGTTTTGCTGTCCCAGTCTTTCTGGGGATTGAGATGCAGAGCTGTTAGCCTAGCTGAAGTTCTCTTGGTAAGTGTTGCCAAATGGCACAGAGACCTCCATCTCTTCAATCCTGTTAATACTTCTTGCACTTTCAAGCAGGAATTTTTTAATAACCATAGTCTTTTTAGTAAGGTGCATAGAGTTGGTTAGCAGGTGTAGCTTTGGCTTCTGGCTATCTAATGTAGTGATCAACTAACCTGTAGCTTGCAGGGAACTCACTGAGCCAGCTGTGAAAGGTGAACTAATGCATTGCTGCTTCTTTAGTGGATGTCAAAAACTTACAGTTCATGATGGAAATGTTAGAGAAGCTACCAGAAGCCAGGCAGCAGCAGTGAGAGCTGTTGCTGAAGTAAGGCTGTGATGTGGGGCTGGGCAGCAAGGCCAGGATCCTTTTAACCTGGTCTTTAGCCAGGTGTTTTTCACTGTTGTTCTCATTATTGCTACTCTTCCAGCATAGCCAAGAGCTGGAAACGTGTGCCTAGACAAAGTGCCCAGTGAATGCCTTTCGTCCTGCAGATGTGTTGTGAGTCACAAGTAGAGTAAAGAAAGTATAACCATTTTATATGAATATATAGATGGTTTGTACTAGTTTAACCAGAATGCACCTGCCTGGCTCTACCACGAACCCATGTTCTCACTGTGGCACAGGAGTGGGATTGTGTCATGCGCTGCATGGTGATGGGCAAGATAGTCCCAAGGCTAGAGGTGAGAGCTGAAAGGAGAAAAACCTCAGATGGTGAAGAAATGATCACGTTGAGTGCTTGGCTCTGTGCAACATGGAACCAGAAAAAGCATAATCTCTTCCCCCAAGCTCCTCATCTGAAAAGAATCTGTGCTTGCAAGCTGTGAATAAGCAGCTTATAAATAGATGGAGGAGTGAATTCTCCTTTGTTTGCAGAAGGCAGTATAGTTAGTCTCTGTATTTTGAGGGTGGAGTGGCTAGAGCAAGAGCTGGTTTTGTGAGCTGGGTATTTTTAGTGTGGCTTGGTGATCTAGTGGGAAGCCCTGGGTGGGGACCTGAGCTGAGCAGAGGTAATGGACAGTACAGAGCAGACTTCCTGAGGAGCAGCTGCCAGGTTCCTGGTGCTGGACCTGACTCAATTACAGTGACAAAGAGGGTGATCTTAACAGCCTCAGCAGTTCATGTTCTGGCTTACACACACACACTGCTGAGACTCAGGGTCTACTTGAAGCTGTGGCCAGTTAACAATGCAGTGGGGTATAGCTGTGTGATGCTGCAGACCTCATGTTTGTGGGTGTTCAGCAAGGCTCCTGCTAGTAGCAACTCCTGGAATGTTTCAAGGCCTACATGTGCCATTGTGCAGAGTGGTGTATGAGCTCCCTGTCGTGGGAATAAACCTGGATGATGTAGAGGCTCTCTGCCCCTGCCAAGGGACTGCATAGCACCCTCTGGAGCTTGGGTAGAGTTAGAGAGGCTAAGCTGATCATCCAAAACGTGGACAAGTTAGGAGCAAGGTTAGGGGGGAGGTAGGTGTCTGGTGTATAAGTCCCAGTTTGGGCAGACTGAGGTGGCTGTATTTCTTGGTTTGTAAGGTACAGTGTGCACTGTCAAACTGACAGCTGCTGCCACAAGCTGGTGGTCATAGCCAGGCAACTTACACTGGGAAATCCTCCCTGGAGACATTATTGTCTTCTGCCATTCCCTTTCAGCTTTAGAGATGTGTGTCTGCTGTGGCCCTGTGTGTTTGTACATGCTTCAGAAGATGGCAATACTTGTGGCCCTCTCACTGATGGCAGTTGAACTAGTGCCTGCTCGTCTTCCTGCCTCTCTGGGAGCTTTGGGAGCCTCTCGTGCTGCCACTTGCCACAGTGCACACTCCTGATGTGGTCTGCGAGAGGCACGTTTCATTGTAGGGTCCTTTGCATGTTCCTCCTGTGGACCTAATCCTAAGACCTCCATCTTGGGACAAGATGTATACTCAGTTTACCTTTGAAGCCAGATGAAAAAACGTGCTTAAATTCTGGCCTCAAAGGCTGCCATGAGACACCTCTGCACTGTTGCTGGTGACACAGAGGTGCTGTGAGCACCAAGCCTTTGGCCGAGCATGGGTGGCAGGTCTCTTCCCTGGCCTTATTTATTTGTGTCAGGTGGAGGGAGGAGCACACGGCGACACTTCTACCCAAACACACACTGTGCTGCTTGGTATTCATTTTGGTTACAGTCTAACCTGTTCCCTCTGTTTGCGTGGTGGTTTTAGCCCAGTAGAAAGCACTTACGCTCGCATTAAACAAATCTCGCTGCTCCGCGCGCAGGAGAGTGGAGCTGGGGCTGTTGTCATTCTGAGTGCATGAAGTGCTGTGAGGCGTCAATTGTTGCATTTGCAGAGAGCTGAAAGATTGCAGAGTTCTGTCTAGGTAAGTTTTCAATGTCCTCTTAGGCTTTTTATGAGATGATTCCCCTCAGCTCCCTTTCTGTTTTTTATTTTCTACTGTCTTATGTCCTTAATCTTCTTGGATTCAGTGAGAATTTACCCAGAAGACTTCAGTTTTGCTTGTTTTTGTTTGCAATGCTTGTCATGCCAACAGGGCATTAGGTAATTAATGACACACTGTGTTTTATCTGTTTAAAAATATTATGGAAAAAATTGCAAAAAGTTTCCAGTATAGGATGTTAGCTGAACTGCCTGACATTCCTGCCTCAGCCCAGGCTATCCCACAAGCACCGTTTTTTATATAACTATGTTGGGATAGATACTTCTCTTGCTGGGGTGGTTAATAGCACAGTTCCTGCTATTATATGGATCATAGCCCTGGAAGTGGGCAAAAGGATGTATCAGTGAAATAGGGATGTGGCTTTAAATGGCTCTTTGTATATATTTGAGCAGGGCATCTTGAAAGCCTGGTGGTCCCAGCCTCAGGAACATAGCTATTAGACTGCTGCATTTGACCAGGATATAAAGTATAAACATATGCAGGTTAATGTACATTAGACAAGGTTTGGAGGTAGAAATTGTTTACAGCTGGTAGAAAACCACATCTTGAGGCTCAGTGTTCCCAGAATGGTGTTTCCAAATCCTATCCAAGACTCCTCTGCAGAGGGAGCTTTCCCCATAAGCAGGCTACTTGTTGATTTGGGATTTCTTACACTGGTTTTTTTTCTAGTCAGTTTTATGGATCTTACTGGGATTTAAAATCAACCAGGGTCTGAACACAGTTTTATTGTAACTGAATGCAAGCCAGGCAGGAGAAAGAAGCAAAGGTCACATCTTGGGGCTGTGCTTAGACACTTATTTAACTGTGTGCATTGATCCTTTGGCTTTTAAAGGGGTTTCTGAGTGTATTTCTGCTAAAAGCACATTTAAATGAACTGTGCTCCAGAAGAGAATTCTCTTGGCAGTTGTGGTCTCCAGTGCATTGTATTAATTGGATGGTTTGCTCCCAGGTTAGATAACGTAGTGAGGAGGGATTCAGCCAGGTCTGTGGTCTCAGCTAGATCCACTGGTCTCATCTTCAATGGGAACAGGTATCCCATAGGCAACCCCAGATTTTGTGTTTGACCTCTGTGCCTTTGTAAGGACACTTCAGGGTTCTAAAAAGTATGCCCAGTTCCTCAGATAGTTTTATCAGGGAATTGAAACCACCACAGCTATTTGTGTGCTGCAGAGAATAATTAGTTTATTTAGCAGTATCTGCTTTAGCTTCACCATGGCTAGTTTGAATTTTAACCTCAGCTGCATGTGAAGCTCTCAGCTTGAAGAGCAGGACTGTGCATTTGAGGTTGACCTCTTTTTATGGGATCATTATAAATATGGCACTTATTTAGGTTGCTGCCAAAATGCAGTAATGACCAAGAATGACGTTTCTCTTCCTGCAAAATGTCCCTCAGGCACACAGGACCGTCCCTGCAGAGCTGGAAGGATTTCCTCCTGAAGCATTGCTCAGGATGTTTTAAGTGATGTATAGCTAAGGTAGCAGCACACATGATCTGGATGATGTCCTTGGGCTAATCCATCCTTTAAACCTCCTGATTTCCAGATCCTATTCATTTTCTGTTAAGATCTGTAGAGACATCTGCAAGGGAAGTTCAGCACCAGGAGTGAAAGACTAGATGAGGCTTATGTTGTAACATCTGACTATGTTTCTTCTAAATTACAAAACAATTAAGGATATCTGATTTTCCCAGGACAAGTTAGCTGCACTGTACTTGCCTAAACCTCATCAAATATACTACTAAAATGTAGTATTTCATTCCATCCATGAAGTTTTGCCATCATAAAATTGACCAAGGCTGACCAAGGTCAGAGGATGAACTCTGATTTCAGCCCTTTGGTTAGATATGTTGTTCTTGCTGTTTGTCAGAGCAGTTCTTCAAGGGGCAGACAGGAAGGTGCAGAATAGTGATGGTTCTGCTTCTCCCTTCCCTGTGCTCTGTTTGCATCTTGCTGCCATCAGCAGCCGTGGCTCAGGCTGCACTTGCTCTTGTGACTCTGCTGGATGCTTCTTCTGTGGCCATCTATTTTTTGAAAACAAAACAGGTATTTTGCTTTGGAAACTAAAGTGTAACTCTCCAAAGCTGGCTTTTTTTGAAGAATGGATTCAGACAGAAATGGTCTTTCTAAATTATAGGTTTAAAATTACCCTACCATTATACAACAGCTTGGCGCTTCTCCAGAAAACTAAAGACGTTTGGAACCTTTTCCACTGAAACGATAATTGCCCAATGAAAACAGGATTTGGGGAAACATAAACTGACATCAAGCTACTCCTTTTTGCTATAAATTATATTGACTGCACTATTGCAAAATTGCTTTTGATGATTTGACCATGGAAGAATGTAGTGAAAGACTCTTATTACCACACTCTCATGTGTAGGGCAATTGCAACGCATCCACACAAATCTGAGCTTAGATGAGACTTTCCACTGACTTCAAACAACTCTACCTTTGTGCTCAGAATTGCACAGGCCACTATTAAAATACCTTTAAACTCCTTAACAACCAGGTGTTTCCTTTGTGTGCCAGGATGGAAGTCACTTTTTCTTCTTCAATGAAATTTTCAGTATTTGGTTTGTTTACTCCAAGCTGCCTTGAAGGCACTGAAGGACAGGAATTAAAAACTTTTGAGTCTGAAGCTGAAAAAGAAATAGGTATTTGTGTGAAGTATCATTTCCCTTGTTTCTCCCTGTTGCAGGATATTGTGGAGTTTACTAGTGTACTGGAAATGATTTAGGAAGTTTTTAAGATCTAGATCAGCAAATGGATGTGTGTGTGTGTAAATAGATAAACAGATGTACAGAGATTTGGGAGAACAGACTTAATGCCCCGTGGATCCTGTGTGTGAGCACTGAAGTGCCCAAGTGAATTGAAAAAACAAACTTTCCCATGGACTGTGAGCAATTTCTTTGTTTGGCTCAGTTTGCCTACCTACTTTATACTACAGCATGGAAAGGCTTATATTTTCCTCTGTGTGAGAGAGTAAAAGATGGATATTAGTCAGAGAGCCTGTCGGGCTGGCAAAAGTGAACTGTCAGGGGCTGACAACATAGGAATGGAGTTACTTGGAGATGCAACAGAAGACCAACAGCTAGACGTTGAGGCAGAACGTGTGAAAACAATGTGGCTGGTCCTTGAAACAAAGGACTGAGGTGGTGGGGTGCTGGAGGAACTCACAGAGGAGGAGGAATGGTGTAAGGCCACACCTGAAGCTGCTTGGGGGCTCTGAGCCCAGAGGAGCAGTTTGGAAACATTTTTTCCTATGCATGTTGTTTGCAGTCGCTCAGGAAACCATTGGCAGGTCCATGAGAGGAGGCAGCCTTAGAGTGTTGAACTGTGGCTGATATGGGTATCAATAGCCTGCTGCAAGCATTTGCAGAGAAAAGAATCACTTAAATGACAAGAGTAAGGGATTTTGGTTTATATAACCCCAAACAGCCCAACTTATTGATAAGAGTTCATTTCCAACCTTCTTCTGAACTGAATTCTCTGTCTACTCCCTGTTTATAGCATAAACTCCCCAATGCTGCCTAGACTGACTTCAGCTAAGTTTGAGATGCCTGTGGATCAGTAAAGCAGAAGTTTTCTCTGTGTGTGTGTTCAGTAACAGGATGTCACTTTTAGTACCATTGAATCAGCTGAGATAGAGGGAAGATGACTGATGTGCATAGATGTATAGATTCTGTACATCTGTAGCTGCCACATTATTTACTGAGATATGTATTTTACAATTGCATCCAATGGGGCAAAGGGCTCATGCTCATTTCTAAACTGGAGCTCCCTTCCACCTTCTGCAAATGCACATAAAGGCTTGTTTGGATTGAGATCATCAGAATCAGGATAACTCCTTCTGTGGAAGGAATGTGTGGGGCCAGAAGTGCTGTTTTGGGTGGATTTTTCTCAGTCTTTTAGTTCGGCACCAAGAAGTTCACTCAAGCCCCTTGTCCTCAAATGGGTTCCTCAGGGTTTGGTGGGTGGGCCAGCCAGGAGTATTTTATTGCTGCAGTTTTGAACCTGACTTTCCCTGGGGGGGTTTGCTGGTCATAAGACCAGCACTGGTCTCAAGTGGGCTCCAAGAGACTGGTCTTTTCCACAGTGGCACAGTGAATTATAGCCTCTTTACACAGTGACCTTGTGATATGCCTATTTCTGGTTAAAAAAACCTTTAAATGTGGGTTTTGTTAGCTTTTTTTATAATCACTTCCTATCCCTCTACCTTGAGAGTGACTTTTTTCCCCCATAGTTGCAGTGTTGTCTTCAGGAAAGCCTCTGTTTTGTGATTTTGGGAAATTTGCTGACTGCTCTGTGAGAATCTAGTATTGGTTGATACTGACTCCTGTCAAGGAAAACTACTCAGAATTCCTACAGCGGGAGGGTTTTTTTCTCTGTCAGATATGGCAAGAGGCAGAGTGGGACTCCCTGGCTCCCTAATCAGATCACACTCTGTGCTAGGTCAGGCAATACTAGAGCTGGAACCCTTGTCTCAGGTCCTTGTGCCATCAGGTTGCCATCTGACGATGCCGTTTTAAATGCTGAAGCCATGCTCGCTTTGTCACTGGCTTGGGTGGACATAAGGACTCCCATTACAGAAAGGTCTAGCAGGTCAATCTGGCTTGCTGATGAGTGCCATCAAAGAAGTAGCATCAACACCAAAGTGATTTCCATGGAAGCTCAGGGAAAGGTTGGAAAAATATTTTGCCTCATGAGGGGATATTTGCAAATGTTTGCATATAGCAGCATGGAATGCCTAAAGTTATAGGTACTTGATTGTCTGTGTCAGCGGGAGGAAGAGTGTTTGCTGTATCCATGTGTTTTCCTGAGTGGATGAGCGCATTCATGCCAGCAGGGAATTCAGCCCTGTGGGAGTAAGGCTGAAGGGTGTCTGTCTGGCCATCAGTATGCTGGAGACTTACTCAGAAAATGGGACTTGACAGATACGCTCTGCTGCACAAAACTGAGCAACATTAATGGTGTTGCCAAATTTAACTTACAGCCATCGTCCAAACTGTTTTTCATTAGCTGTCCCAGCTGTGTCACTGCTGCTGACGGGAACTGGCCTCCACAACCTGCTCTGTAAACACTTTCCAGAGCTCAGCTTGGACAATGATTATGACTCTGCTGCTGTGAGTCTCCTGGGTTGGATCTGGGTCTGTCTGTAGGAAAGGATTACAAAACAGAAGGCTCATATCATCACGGTTTGTTTATGGTGGTTTTGGGAAATGCCAGAGCAGCACTACAGCTTGGATCTTTCCATTGAAGCCTGCAGAGTCTCTGTAGAGAACCTGTCTGCTCTGCACTGCAGTAGCACTGATCTTAGTCCAGAAACTATTCGGGTATTTTTGGCTGCACTTTGGAGAAATTCATTCAGTCTAATGGCATGTCAAGGAGGAAAAACAAAAGTATTTAAGAGCCTGAGGTTTGAGGAGTTGGCTGTTGCACACTGGGTGGAATTCTGAATGGAAAAATAGGGTGGATTTCTGCTATGCAGTGCTAGTTGTCCAGACCTATGGCGCTACCTCGTGTCAGTTAAATACTATATAAAAACTACAGGATGACTGCTACTAAAGGCTCGTATTCTGTTGCATTTCATAGGTTCAAGATTTCCTGTAACCCCAGACTGAAATAAACATGTATGCTGAATTGTTTTGAATTATATTCCATTAGCAATATTAGCCACCTATTTTGCAAGTGCTTTAGATAATTTTAATAATATTATAAATAAGCCACACTCTAATAAGTCAGAAGGTTGTAAGACAATTAAATGAAAATTGGTTTAGGGTTAGTACAGGAGATGACCAGGCAGCTGAACATGCCAGTGTAGAGCATAGCAGAAGGAGGCTGTAGTGTTTTCTTGTAGCTGTCTCTTGAGCCCATAATTGTAGGATGGGAAATCTAGAAGCAAAAGAAATACAAGAATAATAATCTTGAATGCTCTTCTGTCTCCTGGATCCCATCTGTAATTCACCCAAGCCTGTGCTGGGGAGGTGTTGCACACATGTAAAAGGAGCTTGCTAATACTCATCATCTTACCAAAACCCTGTCTGAAGCATCTGAAGGCACTGGGTTCCATCCTGAAACCCCCCATGCTTGCCTGTGTGCTGTGGGCAGGCTGGCAGGGAGAGTGCCTCCTGGTGTTGCCTGTTGGACTTCGGTCAACACAGCTGCCTGTGGAAGATAGAGAGCTCAGCCTATGAATCTCTTCAGTACAATACTGTAAAATCTGATTTCTCCTGGCACTGAGCTGCTGTACACTTTGCATTTTTGTTTGGCTGGTGGAAATCCTAAGAGTGAGTGAGGCATCAGGCACTTAATATTGTTGTTGTCACTCAGGAGAGATTTGCTTACTAGTGGTGACTTATTTACATAATTAAATTCAAATGAGTGGTTTCAGACACTTAAACTGCTTGTTCCTGTGTTTTGTGAAAATCCATTGATGCAACAATCTATGTTTATGAAAAGCTGAAAGTGTGAGAAATATGGTAAATTTTGCAAGGAGCCTGGCTGGGTGGAGATGCTCCTGTCCTTCCTGCCTGGTTATCTGCATTGGGGTCAGAGTGGTGAATCATGGTAATGTGCAAGGAGCAGCAATATTCTCTTCTGTTCTCCATATGGAGATGGCCAGTGTGAGTCCCATGGGGAGGATGACTGGAGTGCTGTTGTTGGCCAGGTTGTGTTTGCATGAAGTGCTGGGGGAAGGACCTAATGCAAAACCCTTGACCAGAGCTATGTCCTCTTGCAGAGATGCACTCAGAGCTGCCAGCGTGCTTTATAATCAAGTTGATGAGGGCGTTCACCGACTGGTGATGCTGTCAAACAAGCGCATCCAGGAACTGGAGCTGGTGATGGAGTTCGAGAAAGTGGAAGAGTGTTTTAAGGAGGTAAGACCTGCCTGTCAGTTCCAGTGACTGCTGCCCTCTGACTGTGTGTTCCACGGCAGGTACTGGGCCTGTTGATCTGTTGTGTGAAGGTGTACAGTGATGCTTGATGCTTAAAAAGAACAGCTGAACATCAGAATTGGAGATAGAGTTTCAGAAGTGCTGATAATCAAGCCACTTATTTCCCTGGTATCTCTTGATGCCAGGTGAAAGTCCCCTGGCTTCTCTCTAGGTGTGGATCAGTCAAACCCCATAAACATCTGTTATCATCATAGGTAAGCAATACACTTGGAAGTTGGGTGTCTTTTTTGACCCTCTCAGTGAGACTGTTGATGAGGCATTCTTCATACCGCACCTTGAGAAGCAGCAGAGCGATGACAACAAGCTGATAATAAGTCTGCGTGTCCCCTCTGGGCTGTAGTTCCTGCAGGCTTTGCTGACATCCTGTTGCTGAATATCCCTGCCCCACGCTGGCTGCCCATCCCTGTCATGTACTCTCTTGTTTAGATTCCTGTGCTGTTCTCAGGTCCCTGATAGCTGATAAGTCCAGCCACACTCCTTCCCCTCTGGGTGCAGCACCAGGCACACTCAGTTTGCCTTTGGGTGCAGCCCTCTCTACAGGCTCCAGGCAGGGAACAGCCTCTTGTCCTTAGTCCAAGAGCCATGCTCAACTTCCCACCCCCTGCACTTCTGTGGGACCTTCTACTCCCTTTGTTTGGTGCTTATTGAAACGCCTGACAGCCATGGGATAACTGAAGCAAACAGGCACTGGCTTTCAGAAGGACTTTTGAAACCTGTAGCCATGTTGATAGAGGACCTCCAAAAGTCATAAAGCAGCTCAGTCTGAGCATCCATCAGAGCTGATCAGTCCTTTCAGTGTTGCAGATCCCTAAGCCTGAACTCAGCCTTGAGATTATGGAGTTGCATGGTCTCCTGTGCTGTAACTCATCAACAATGAGAGGTTTTATGTGCCCTTAAAAATCAGTATTAGGATCAGTTTCAGCATTGCTCTTCTGGGACTCTGGGCTCCTCTCCCCTAGTGGGAACTGAATTTGCAAAGGAGGCTATAGCCTACCTAGTGTTTTCACAGGCCGAAGTTCTAATGACTTCCCATTTGGAGGTAGACACTTGGGCGCCATGCGAGATGTGTTCAGGACAAGAAGTGTGTTGCAAGAACCTGCTAGAGACTCTCTTAAACACACAGGTTCCTAATACCAAATAGAAATGAAAAAAGGCACAAAAGCAAGCATTGCAACCTGTTTCTGTTTTAAGCTGAGCTTTATTTTTTTTTGTTGAATTGAGTAACACTGCTGCCAGCTTACTTTGCTTGTAGATCACCAGTGATGGCAGCAGCTGCTCCTGCTGTTAAGCCTGCCTGGGAGCTTTT
This sequence comes from Drymodes brunneopygia, assembly GCA_013400955.1. NCBI lineage: Eukaryota > Metazoa > Chordata > Aves > Passeriformes > Petroicidae > Drymodes > Drymodes brunneopygia. Next base: position 180,707 of record VZTZ01001552.1, read on the forward strand.
GGCAGCAGCAGTGTGCCTCTCTGCAGTACTGAGAACCCACCCCCATCTCTTTCTCTTGCTAGTGGGCTTGTTCCTTGTAACCTCCTCACAGTCCACAAAACCAGGAGTTTGTCCTTGGCTATGGGGTTGACAAGTTGGGATATGAATTCAGATGACATAGGAAAACAGAATGTGTGGGTGTTAGGAAGCACTTAGTCTGTCCCTTCCCCCAGGTGCACCTATGCCTGGAGCATTGCAGACAAGTTCACCAGCCTGTTTTTAAAACCTACTGATGATGGAGATGCTGTGTTATTCTGCCTGGCCTCCTATGACTGCTTTGCTTTTAGGATGCTCTTGTTAGTCAATCCTCTACCCCTCTTTGAGGATATGGGCTGATGACTGCAACAGTAGCTGGGCTCAACTGAGAAACACGCAGTTGCTGCTCAGCTTTGTGGAGAGCTGCCTTCAGAAAACCATAGCTGTGAGTCCCAGAGAACCATGAAACACTGCAGATGGGGAGAATCCATCGGTACATTCACACTGACATAGTTCGTGTCCTGCTAGTAAGAAAAGGAAGTGATGTAGGAAATCTGGCAGCAAGGAGATTTGATCCCAGTTGGGGGTAACAATAATAGGAATGTCAGGCCAGTCTGCAGGTTGCAGAGCTTGCTTTAGACCATGGCTCACCCAAAGCAGAGCCCAGGCAGCCACTTGCCCTGTTTATGCCTAAGGCTAGTGAGCAATAGCAGATCTTTTCAATTACTCTGTAACCTGAAGTGGAAAACTCTTAGCAGGAGGCTCAGACTGAAATGCCAGCATGGGGGGGAGAAGTCTACACACATTCTTTCCAGTAATGAGATGACCAGCATTATGAGAGTGGTTCCTTGCTCTTTCCACATAAAGGCCTATGTTGGTGAGTAGCACAGAGTGACTAATAAGCAGGGCTTATCCCTTTTCTCCTAGGTCAGCAGTTGGATTGAGAATGTTGGCAGAAAACGGCTAAAGGAAACTACCAACCTGGATGATTCTTTGGAGGTGCTGCTTCAAGCACAAAAGCAGTTCAAGGAGTTTGATCTTGTTGCCAGTGTAAGTGTTGTCAGATTGGAAAAATACATTCTCCAGTGTCTGAGTTGGTGCATGTATGTCTTGTATATGCTCAGCCAAACACATGATGCTAAGAGCGTTCATCACCGAAGTGTGTGTCATTCCTTCTCACTACATAGTGTCCCTGCTCTCCTTTTGCAGACAAAGCCACCAGCTCAACACATAGTAGATGGCATTTAGCAGTCTTGTGGAAAATACTGCCTTTTTTTGATCCTAATTGAGCCATGGTCTTGCTGTGTAGGCCTTTCCAAGCTGCTGTGTGACAAGTGGAAATTGTAAGAGATCAGGCTCCAGAATTCTACTGTAAACAAGGACACCCCTGCTCATGTGATTTGAACCTTAAAAACTGGTCTAATTAGCTCTAGCTGTTAATGGCCTTGAAGACTACATAGTATTGATTCCAGTTCTCTATCCTCATAAGCAATTCCTTTTTTTTCTCAGGAATATTGCAAAAGGGGACAGGAAGCATTAAAGAAGAAGAATCAATGGGAAGACTTTTCCTTTGTGGATGTGCATTCTTACAGGGCAAAGCTGCAGACCTACGAAGATCAGCTGGAGGAGTTCTGCACCCAGCTGGATGAAACCAGGCACCGAGTCTGTGAAACAGTCAGGCTGTATGAATTCTTTGACAAGGTAAGACAAGGCATCTGCCTTATGGAGGAGGGTGTAAAAAGTCTGCTTGGACTCAGTCCAGTGCTAAATTGTTTATGAAAGGTGTGAAATGTAGTATTTACTCCATCAGGGAGCTAGATCTATAACCTGCAGCAGTCCCCTCATGCTCATGTGTCTGCAGTGATTTTTTTCAAGTCAGTGTGTGGGAGAAGTGGTGGGTGTGTCTTCCAGAAAATGTCCACATCTGTTAAGCATAGAGGTTTTCTGCTCTCTGAGCTGGAGCCTTTTAACCCCTTTTGTGGCCACAGTGGACAGAAGGATTGTGGCAGTGCTGGCTCTGATGACAAGGCCCAGGAGATGGGCTGCTTGTGTCCAGTCTTGGCCGTCTTGGCAGAGTAGGCTGCCTGCATTTTCCTGCTACATCCTTACACACTGACAAATTCAACCTGTTGGCCCATCAGGAATGGCACCCTGCTCTTCAGTCCTAAATACACTCCAACTCCTCCCATGTGGAGGCCCGTGTGAGGAAAGGGAGCACCAGAATGGAGATCTGGAAAGTGTGGCTGAGGGAACAAGGGATCCCTGGATCATCACAGGGATTTGGGAAGAAGGAGGAGAGGATGTGTGTGGCGACTGTGCTGAGTGCTTGACCTTCTCACCTGTTTGTTTTAGTGCAAATGCTCCCATTTAGCACATCTGCAGTTGTATTTGGTGTTCTTTAATTTCTAAATGAATAAGCAGTAGGATTTTCTAAGTGCATTTTAAAATACAGCTTTGGCAAGAACAGAAGGCCAAGGAGTCTGTGCTCCATTTATTCCACACTTGTACAAACATTGGGTATTGAAGTTCTCAAATTCCAGAAAGAATAGACACTAAAAGTTAAGCTGTACCAGATGTAGGTGCCACTTAGTTGCTGTCTCCGAGCTGCCTTGGCAGCCAGAAGTGCTCAGGGGAGGAGGGAGGAAATTCAGCTAAATTCATGCAAACATGGAAAAGCGTCCTGCGTGAGGCAGAAAAGTGGAGAAGGCAGCTCAGAACACTGCTGTCAGGGCAGTGAGGATTGAGTTTGTTTGGTGATGCTCTGCAGGTCTGCTCTGGCTCATTTCTGCAGTTTGCTGTGCAGGTGGGGGACCCTCTTACTGTGGAAATATGTAATTTTTTTTTTCACCCCAATGGAGAGAGAAGTGCCTCTCATGCCGTAGGGGAATGGCAAGAACCTGTACTCTGCTACCTCACTGAACAGACATGTTCAGGGGCTGCTCTGGTACCTGAACACCCCTTGCCATCATGGGGGATCCTGGGAACAGTTTTCTCATGTTTCTTCTGGTAAATAAAGGCACACAAAAGCACCAAGCCTTGCTTGGCATATTGACAGTTCTGCAGCCAAGCCAAACATTGGTTGTATGTGAACCATTCCAGCCAGAGCTGGAAGTCTCTGGAACACAAATGTGGACTGTAGCACATGATCATAGAGCCATACAATAGTTTGAGCTTGAAGGGATTTTAAAGGAATCATCCGGTTCCAACTTCCCTGCTACAGGCAGGGATGCCACCCACTAGACCAGGCTGCTACAGCCCCCATCCTGGCCTTGAACACTTACAGGGATGGGGCAACCACACCTTCTCTGGACAACTGGACTCTGTGCCAGGGCCTTACCACCCTCAGAGGGAAGAATTTCTTCCTAATAGCCAATCTAATCCTGCCTTCAGTCGGTTTGAAGCCATTCCCCCTTGTCCTGTCATTCCATGCCCTTGTCCAAAGTCCCTCTCCAGCTCTCTTGGAGCCCCTTTAGGTTCTGCAGGGTGTTTTGAGATCTCCCCAAAGCTTCCAGGCTGCTGCATGCTCTGTTCAGGCATGGAAATTACATTGTGGTGGTAGCTCTTGGGCTGCCAGGACAGTTGAACAGGATTCTGTAGCAAATGTGTTCCTCCACAGCTTCAAAGTCTTCTCAGAGTCTGGGTCATTTCTAGGAACACAAATCCTACATAGACCCCAACAGTGGCCCATTAATTTTCTGGGGGAATTGCAGCTTCTTTTTGGTGGATGAAAACTCCAGGATGCAGTCCTTGGCAGCAGCAGCAGCCCTCTTGGTTGTGCTTTTCATGCTGCACGGCCCCAGTGAAAACAAAATAATAGTGGCACAGCGTGTTTGCACACTGCTTTGTGTGGAGGAGAGGCAGCTGGCTCAGGGAGGGAGGAGGATTTTGATCTCACTGGTTTCAGTACAGCTATAAACAATTCTGGTGGTGTAAATATACCATGTGTGTATTGTGAACCAGCGGCCAACCGAAACCAGGAGTGTAGGGGGATACATCCTGCAGCTGTAGGATCAGTGCAGAAATTGCTGTACAGCAGAAAAGTTCTTTCAGTGCCTGTGAGTTTGATCTTGATCTCCAGAATGCTTTCTGCCTTCCCAAAGCAAAGTTAGTGGCGTGGTCTGGGAGGTGGGGGATAAGCAGATGATTTTATCTAAACTGATTTCACTGTCTTCTGATACTGAGCTGCTTTTGACCTTCCTGCAGTGATCTTGTCAGTGCCTGCCTAACTCACTTCTCTCTTCCCTAATATCTGAGGGGATATCTACAGCAGGAGTCTACAATAAGCAATGTCCTTGATTTTCCTTCTGGTAAAGAGCCTGCAGAGTGCCAAACCCCAGGATTTGGGGAAGAAGCCCAAGGATGCGTAAGCAATGTACACTATGGTAATGAGCTGGCAAGCTCAGCTCTCCAGACATCTCAGCATGTGCCAAGGGAGTGGAGCTCCCACCACGGGGATCATGCTGTTCTCCCCTCACGTACCTCACTGCCTCCTGGGAATGGGAGGCTCCATTGTGCTAGCCCTCCTGCATGTGGTGGGCAAGTGTTTTGTAGGGCACTGCCTGTGGCTGCCAGACAGTCCGTGGGATAGGACAGCGTAACCCCATATGCCCCACCAAGATGCTGTACTGTGTTTTTTCACTGCTTGGCAGTTCCTGAAGTCTTGTCAGATCTCCTTGCAATGAGGCAGGCTGAGCTGGGCCAGACCACATGGAGCTTGCACATGGGCTGGCAGGGTTCCCTCCCCAAAGACTTGACTGGTGCCAAGCTAGATGTTTCCATTTGTCCCCACTTCCTTAGCAGCAGGAGCCCTTGGTGCCTAGCAGGGGGTGGATCATGCCTGGGCTGAGGCAGGAGGAGCAGTGAAGGAAGCTGCCTTCCCCAGCTCTGACTGTGGGCTGGAGGATTGTTTTTCAGTACCACAAAGTCAATGTGGGCATATTCAGGGACCTGCCATCTCCCTGTGGCTTCAAGCCTGGTTTGGCCACTGTCCCTTGTTTACTCAGTTCCAAGACTACATTGAGATCTGGCACCATACAGTGCTTTGGGGAAAAACTGGGAAGCTGAACAAGCAAGGGTATGTATGGTGTACCAAAAACAGGGATGTCTGTTTTGTTCTGAGGTTCCTGCAAGGACAGTCTCCAGTATCCTTTTCGCCTGCTCTCTCTCCTGGCTTCATAATAACACTGCCATAGGTACACCATCAAGACTAGGAGCAGCCACAGCAAGTCTTCCTCTCCTTGTTTATCTCACTTTTTCCTTTCTCAGTCTCTCTCTAGGTGAATTACTTCCCAGAACACTTATATCCCATGCTCTTGACTTTAAGTGAAGTGCAGGTTATGTGGACTGCAGGTTTGAAATGGCCCATGTGACAGCTGTGTGCCCTGTCAGGACTGAGCATCTTACTTGCAGCAGCATGTCCAGTGAGCCAGAGCACACAGCACAGTCTCTGCCAGGTCTGGGATGACAACCAGTCCTGAAGGTTGGGAGCAAAGGTGCATGATCCTTGCTGGCACAAGTCACTCTGGAAAAAAGCACTGACCCAACCAGAACGGGCAGCGTCCCGTGGCAGGTTCAGCACCTGCATACCCTGTGGCTGTGTGGTGATGTGGTGCCCAGAGCTGAACTGCCTGCATCATTACAGGAGGGCCTGAGGCAGCTCTGGGGGCATTTTCCTGCTTCTCAGGATGTTGTGCAAGATGGTGCCTCATTGGTGCTCAGGGAATGTATGGTCATTGCCCTGCCATAGCTTGTGAGTGTTGCAGCTTGAGCCCTTGCCTTATGTTTGCTTTCTGAGGGAAGCTGTTAAGCTCCAGTTCCCACTGCTCAGGATCGGTGGAGCAAGGCGGGTTGAGAAATGGTAGGGTTTCCCATACTGGGGTTTCTTGGGGCTCTGTTCCACAAGCGATTCCTTCAGTGGTGTTCTCTGTCTGCCTCCTTTGGATCTTTTCCCTCAAAGAACCCCTGACCATCAGCCTCTGCTGATCCTTGTTCCTCAGTTGTCTGTCTTTTCTCTGCTGCACACAAGGAGCAGCTGCTTCTGACCTCTGCTTGGAGTGGGCAGAATATTGCCCGCCCCCTCTCCATCTGTGTTTTCATCTCCATGAACGGGTTACCTGTGCTCATGGGTGGATCTACCCCCACAATGGGTTCTCCTGTGCTCTCCTCCTCAGCCACTTTGTTCTTTGTGGCTTAGAAAACAAAGCCTTTGGCAAGTGAAGGAGGTGCCTGCCCTTCCTGGGGGAGGGCCAGCTGGCCTGCATTTGATTATGGCAGTGCCTCCTCATCCCTCCCCATTGTCCTGGCTGCTGTAGGAATGCCAGCCTTTTTGCGCTCCATCCCATGAGCAAGTGTTGCTGCTCTGGGGCCCAAAGAGGGGCTGGGGCCCTTCTTCCCATCACTCTTGCCTCTCTGCACATCTCCATGCACCTTTCTCTGCAAGTCGCATTCAATCCATCCCGGCTCCAGCAGCAGACGGACACAGCAAACGCTCTTGTAAGTACCAAGTGTGCGGTGCCCCGGCTGACGTGTGAGTTGTACTGATATTGTTTGGAAACAATGTAGAGAAGGCTTTTCACTCGGTTGCTTATGCGTGTCTGTGTGCATCCAGCATGAATCAGAGTGCTTTGTGTGCAGCTTTTGTGCGCTCAGACAGAACCCTGTGGGCTGTGGGCATCTTTGCGTGGTCCCTCTGAATCCCAGGGTTGTGCTGTCTGTCGTAGAGCAGTGCCTGTCCCTCTTTCTCTTTATTAGAAGTTATTGCATGGTCATTTCAGTGGGCATAATTTACCTGCAGCTAGAAGTTGCTGTGGAGGCTGTGTGTTGCAGAATGACTGGATGTATGTGCAGGGCAAGTGGTACCTCTCAGCCTCCAGGACTTCTGTCAAATGTTGTGGACAGCACAGGAGGGGGCTGCTCTCCCGGACTGCTCCAAGGTTTGCTGGGTTCCTGCCCCGCAGGTGGCTGAGACCTACTGGCACAGCACTCCCAGCTTCCAGAGATGGATCTGATCTTAGATTTGTCAGCAGAAATCCAGAATATGCCAAATAAGTTGTCTTCCACAAATGTTATCTCTGACTTCTCCACAAAAGTTTCAGAACAGAGACCTGCTGATAACCTTGTTTTCTGCTATGTTTCGTTTCTGATTATGTACCAGATATAATTTTGTAGATGATAGTTTTGAGGGGAAAAATGTCCCTTCCAGGTTTGATGTTTCTTTTTTCTTTGCCTTTGATGAAAAAAGGAGGGTTGTGAATGCTGGTCTGTGGGAAGCTGGAAAGGATCCTGATGTCTGCAACCTAAAAGAGTGATTTTTCTGAAGCAGGCTGTTTGGCATAGTTTGAGAAGTAACTTTACTGAAAGGGTGCTATGATTCCCTGCTCTGGGAATGTGCTTGGAGAAGTGCAGAGCAGAACTTAGCACCAAAGTGGAAAAAAAGGGTTTTTGATGTGTCCTCACTGTAGCGTACTTACTGTAAACAGAGACACAGGTCTGTGTGCCTTGATGCTGCCAGCTGTTCTGCACAGGTCCGAACATGGTTTTGCCCCCCAGTACCTTGGAGCAAATGAGATTTTGCTATGGTTTGTAGTAAAGTCCCTGGGCCTTAACATGCACTATTCTCTCTCCACCCCTGTGCAGAGATTGGCTTTGCTGTTCTGAGGATGGTCTGCACAACATTCCCAAATAACAGTTTTCATCTGGTTACTGATGCAAGTTCTCAGGATGATGAAAGGATATCCAAAAGGCACAGGAGAGGAATATTTACTGTGCTGTTTTAGGAGAAGCCACTGTTGTCTGGCTTCAGCATTGTGTGACAGCAGCTGTCTCATCTCTTTTTCTCTCTCCTTCCTCAGTTATGCCTGTAAAGTCGTGCCCCTAGACAGACATCTAGTCTGATTTGTTCTCCTATTTCAGGGGTGTCCTTTTTCATGCACAGCCTGAAGCAGTTGGGAGAATGAGCCTCGAGGTTGGAAAATCGATCCTCTGGCAGAGTTCATGCAAGGTTAATGCGTGAAATCTCTCCCCTCTCCTTCCTGCCAGGTTTTTGCTGGAGAAATCTTCTTGCAAGGTTAAAAAGCATCTAATGTTTACTTTCCTATCAAAGTGTATTCACGCATTAGAAAGTTTCTGCTTTACCTTGGAGATAGCCCTCTTGAGCAAACAAGGAGTCCTGAACACTTAAATCTGATCTGCTACAGATCAGATTTTTCTGTCTTGCAAAATCAGTGATTTGGAAACTGTTCTGTCTTTTGAATTCTCCAGTAAATCACTGCTAGCTCTACTGGTGCTTGAGTTATTTTCTCCCAGGTTTCACCAATAACTGTATTGTCAAATGGGCAGCATAGCAGTGCCTATAGCCCTGGCAAGCTCTGTGGCAGGAGGTAAAAGCTAAATAGTAGTTAGCACCAGCACTCAGTGCTTCTTTCTGGTTGCACAACATAGGTGTGAGACTCATTTGTCCCTCGATGTTACAAGGCAGCAGCAGTGAATTAATTAGGTTTTTGTCATGTGCTGAATCCAAGCACAATTTGCAGTTGAAGGTGAGAGGTTCTTGGGTTGACAGTTTTAAGCACCTGTCCCAGCACCTCATGCAATGCTTTAGTGCAGTGTGAGGTCTGTGATGTGTTTGTGACATGTGCAGAGAGGCAAAGCCTTGATCCATCTGGGGTCCTTCTCCCTCCTGCTGTGCTGGCCAAATTCTTCCCCTTTGTGGAGGACACAGCAGGAAGAAGAGGCTGAGGGAGCCAGCTAGTGTGTAGCATATGTTGGGATGTAGGATATTTGCCCCTCATGTGCCTTCTCTGATCCAAGGAGTGGATGTTCTGCCACTGGGTGTATGCAGGAGGCAATGCCTGACATGCTGAAACTGCCTTCAGCCTTGATTGTTAGAGCACCTCTGTGTAAAAATTCCTCTGTGTCCTTGGCTGCCATGAGAAGAAATTGAAAGACAGCTTGGGCCCCTGTCAGGTGGGTTCAAATCTCCTGCAGGATCACAACACTGGGAGCCAGTCAGTCATGGCAGGGAAACAGCATTTCCTCCCAGCAGGTTTAGGGATTTCCCAGTTCACATTGCAGCTGAGGTGCAAGGTCAATGTGTTGTGCTTGAGGTGTGAGATCTGATGCCTGCAGAGATTTTCCTTCAGCCGGGCCCAGCCTTGTACATGTGTGCAGTGTTGAGTTTGGGTGCTTTTTTTCCTTCTGATCTTGGGATAGAAGCTGCACAGGGTGACAGATTTTCTGAATTTTTGTGTGCTGGCATCCATCTGGATGCTCGGATCCTCCTGGAGACTGGAATTCCCTTTAGTCATGGGAGTTAAATAGATCTGTTCAAGCAATCTGGTCATGAAGCTCTCCTCAGTGTACAGATGGAACTGAAGCTCACAATGGCTCGATCTGCATATCAAAGCCCTGGACATATGGACAGGGCTCTCCCAAGCACCCGCTGCCTCTGTAGAGGCTTCTCTGGCTGCTTTGCAGGGCTTTGCACTCTCCAAGTACATCTTGATGTGCTTTTAAACCAGGGAGCTGTTTCCAGCATTGTCAGTTCCCCTGGGGAAGAGAGACACAGCAAATGTGCTGGGTGTCTGGATCCAGTTTCAGCTCCACATCTCCCAGGGCACAACCACCCACAGTGCAGTGCAGAGAGATCCCAACACATCGTCGTTGAGCAGAGTTTGGCTCAGCTTGTCACAAGGGAAAGGATATGAAATTAAGACTACAGAGAAAGCACCCCATGTTTCCCCATGCAGGCCCAAGGGCATTCTGGAGGTTTTGCAATCCCCAGCATGGAACACTGAGCACGAAGAACCTCATTAAAAGGGAGCCAGTACAGGGCAGAGGGGAGACACCCACCACAGTCCAGTCTGTCCACACTCGCCTGTGGGGTGCTATTACAGTGGGGTATTTGTACAGTGTGATGATGTGACTGTCGGGACAGATGTAAAAGCAAAGCATGCAAAAAACCTCTGGAGGTGACATTAGTCTCTGAATGGGGTAATTCGTTGCTGTTGTGCAAGTTGCCAGCTCCAGCTTTGGTGACTCACACATCTCACTGTTGCTTGATCTTGAGCTTGGCTGGTAACATGAGGCTCTTGGCTCATGGGTGCTCAAAGCTGCTGAAAAAATGGGCAGTGCCTCAAATGTGAAGAGGCTGGTTTGCAGCAAAGGCAAACATTGAAGTTTCTGATTTTACTGGGAGCAAACTTGTCCCCTGGTCCTCTGGACTTGGGAGCTTTTAAATGCTGAGAAAATCCCGATGGTGAGACAGAAAAATAGGAGGAGAATAATCAGTGCAGTATCTACCCAAAGCTGCAGTCATGGGAGACTGGAGCTTTGAGGAAGGCAAATCTGCCACTTGCTGCCCAGCTACCTGGGGGGTAGTTTTATACATGCATACACATGTAAATGTACACATACATGTCATATATATGTACGTGTGTGTCTGTACATAGATATACGGTGAAACTGGCACAGGCTGCTCTTGTGGAATCTCAGAGTTGCTGTGGAGAGGGGTTATTGTAGCTGCTTGTGATTCATCAGGTGAGTCACCCTGTTTCTAATGCACACCCCTAGGTGCTGCCTGGCAGTGGCAGCAGTTAGAGAAAAGAAGGGCAAGCACGCGTCCTGCACGACAGCTCCAGCACAACGAGCCACATTTACCCTTTGGGTCCTCGTGCTGTCGTCAAGAAAGCAGAAATCATGTGCAATCTTATTTTAGCCAATTATATTCTCCTGTAATTAGGCTCTCCTAGACTTGTCATGCCTGGCTGCCCAGAAGGCAAACGAAGGGATTTTTGAGCTCAGTTCAAGGGTGCTGCTGCAAAAGGATGCCCAAGCACGTTGCTCTAATGAGCAGCCTTTGATGGTACATGGACTGTGGCATGCCCAGACCAACCATGACAGGTGCTGCTTCCCTGACCCCTTGTTCTTCTTTCCTGCCCAGCTGTGGATACTTGCTTGTTCTCCTTTCTTGTGCTTAAGTCCAAGGAGTTTGCAGTTTGTGCTTGTGTCTCATTCTTTGCCCTCCCAAAGTGTTTGTACAGCAGCTGGCACTTGGTAACTGGCAGAAATGCAAATACAGGATTTAAAGTTTATTTTCCTTAGCAGCTAGTTTTAGGCAAACTGATGATTTCAGTGATCTGTTCTCCCTTGGAGGAGGGGAGGCTGTCTGAGCTACACAGCAACTCAGAAATGGTTTAGCTTCATTTTGTGAGTTCTTTTCTTAGTCTTTAAAGCTGAGCTTTTACCAGCTACATCCCATGTAGGACACAGTTTTGATCTGGTTTGTGCTGCTAATGAATCGCAGGCAGGGCTGCAAATGCAGTTTGGAAAAGCTGAGTGCTTCAGAGGGGTAAGAGAGTAACAGCAAACCTCTGCATAGAGGGGAGATTACTTCTAACTCAGTGGCTTTGCTGAAATGCTTGTGCTCTGAAATTACATGTTTTCTTGTGTCCATGTGTAGTTGCCTGCTTGTGAAGCCACAGATCTTGGTAGAAATGAGCAGGGGCTCTGGCTCTTAGAGATGTGGAAAAAACATCACAATGTCTAGGAGGGATCAGTGTTTCTTCCATGGCTCTTATACATTGGGTAGTGGTATACTTCGCATTTTGCTCAAATTTGGGGTCAGTTGGGATGCTTTCTCTCCCTATTTTTTGCACTGTGAAAGGGTATCTGGCTTGTGCCCAGTCAGGGTGTTCTCTGCACAGTTCAATAGCTCTCATGTGAAGCACGGCCCCTTCCCCCTCTGCCTTGTCTCTGGTTACCAGGGCCCCCCAATCTGGTATTTAGGCTAGCAGCATTTGCTTGTGAATAACCAGAGCTGAGATGATGCACTGAAGCAGTGGCCCTGCCACTGGCTGTAGGGGATAATGTACAGCACAGAGCTGGGCACAGCTGGGGTATGGACTCCCTCTGGACAGATGGGAAGGTAGGATGAAGCCTGTGTTTAACCAACAAATAGACTTGCCAAGGGACCATCTGCAGGTATCTTGCTCTTTACCTCCTCACTTACTTCATCCAAATGAGTGGTGAGCTGACTACTTTGTGCTGAAGCTGCTTGGTCTCTTGAGTTAGCAGAAAAACAGGCTTGTCACCATTCACCAGCTGACAGTTTTTGTGGTAAGTAAGTTTTTAGCCTGGGTAATTTTGCTTTCAATATATTTTGATGTAAACTGGCTTTTAAATTGTGGTCCTTCTGAGCTGTCAGCATCTAAGGCAGTCTCCCACCATGGGTCCTGCTAACAGTGTGCATGCAGCAGCCCCTGTCCCCTGTGACAAGGGACATAACAGTTTTGTGAGCAGGGGTCACTTCTCAAAGCAGCCTAAAGCCACGTTGGACTTTAGAGGGAATAAACCCAAATGAGCATCTGTAATGACAGATGCATTTTCTTGCAAGAGAGCTACATTTACTTTGGAATTGTGCTCTGGTGGGTCCCTGTCACTCTTTACTCCTGTGCTGGGAGTGCTGCAATCGTTGTCTGAGCTCTGCAGGTTCAGTACCCAGGCAGAGCAAGGCAGCTGCAGGACTCAGAGCCTATGTGACACCCTGCATAGCTGTTGGGAAGTGCTTTGTTTAGTTCACAGCTGTACCTGTGATGCTTTTAACTTTTCTGGCTGCACCAGTTTTGTCTCTTTTGCTGCAAGCTAACCTCATTGTGCTCTTAAAGCTCACAGCTGAGTTAAGGGCAGTTAAAATGAGCACAGTGGTGGTGAGAAGAGGTCTGGTTAAATGGAGGGCTGTGCAGTTGTTTCTTGTCACAGAGTCAGTTGTGTCTCACTGAGAAACAGCAGAGTGGAGCACATCCTGGATGCAGGAGCTGCACCAAGCTGGATCAGGGCTTGTTTGATTATGTTGGTTTCTTTTTTGCTGTCCTTGGCAGTGTTCCCAGCTGTTGTGCTGCTTCCCTCTCTCTGAGCTGTAGAGAGCAAGGGAGATGGGGGCTTCCAGTCCTGGGACGTCGCCACAAAAGAGTGAGAAACTTGGTCTGTCTTGTTGCTCTGCTTCAGTCATCATATCCACAATTATGGTTCCATCCCTGCCTGTATTGTTGCTCCCACCAGGACCAGTCTTGACTTTTCATCACCCCTGTCTCAGTTGCACTGTGCAGTCACTTGAGATTCTGAAGGAGACCTTCTCACAGCAGAGATAGTCACCCACTCCGGTGCATTTTTCATCTGCAGAAAGTTGATCTGCCTATCTCTGCCTATTCAGACACTTCATTTCCCATTTGTGAAGAAAAATACAGTTGCAGTTATCATCTCCCCACAGGAAGGGATGAAAGAGGTTTGGACAAATGCAGGCCCCCTGAAATTGCCCCTTCTGGCATATGTCTGAGATGCACAGTGTCTGCTCCTTGTTTTGGCTACCCAGAAGGTAGAGCTCTTAGAGGTCACTTAACCTTGAGTATGCAAGGAATCTGATAGGTTTGGGTTGAGGAGGTGTAATTTCTTAGTGGTGGCTCAGGTGAGGATCCAGGACCCCTGGAAAGCTTTCAGTGCTGGCGGTGTGCCCTGAACCAGAGCTGAGCAACTTCTCTGTGCCTGTGTTTGCAGATGGTACTTGAGTGGTGCCAAACCCAGCAGACTCCAGGAGCTCCTGTCCTCGATGTACTGCAAGCTTTTTCCATGGTGAAATGATCAGAGACCAGCAGAGGATGTTGGGCTTAAGGGTTGCACCATAATCCTGTGAAGTCCCTGGCTTTTCCTTACAGCATGGCAGGTCCCTGAGAGGCCAAGCCTCTCCTGGGCAGCCTGGCAGGACCAACCTGTTACTGATACCTGTTGCAGGATAGGTCAGTCCTGTGTATGGAGGAAGCACATTTGTCTTTAATCCTGTAATTGAGAGTTCCAGTAACAACTTGCCTATAAAGATCAAAAGCTGAGGTACAGGTTCCTTCCCGCCTGGTTCCAGACATGGTTGGGAAGATTTCAGCTTCCCCGCACACAGGTGCCTCCTTTTATCTGAGCAGCTCTTGCACCTCTGCAGGGAAGCTGTAGGGCTGCCTGCTCTCCAAAAGCCCCTTGTCCAGAGGGCCATATCCTGGCTTGGTTGAGTGTTGTTTGCAGTCTTACTGGGGGGATAGATGACAGCAGTACTCCTGCCTGCATGAGGATGGGGGCACACTTGGTCCCTGGAGAGGAGTGCCATTTATGTGCAGAAAGGGGCAGTTGAAGCGGATGATGTGACTGGAGAAAGCCTTGGTGGTCACTTAGCATGTTGCCAAGCAAAGCTGCAGGATGTGGAGGGCTGCTCCATTGTGCAGGGAACAAAGCTGAGCTATTTGCTGGCCTGCAACAGGCACTAGTGATGGAAGGAAATGCCATAGAGATTGAGACTTATTTCTGCTCAGCCCTGGAGTCCTTGCCCAAAACAGAGACCATATGAAGATGAGAGGTGGTGGGGCTGCTGCCCTGTGTGGTTTGCAGCCCTGATGCCTCCTCACAGTAATTGCATGCAGATCTGCAGTTTCCAAGAAATAAAAGAAGTCTCTTTTCTCTCTCTCTTCCATCTGTGGAGGTGAGTACCCCAGCCTTAGTTAAGGCCTTCACGGGATATCTGCGTTCCTGACTGGTTACTGTAAAGTCCAGGCAGGCCTGCTGGCTGTGTCTCTCCTGCACATTGCCCTCAGCACCCTCTTTGACAGCCCTGAGTGCCTTTTGAGCTCAGCTTGTCCCATCACTGAGCAAAAGGCAGCCAGCATGCAGCCTTCAGAGAGGATCACCCATTGACCTCCACAGCCAGAGAGTTGAGATGTGCCCTTTCTTAGCCCAGATGGATTGCCAGCCCTTGCTCTGGGCAGAGCTGTAAGTGGCTGGTGTTGGTTTGCATACAGCTGGAAGGGGTGGCTCAAAACCCCACAGCAGAATAGGCCATCTGTCACTGCTGTGCAGATCTGCTGGGCTCCCCTGCACTTGGGGATTCACCTCACCTTGAAATGCTTCCACCTCAGGGAATAGAAGAATCTCTGCATCACAGATCAAAGCGGATTCCCACCAGAATCTGACATGTCCTCTGCCTCTGCACAGCCCTCCTGGCCCCCAGCAGTGGGCAAATCTAGAGCATAAAGCCTGGTTCAAGAGCGAGTCATGTCAGGGGCCTGTTGCTGCTCTAGGCAGGGCGATGGGAGGAAAGGGAGCTGCTGCACTTTCGATTGTCCCGTGCTGCAGTTGTGTGGGGCTGAGAAGCATTTTCCCTGAGCAGCTGCTGGTGTTTCTGAGCCGCTCCTTGCTCTGCATGAGTAATGGGGCTGGCTGCACGCACGCCATGCAGCTGCAGCTCCAAAGAGAATGTGGATGGCTGTGGGAGCTCCTGTGGAATCTGTCCCTGGAGTGACTCTACTCAGGCTGCAGGCTGTGCTGGCATTTAGCTCTCCTACAAACAGCAACGCTTGGCTGTCATAGCCATCCAGTGACTGAACATCACGTGAATGAAATACTTTCTGCCCTGCCTGTCTGTCACCAACACAGAGTGAGCCTGGCACCTCATCTGTTTGACCACTATGTCCCTGATGGGGATGCAGTGTCTACTTGCATAAAGCTTGGGTAGATTTTCTTGGTGTCTAAAACTGCATAAAAGTAAGTGATTTAAGCTCTCTGAGTAAAGGTTGTTACAAGTGAGGCTGCTCAGGAAATGGAAAATAGAAAAGCTGGTCACTTTGTTCCTGGCACTAAGCATGAATGTTGTTTCTCTGCAGGTACACAGGGCCTGACAGGCCAAGTGCTAGAGATAGTCTGGCTTACTACAGGGCAGCCAGTGATGTTTCTGCACATCCACTGATGTTGGGCAATTGGCAGAAGATGCCAGGCAGCCCTGTCCAGGGTGTTTTCCCCACCTTGTATATCTGATTTCAACAAATCAGCAACAAATTCAACAAATGTGTTCACTGATGAGCAGTAAAGTTCCCTGGCCAGGCCTACAGCAGCTGATCACATCTTATTTACTCTATCATTAAATCTTACCATCTCTGCTTTATAGAGAAAATGGTGGCTTATGAGCCTAAGTCAGATGTTTGTCTTTCTTCTGCTTTTGGTTGATGACAGACAGGTCTTGGTGCTGAGTCCCTTCCTTCCATGGTAATAAGGCACTCGCTCCTCCCTTATATTTGTCCCATTGGACCATGTTTTGTCTCACTTCTCTTGGTTGACTTCTGTGGCAGAACTGTTTTAGCAAGGCCAGCATATGCACCACTGCTAGAGTTAAGCCCCATGAAGCTGCTTCCAGCATTCCTGGAGTATTAGAAATAAACTGCTGAGCTCAGTATTTGACTAACCAGCACAAGCATGTAGTGCAGTGGCAAGCAGAGCCAGGCAGGGAGGCAGAACACAGCACACCACACAAGCTGCCAGCAGGCACAGAAAATGCACAAACTGCACGGTCTTGGATTCCTCCTTGCTGCAAGGATGGGTCAGAGCATTTGGGGTGATCCACAGAGCCCAGCTGTGGCTTCTGTGTGCTGTCAGCTCCAGGAAAACAGTGTAGGGAGCAGCAGTCCCATTGCTTGCAGCTTACTGGTGCCCCCTTGACCTTGTCCTGCATGGCAGTGGTGAAAGTGGCTGGGTAAAGGAGTAGGAAGAGTTCCAGGTTTTGTACTGAGCAGGGCCATACTGAGGTGTGAATTCCTGTAGTCTTAGCAACTTTCCCTGGGCCCCACTGCCTGGAGAGGACAAACATGGCCAGCAGTGTGGGTGCCAGCTCGCAGGGACCTGGCGGGGAGGTGGGGCTGTGGCAGAGCAGCCAGCACAGCTGAAGCCCTTTGCATAAGGGGCTGTTTGTTTTGCTGAATTGTTAAGCCCCATTGACAATAGCAGCCCCCCCCCAACTCTCCACACTCAAGGAACTGTGGTGGCCAGACACTGATCCTTTCTCTTGTCTTCAGGCACCGAATTAGGGTTATTCTTCACTAAGTCCCTCTGACTGGCTGCTGCTTTTTGTTCTCGCTCTGCAGGCATACGAGTGGGCCTTGGAAGGGATGCGACACCTTGCCTGTATCAGCATGGAGGACTGCAGCTCTGCCGAGCACTGTGCAAAAGTGATCGAGTGCCTGGAGAGTTACAAGGGGCAGCACCCAGACATCAGCACTGCCCGGTTCCAGGAGATGAAGGAGCTGGCCTGTGAGCTGAAGAGTGACAAGGGACTCAAGCAGTGGAAATTTGCATGGTCTAAATGCCAGGAGACCAAGCTGGTTTTTGAAAAGAAACTCGAAGCAGCCTTGAGAACAAGGAAGTCTCTGCTGTCAGACCGCAATCCAGCCATCGGGGAGCAGCCTCAGCTTGGCAGTGAGACTGGCACTCTGTCCCACCGGAGGCACTCTGAGGGGGCCACCTCCAGGTCCCACTGGGACAGGACTCACAGCACATCCCATGGCTACAACAGAACCAACAGCTCTCTGGAGTGGACGAAGGAGAAAGCTCCCTCACCCTCCCTGAGCTGCCCTGGTGATTTCGATGCTGGGGAAGTATTTGTCTGCCAAGCTGCTCTCAGCCCTGGTCCTTACTCAAGCAGAATTTCTTTGGCCAGCAGGGCTTGTAAGTCTCCAGCACTGCCTGAAGAAAAGCCAAACCTGGACAGCATATTAGAAACCTCAGAGGTGAAGCAGTCTTCTACATCCACTCCAGTCCCTGGGAAGCTGCCTCCCAGGAGACCTTTCCGGAAGGCCCAGAGCTTTGACCTGCCTTGTGGTGAGAGCCTGTGGTCAAGCTGCCAGAGGAATGAGCCAGCCAGATATGGCAACACTGGTGTCTTCATTAAGGGGCTGGAGGTGAGCAGCACTGAGCTGGTGGACAGGACGTTCGCCCTGCGGCAGCCAGCTGTGAGCAGCTGGGCTGCAGACTGCCTGCTGGAGGGACAGAGGGGCTGCCTCTCCGGGTCAGAAGCCAGGAGCTGGGGCAGGTAAGTGGCTGTGATACTTGATGCTCCATTTCTCAGGGTGGTGAAAAGGCAGCCAGCTGAGATTAGAGGAGCTCTGTAGTGGTGGTTACTTTGGCACTGGTTACAGGGCAGATAGATGGAGATGTAACTTCAGCTTCCCTACATGTGTGTGTGGTGCTGAGCAAGCCCACAGTGATGTCCCCACATAATCTGGCACCTTCCTTGGTGGGGAGACAGCGAAATGGGATTTGTGGCTCTTCCCTCACAGTGTCATTCCTCTAGGAGGGGAAAGTTCAGTTCTCAGCAGGAGAGGGAATCTCTGAACATTGCTGACATTGAAGGATGAGGGATTGCAGAAACAGTATTCAGGGACCTAATAAAGCTAGGGTGCAGGTGCAGTGGGAGAGCAGAAGCACAGGGCATCACCCCCTATACTTTTGGGGATGCCGTACCCAAACTGGTAGGGAGGCACTTCCAACACTTCGTGACAACTGTTTTACAGGTAAGAGGGTGTTTGTATTTGTGCTTTGGGGCTGAAATCCCTGGGTGTCCAACAGCTGGCATTTGCTGTTTTCCTTTCTGTCCTTGAGAATCTCAACTTAGCTGCCATACTACAGTGCATAGGCTTCGGAGAGCCCAGGGATATGAGCTGTTCTTGACAAGGGGTCTCCAGGCAGGTCTTTCAGTTGTTCTCACTGGAAAACTTTGAAAATAGAAGTAAAAAATGAATGTCAGAGGTGAGAAAAGAGTGCTGTATGCTGGGGGACCACCATTACTACTCTTGAGTGAAATGGCTGGGGACAGCGAAATCTCAAAGGGGGCTCCAGTATCCCTGGGATACTCAGAAAAGCTCATGGCAGGAACGTGCACCAGCAGATAGCAGGGTGACCTCTTTGCTTCTCAGGGGAGTGATGCAGCAGGCCTCTCGTGTCTGTGAGTGCTGAGCCAGTCCCACTGCTCTGTTCTCTGAACAGCCAGAGGAGTTGACTTGAACGAAAGCTGAAAGGCAGGGGAGGCAGGGACGCATTGGAGTAGTAATATTTGGTGCTACACTGCCTCACAGTGGAAACCTCGAGTACCTGAGGGGCATCCTTTGAGATGTGTGAGAGCAATCCGTGCTAGGAACTGTTGTTCACTGATGAAGTGTTAGGACACTTCAGTTTTACTCTCTCACTTTTACTAGGACAAGCACAATAGCACCTAGATCTAGAGCTGTTGTTTTCCCAGGATTAACATCGCTTCCCACAGTCTCCAGTCATCAGGCCGACTCCTGGCAGAAGTTACTTTGACTTCTGCTGTCACTATTGTTTCAGGAGAGCAGCCCATTGTGTCCAGAGCAGGGGCTGGGTGGGCCTAGGGGTGCATGTCCTGCTGAGTTTTAGTCAGGATCACAGCCAGCCCTGGACACTTTCTTCTTGAATCCTTAGAATCACAGAATATGCCAAGCTGGAAGGGAGACCCAAAAAGATAATTGATCCGACTTCTGACTGCATTGGCATACCCCAAGAATCACACCCTGTGCTTAAGAGCCTTGTCCAAACACTTCTTGAGCTCTGACAGGCTTGGTGCCATGACAGCTTCCCTGGGGAGCCTGTTCAGTGCCTAACCACCCCCTCTCTGACTGAAGGACCTTTTCATAATAGCCTTAGCCTAAATATCCCCTGACAGAGCTTCATGCTGTTCCTTTGAGTCCTGTCAGTGCTCAGGGTCAGAGCTATCATGGGCAGTTGTGTATCTGAGCTTGGACTGCACTAAGGATCATCTCTTTCCCATGCTGGGTGTGAGAGAGAGCCTCTGTAGGGATAGTCCAGTGCTTTGCAGGCAGTCTGGCTGCTGTAGCCTTGCTGCAGCCTGGGTCCCTTCAGGTCTGAGTGTTTCCTGTTGCAGCAAACTGCGGCACATCATTGATGAGATGGTGACCACGGAGCGGGAATACGTGCGGTCACTTTGCTACATCATCGACAGCTACTTCCCCGAGATGGAGCGCCTCGACCTCCCCCAGGACCTGCGGGGGAAGCGCAGCGTCATTTTTGGAAACCTGGAGAAACTCTATGACTTCCACAGCCAATACTTCCTGCGAGAGCTTGAGAGCTGCTGCAACCACCCACTGAGGGTCAGCCACTGCTTCCTGCGACACGTAAGGCATCAGCACCTTGCTCTCAGGGTTGGGCTATTCCAGACATGAGCTTGGTTTCTGTGCCTTCCCCGTTGTGCTTTGCTACCAAGAGACACTGCCAGAGAAACAAAATGTCTGCTCCTTAAAGCCTATATGTTTCTCCAGGGACATCCCTTACCTATTTTCTGTCTATAGTGTCAGTGGGAATGACTTCAGTGAGCAGAAGGGTACAGTCCAACTCTGGGTGAAAAGGGCTGCTGGGCAGAAGAACAGGGACATAGGTCTTAAGGTCAGCTGCCCCATGCATTTTGCTGCTACCTGGTGTGAATGGTATCAGGTGACTGTTGGGGTGTGGAAGGGGCTAGGGGTAGCAGAACAGTGAATCAAAAAGTCCTAGCTACTCTAGGAATAGGAAGATGAGAACATTCCCTGGCTCTTAATGAGTTTGAAGGAAAGTTATTCCTGGTATCAGAGAAGGCTCTGCTGCAGCCTGGGAGAGGCAGAAGTTCTAGAATGATCTACCAGCGTCATTGCTGTCAACATATCCTGGGTGCATGGGTCTCACATGAGGCTGGATCTCTTCTGCAGAAAGACCAATTTGGAATGTATGCACTGTACAGCAAGAACAAGCCGAAGTCAGACTCACTGCTGGCCAGCCATGGGAATACCTTCTTCAAGGTAAGTTCCACTGCCTGCATCAGGATTGCTCAGTGTGTTTGGTCACTGATCTGTTTAAGCAAAGCCAGCTTTTCATGCCTGAGGCAGGCTCAGTGCTGCCTCTACTTCCCTGGCACGACTGCACGGCTGTATGGGAGGGACAGGGCAGAGGTGCAGCATGGGCTTGAGAAAGGAACCCAGCACACAGCAGCATTGGTCCTGTGGCCTTGCATTTCCCCAAGAAACTTGCATTTCCCCAATTTTCCACTCATTTTCCCTGAGTATCCCAGTCAAGAGGTGTCAGTGCTTACCGGGGGGCATAGGGTGCTCCTTAGGGAAGCTGCTGCCTTCACTCTGCTACATTTCTCAGTTCAAGCAGGTGCAGCTGGGGGATAAGATGGACCTGGCCTCCTACCTGCTGAAACCCATCCAGCGGATGAGCAAATACGCCCTACTCCTGAAGGACCTGATCAAGGAGTGCAGCGAGGCACAAGAGCAGGAGCTGGGCTTTCTCCGTGCTGCTGAGGAGATGGTGAAGTTTCAGCTCCGGCATGGAAATGACCTGCTGGCCATGGATGCCATCCGTGACTGTGACGTACGTTCCAGTGCCTTCCTCTGCCCAGGGGAACAGAGCTACACTTACTCCCCTTCTCTAGGCTTGGGGTCTTTGATCACTGGGGGAACCTGAGGGGAGGCCCACCATACAATCCAGAGTGCTGTCTGCCAGCACAGCATAGTAAGACTGCTGAGGCATGGGGCAAGGGAACAGTGGGGCCTGGAGGCCTCCTTGATTTCCTAGGACAGACAGCCTGAGTGCTGCTACCTTAGCTGGTTGAGCTACTTGTAATAAACGTGCCCCCAGATGCTTACCAGTGGTGGGAGGTAGCCTAGCAGTCCTTGCAGATGGCATCCTGCAGGCTGTTTTGGACTTTCATCTCCTGAGGTGGTGAAAAGAGGGTTAAGCAGATTGCAAAAATGTAATCAAACTGATGCTGATGCCAAGGGTAGGGCAAAATCATCTAGGTGGGACTTGGAGAGGTATGCAAAGTGCAGCACTGGAGAAGGAGAAACCATAGGGCTCAGGGTGGAGTAAGATCAGTCTGGGTCAGAAAGTACTGAGGAACTGGCCTTCTGACCCAGATGGGCTTCTAGCAGTGGATGGAACTCGTTTCCTCCCCAAGAGAAAGCTCTGGCTGCTGCCTGCAGTTGCCACCCCAGAGATCTGCACATGGTGACAGAAGAGGGTCATCTGTGGGTTACACCTCGAAGAAAGGTCCAGCTCTCCCGTGAGCTTGGAGCCAGTTGTTTCAGCCTGATGTGGTCTCTAGCAATGCCATGCAGCCCGACTTCTTGGAGAGCCCTCTTAAGATGTCAGGTAGCTGCCACTTCTTCACCACCTGGGCTACAGCCGTATGGGACGCTGTTCTCCAAGTCCAGGTCTAGAGCTGCCTGGATTATGCTGGTGGAGTCTTACGAGGATGTCCTCTGTGTCCAGGTAAACCTGAAGGAGCAGGGGCAGCTGGTGCGGCAGGACGAGTTCACCATCTGGCTGGGCCGCAGGAAATGCCAGCGACACGTCTTCCTCTTTGAGGACCTCATCCTCTTCAGCAAGCCCAAGAGGATCGAGGGGGGCTTTGATGTGTACATCTACAAACGCTCCTTCAAGGTAAGGGCAGCCCTGCAGCTCCCTCTTGTGTGGGAGGTGTCCATGGCTGGTTTCCCCATGGCACGTGCCTCTGAAATGGGAAGCAGGAGCACCTTCAGCAGAAGAACTGCTCCCACCACTTCTAAGCCTCTTCCAAACCATGCAGGGAAGCCAGAAGGGAATACTTCACTCATTAATGCCTAGGCCCTCTCTGTGCTGCAAGATGTGGGGCCAGCATTTTCTGAGTGTTGTGGAGTGTGGGGGAAAGGCAGTGTGTACATGGCAGGGAAGTGGTACTAATTCTGGATGAAGCACTGGGAATTGCCTGAGCACAGCTGTGTCCAGGACATACCTGCTCCTGTCCAGACCCTCAGGCTCCTTCTTGTTAGGTCTGCCAAGCTGGGGATAGCTCTAGCATAAGGTTCAAGCAGTTTACTCCTTCTGCTCCTGGTGCAGTGTGGTTGATGCTTTGCTTTTCCTCCTCCTCACAGACTGCAGACATTGGTCTGACAGAGAACTCTGGAGACAGCGGCCTGCGCTTTGAGATCTGGTTCCGAAGGCGGAAGTCCAGTGACACCTACATTCTCCAGGCCAGCTCAGCTGAGACTAAGCAGGCCTGGACCAGTGACATTGCCAAGATCCTGTGGCAGCAGGCAGCCCGCAATAAAGGTGTGATTCCTTCCTGGAATTCCTTCTGTGCCTCAAAAGGTGCGGGAGCCCTGTTCAGCTCATGCTGAGTAGGTTTGGATCCTGTTACCAGGCAGCTCTGTGCAGCAAGCAGCTGTGTGCCAGCATGTAGCCTCAGGAGCATGTGCTGGGCTTGGCTGGGCATGTTCTTTCCCTGCCCCTCATCCCCAGGGAACTCGACTGGTCCAAGCTCTGTATGACTGGAGACACCCACCTGTTCTCCATGAGTGAAGCAGGAGGTCCACGTTCAAGGTTCCCTGTCCTGTGAGCACAGGCTGTGCCTCTGGAAGACTTGCTGGTCTCCCTGTGATCTAGGCCACTACTGGAGCTCACTGCTGAAACATGCAGGCCAAGACCCTCCTGTCCCTCACAGGCTTCCCGCTTGGCAGGACTTTATTAGGTGGCATGAGCAGCTATTTGGCTGGAGCAGGGCATGACTGCTTGTTCCTGGAGACTCCACAGTGCTGGGGAGGGGAGCAAGGGGAGAAGAGATCTAATCTCAGCAGTTCAGAAACAGCCCAGCTCAAGAGTGCTCTAACCTGCAGCAGAATAATGCCTGTGGGGAGGGTTGGGTTGGGTCAGCCTGTGACCCAATGTGGCTGTGGGTCTCTTCCTCTCCAGAAATCCGTATGCAGGAGATGGTCTCCATGGGTGTGGGTAACAAGCCATTCCTGGATATCAAACCCAGTGAGGCAGCTATCAATGACCGTGCTATCGATTACATCATGAAAGGCAGAGGTAGGTGCCAGCTGTGCCTTCCCCCTTGCTCTGCGTGAGTGAGGCAGGACTGGTTCTCAGGGTTTTTTTGTATGTTTTCTGGCAGGTGCCAGGACCAGAGCCTCAATTGCAGTGTCTTTGTTTGACCATTCCAACCCCCTCAAGAGGACACAAACGCAGCTCTCCACCGGCAGTACCCCCACTGCCTACACCCCTTCCTCCTCCTCCTCCCTGCTGGGGCCCCTCAACCTCCACATGTACCTGGACCAGGCTCTGCTGCCAGGAGTCCTGGCCCCCAGACGCCCCTTTGACATTGGCACTTGCATCGAGGAAGATGAGCTGGAGCACGAGACGAGCAGCCAGCCCTCAATGAGTATGTATGGCCCCGTGCTCTGCAGCACCTGGGATGTGTGGGCTCATCCCTGCACCTTGTTCTGTGCTGTGTGGTCAGACCAGGCTCTCTGGTGTCGTGGCAGTCCCTGTCTCCCACCCAGACCAGGGCATGAGGGCCCTGCCCTTCCATGCCAACTGTGTCTCAGCTTGCATGGTTGAGAAATTAGCTCAGATACAGGGGTTATGAAGTACTTGCTGAGCTGCAGCCATACCCATGGCAGGCTTGATGCTGTGTGCTGGTGCTGCTGTGGCCTTGGGGACTTGCATCCCTGCCCCTCTGGTATGAAGTACTCTGTCCCTTGCCCTCACCAGCCTGGCCCCATGACCCTCACCAGCATCATCATAACTCTGCTTCCTTGTGGTTTGTTTTCTATGGCCTTAAAGAGGCCCAGACAGGAGTGTGGGTGATCTCTGGGCTTGTGTGGCCAGTGCCTTTGCAGACAGGTGCTTTATCAAGTGTATGTGGCATGGGTGATACATAGCCCAAAGTCCTGGTTATCAGAGTGACCTTGCTCTCTTTCCCCAGCCACAGAGAGCTCAGAGTCATCGCACTGCATGTCAGCCACCGGCTCCAGCGGCTCCGACAGTGGCTGTGTCTCCAACGTCCCACAAGAAAGCTTCTGTGAAGACATGGGCTCGCCTCCCTATATGCCCGTGGGCCCACAACACAGCTCTGCCATGGAGGGCAGACCCAGGTTCACAAACAGCCAGTACATTTCTGCAGTAAGTGCAAGCAGCCAAAACACTCTCTTCACTTTGCCTCTTCCTGCAACTGCCTCCCCGGTTCAAGCCACTGCCTCTCACAGGGGGACCGAAGATGCTGCTTTTGGGCTCGGGGTCACTGTGGGGAAGTGACATTTCCTCTTGCAGAGATTCGCCCCCTCTGGGGTGGGCAAGAGCCCCTCTGGTGCAAGAGCCACCCGTGGGGTGGCCAAGATTCCTGAGGACATGAACTGGAAAGGATCTGCAGTGCTGGAGGCTGCACAAGGAGAGGATGCTGCACAAACAGGAGCTATAATGCTGCCACGGGCTGGGGTACATGTATAACCTCCTGGAATGGCTGGAGCTCTGCTGCAAATTCTGCCAAGCTCCTTTCCTGGGAGGTTTGGGCCTTTTTTGGGGAGCAATGAGATGGAGGAGTGGGAGCCTATTGCTCTGAGATGTCAGTGTGTGTGCCTTAGAGTTCTTAGCTGCTTCCCTTCCCACTACACCCTGTCCTGATGCTGTTGTCCTCTAACCCTGTACTAATGCTGGTTCTCTCTTCTGCAGAAAGCAGGCCAGGTCACCATAAGTCCCTCAAGAATAGTGTGAGCCCCTCGGCCCCGCCTCAGGAAGTGGAGTTGTTGTAAGTAGCCCCTGCAGGGGATTTTCCAGCAGCTCTGAGTGCTGGTCAGGTTTGTCAGTAGCCCTGAGTCAGGGGAACCTCACCCTCAGCTTCTCTGAATTTTCCCCATGCATTCCTGACTGGTGTCTGAGGCTCTGATTCATCTGGTTACAGAAGAGCAGCTCCCATGGAGCCACACTCTGAACAGCTGGTGATGCTTTCTGCCTTGCAGAAGCAAAACAGGCAGAATCATGTTCAGGTAGTAAGAGGCTTGACCACCTCCTGAGCATTCAGATGAGCTGCTTTCCTCTGAATACTGCCCACCTGTCTAACCACTAATCTGTTTCTTGTGGCTGTTTGCCGAAATCCTGCTCTTAGTCCCTCTGAGCTGCCTTGGGGAATCATGGTATTGTCCCCAAGGTGGATTTTTCCCACAGTTTCCTTTGAACCTCCAAAGGAATTGGTACTTCACCAGGCTGAGAAACCTGCTAGGTTATGGTCAGGGTGTCCTGAGGGAGCCGCCAGATGTTGCTCCCGTACTTACTGATTCTGGGAGGATGCCTTGTCTGCAAGGAGATCCAAGGAGGGTAAGCCCTGACAGGACTTGAAGCCAAGCAGGGCTCCTGTTCATGGCTGACAGCCCTTGATATGTTATGTCAGGACCCACTCAAACCGGCTTGCTCCTGGCTCAGCCTTTTCCTGTCTGTCCTTGGGGCTGAGCCTCCCATCCTACAGGAAGCAGAGGGGTTACAAGCATGAGAGAGGCAGGGTCAGGGCTTGAATGGTCAAGGCACGGGGTGGTGAATTGCTCGTAGGTTTGGCACTGTGGGGTGTGTCACCACACAGGCCCATGCCTCGTGACTTGCAGGTGCAGGAGTTCAGAACCAACTGTAGAGAACCAGCCAAGGTTCAGATTTAAGATCCTGAGCCCCTTCTGGAGGGTCACAGATGAGACTTTTGAAGTGGCCACAGAAGCAGCAGGGACATATCCTTTGGGCGTGTCCTGAGGCACAGAGGCAGATCTCCACATGGGGGAAGAGCTGTGCTTCTCCTGCAAGGCTCTTCCACTAAAACATTCTTTCCCCACCAAAATTTACCTCTGACAAACAGTGGATTTCAAGTGTTTTGCAAAGTCACTGCTGGCCAGGACAGAGGGACCTGTGGGATCCTGCCACGTCATGGGAGTGCAGCTGGTCTAACCCATTGCACGGTGCTGTGTTCCAGGTTTGATTGCCATTTCAAACTCACTGAAGACCCCAGGCCTCTGACCAGCAGAAGGAGACATCCACGAAGATGTTTTTTGCCCATAATCAGGCTCTTTCAAACAGTCCAAAACCTGACCTCTGCCTGAGGTAAAGTCCCAGGAAGGCTTCTGTCAACTAAATGTAATAGCTTTGGTGTTGGTTGGGACCTTGGGCATTTAAAACTTGTTAGCCCTATATTTATAAGTAATAAGTAACATAGCAGTTGGAGAAAAAAAATGTATTATTTTTAAAGCTATGAGTTGTACAGATTTTTATTACAAGTGACTTTGTTACTATTGTGTAAGCTGCACATTTTATAAAGTTTTTGGAAGGGCATGAAGAGAAATTGAGGTATTTAAAAAAAGTAGTATAACTTTCTGTTTCAGGGTTATATTGACCTGAAGCTCAAGATTTAACGTCCTTCCTTATGTTCTAAATATGTCTATCGTAGCAATAATTTATTTTCTTGGCTTAACACTTTCATTCTAATAAGAGCAATGTCATTGTTATAGTGAATTGTTTCTTCTGATGGTTCTTCCACTGCCTTGGTGCTGAGCTAATCTCTCATAACCATCTGTCAGCTGTGCCACTTCTGCCTATGCCACCTCTGCTCTAACTGACTGCCAGCTCAACCTGTAAATCCTCAGTGCATTCACCAGAGAAGGGATGCCCAGGCAGAGACTCCCCTGATGCCAGTGGGGAGGCTGACACAGAAGAGGGGCTTTGGAGCAGCCAGCAGAGGTGGCAGTAGGAGTGAGGAAGAGGGAGCTCTCTGGTGGAGCTCAGGAGGCACCAAGGTTCCTGGCCCTGATTTTAGCCACTTGCCCCCTGTAGCTGCTGTCCCAGTGCAAGTCTCTCTCTCCCTGCTGGCTCAGGTTCCAGTGGCTTATTTCAGGCTCCATTGTGCTTTGTCATGGCTGTGCCCCTTGTTTTTGGAGTGACAGGGACTGGCTCCTTGCTTTACCTCTGACTCAGCCCCTCTCTTGGTACTTCAGTCCCACTGTCATAGCTTGTTTGAGGAGCTTTGGATGGTGCTGGCATTCGAGACCAACAGGTTTTGAGTGTAATGGGTTGATTATAATGCTGAACCTTAAGTGCATGTTGTTTGAAGTAACACAGAGTAACTGGAGGACAAACGAGCCCTGTGTTCCAAGGTGGATTTTCCATGAGTAACATCCAAGGTCACTGCGTGGTTGTGACACCCTCCCTCTGTTCTTGGAGGAAATGAAAATTAGCATTTTTGGAAACAGTAGTTACTTGGCTGCCAATCTCCTGTTTACTCCTGGTTTATGCAGGGCTGTAAATCAGTCTCCTGCAGGTGTGAGAGAAGTGCCACATTTGGCCTGAGGAAGAAGATGGAGTAGTAATTTATTTAAGTGCAGTTTTCTCCCCTTGGTAGACTGGGGTGTTACACCCCACAGCCACCCTGGAGACAGTGTTCCTTCAAGTTTGGAAATTCCTGTACTGTATATAAAACACTTGTTTATTTTTAATAAGCTGGATGTTTTTAAACCTTGTTCTTTTTTCAGACAGCAGACAAAATACAGTTTGACACCTTTGTACAAAATTGTGTGGGAAACAGTTATACAGGGAATATTTTACAAGTTACTATTTTGAGATAATTGCTGGGTTAATGCAGGGTTCTTGGGCTGTCAAGACAGCAATAGCTCATGTCACAAGAGGGAGAGAACTTACTAATGCAACAAGAGGAACACGAAACTTCTGGAATTTCTCAGTTTCAAAGGTTTCTACATTGCTGGAAAAACCTTTAGTATTGTTTACCTGACACTGTTTTTTCAGGGTTTGATTGATTTGTCTAATAAAGGTTATTTTCTTTATATGAATCTTATTTGCATTGTGTCATAATTGCAGCATGGGAGCCTGGGCTGCTGAAGGAGACAGGGAGCACTGAGGAGCAGTTGTCCCTGGGGTGTCTGAATACCCCTCAGAGTACTGGGGACAGGTTGAGGTAACATTTCTCTGACCAAACCTAACCCAGCAGGGTGTTGGGGTGAGGCAGATGGTGCCTGTTGTTTTAAACAATGGAAAATACACAAATATTTTCACCCTATTCTGTATCTGACACCCAAACAATGAGCAAAAAAGAGTTTGGTTTTATTGGCGTAAATAGAAATCTTTCCATTGCCAACCTTGACTTCCACAGAGTCTGAGCTGCAAGTCGGGAATCGCGAATTAGATGATGCATTTTTGAGAGGGTGCAACGAAAATAAATGAGCTCCTAAACCAGAGGCGTTCCCCTGAAATTGTGATCAAAATTGGAATTTTCAGTACTTTTTCCAGCTATTGTCTTTCTACAAGTTAAGTGTCACTCTCTGTCCCTTCTTTCTTCCTCCCCCCCCCTCTGTAAGTAATCAGGGGTAGATAAAGTCTGATACTGAAAAGGAATCGCACTGTGCTCTGTGTCATTCATGACACCTCTCACATGGACAGTTCATCGTGGCATTTTCCACAGGGAGTCCCCTAAAGATGGGTTCAGTGGACTGTTAGGAAATCCACCCTTCCCAGGAACACCATTATCTCTGCTAAGTTACGGGCATTGTGCTTGGCCCTGCCCAGTTTGTACTCCCAACAATTCCCAGGCAGAGCTTGGCCAGTCAGGTGTTAGAATTACAAAATCCTGGAATGGTTTGGGTTGGAAGAAGCCTTGAAGACCATCTCATTCACCCCACTGCCATGGGCAGTGACACCTTCCACTATCCCAGGTTGCTCAAAACCCTGTCCATCCTGGCCTTGCACACTTCCAGGGGTGGGGGAATGCAAGAATTCTTGTTTGGTGGAATGTGGAATAGTCACAGGACGCTGGTGTTTTAAGCCATCTCAATTTCTAATGATTGATGAATTTTATAGACCTGATAGATTGGTGTGCCTGTGGAGGGAGAGCGCCCTCTCCTCAAAGCTCCCGGAATTCTGTCCACTGCAGTTTTGGAAGGCATTTTTCAGCCTTAGAGCAGAGACACCAGCAGAGGGGGCAGATGGAGTATTTGTATTTGTATTGCTGGTCCTGCCCTAAAAAAAGCCAACAAAAATTGGTGCAATTTTCCTTTTTGTTAAAGATGTGCAGACAGTGCATGAATCTGTGATCACAGACTGGTTTGGGTTGGAAAGGGCTTTAAAGATCACCTTGTTCCAACCCCCTGCCACCGAGAGGGACACCTTACAATAGATGAGGTTGCTCCAAACCCCATCCAGCCTGGCCTTGAACACTTCCAGGGATGGGGAATGCAAGAACTCTGATTCAGTGGGATGTGTTCCTGGCCATACTTCAACAGGTCCATGGTAAATGTGATTGTGCACAGTTTGTTAATGCAGTAATAAGCTACTGAGTTTTGCTGATCTTCCCTCTCCCAGCCTTTGGAGGGGGAACATCTTTAAACACTGCCTAAAAAAAAAAAAAAAAAAAAAAAGGGAAAAAAAAACCCCCAACCAAAAACCACGTTAAATGCAAAATGTTAATATTTAGTGTTAGAAATATCAATCAGTGTAACATTTTGGAGACAATTCCATTAAAAAAAAGAAGTTGGAGATCAGAAGGAACTCGGAGTTAAGCTAAAACTTGGAGGAAATGCAAATGTTTATGTCTAAAACTGTCCTCAAACACAGCAGCTGCTTTCTTTAACTGTAGTTAATTAAAAACAAAGCCCCAGTGATGACCATTAAATGAGCTCTTACAGAAAGGTCAAGCATGAAATTGGGAACAGTTTCTGTGCTCACCAGCCAGGGCAGATGAGTAGAATGTGACAATTATTTGTTTGGATACCTATCAGGAGCGTTGATAAAGTTAAGTACACAAACTCTTTGATGTCCTTCTGCAAACAATATTATCTTAGAATGAAAAAAGTCCAGAAAAACAACAGAAAATCCCACTTTGCCTGCAAGAAAGGCTTCAGCTGCAGAATTAATGCTCATACATTAAATTCAACAGAGGTGAGAAAAGGGAACTTTGAGGTCTGTGTGTAAAAATGAAGGTGCCTAAACACAAAACTGTTGGTCAATGAGTAACCTGTGATTATCAGACTCACCCTGTGCAGGAGCTTCTTTCACAACAGAGATTCAGGAAACAGAGGGACTTTACTTTTGGGAATTGAGAAATACCAATCACTGACATTAAAATGAAATAACTCTCCTGCAGATCCCACACAGAAAACATATTGAAGGGCAAGAACAAACCTGTAAATTCTAGAACAGTCTGGTGTCTGGAATGTTTTTAGGCTATTCCTCATACAAATGGCCACAGAAAAAGGAGTAAAAGGAGTAAAAAGTCTGGAAAAGGATGGGGGGGAAAAACCCTCTGTAAATGGATGCAAGAATTAAAATCAGTAGCTTCCAGAGACAACTTGTATCTCCAGATTGCACTGATAATCAAAGATAATGTGGGGAACAAAACTTTTTCATAGATATGAAAATCTCATCAACTTCTTATTGCTGATACTGTTCAAGCAAGAAAGATGAAAAATTTTAAGATAACCGGATACTCAAGTCTTGATATTTCTGAGGTTCAATCCAATTTTAGGGGACAGTGGAAGAAAGCACCACCAAAACACCCTCATGGCACCATTGCTCCAAGGAAAGTGCTCCCAGACATTCCTGAGGGAATTCAGGCAGGATGGGCATCAGTGCTCAGCCAGCAGCTCCCCCCTGCACAAAAGGGTCTCACCCCTGCTCCCAGCCATGGATTGTGCCTCCCTATCCCAATCCCATCCCATCCCAATCCCATCCCATCTCAATCCCATCCCAATCCCATCCCATCCAGCCTGGAGGACAGGGTAGGGCTGCAATTTATTTAAAAGCCAATTAACACAATGCTAGCATGAACAGATCTCTTTAATTAGATGCTGTTTGTGTCATTTCTCTTAGAACAGAAAACAGGTGAGAAGCAAGACCCAAAGAATTTTAAAAAGCCAAGAAAACCAGGAATATGACAGCTAATAAATCAACTAATCAATTTGATCAGGCAGTATTTTTAGTTTAAAAAAAAACTAAAGAGGGTTTTCAATAAAGATATAGGAGTGCTCATCAGTGTTTTATCAATATTTTATTAATATGCATGAATATTTTATTAATATTTAAATATTGAAACTATTTTTCAAAATAATCTTTTTATGCTTCCTCTGGAGGTAAGGTCAGCATTAAAAAAAAGAGCATCTATATGAACACAGACCAACTCCACATATTAATATCTACATTTTATATTTGTTATTAATTTATACTTTAAATATTAATATCTAAAGAAATCTGTACAATAACAACTGCAATTCTGGGGCTGTGTCACACCTCAGGGATGAGTTTACTTGTCTTGAATGTTCACTTAGGTTCACCCATTATCATCTCTACGTGTTACTACTGGAAATCTCAGCTGACATAAAGATTATTTATTTAATTTCTTTATTAATAAGCTTTCCAAACAGTGGTTTGGAGGCTGGGTTTTGTGTCAGGTTTATGAATTTGGACTTGCTGGGGTCTCTGACATTCTCTGCTGGTCGACTTGACTTCAAAAAGCACTGATACAGAAGTGCTGTTGGATTCTTTTAGATAACAGATCTGATGGGGATGATGGAAGAAGGGCAGCCAGACAGTGTTTTAGGATAACAGGGAAATGTTTTCAGGAAGAAATTTAAACATAAAATCAGGATATTTTTATTATCCCACTGATAAATAAACACTGCATGAACAAATGGCTGGACACTGCTGCCTCTCCAGGCTGTGCAGTGGGAACCCACTGAGAGTTCTGAGCTTTGGTATCGGATCCAAGCACAAATCCCATGTTTAGACAGTGCCGGTGGAGTTTTTGTGTTTGCATTTAGCTCGGTGTTTGATTTTGTCACCCGCTGTGTCCCGGCCGTGCTGGCCCGGCCGCAGCCGCACAGAGGAGCTGCTCCGCTGCCAGCGGCCCCTCCCGAGCCCCGGGACAGCCACGGAAAAAACGCCCTGAGCTCCTTGTTCTCCTCACAGCTCCCACTCAGCGGAGCGAGAAATCCCCGCTGGGTTTATGAGGGCAGAAGGATGGGCCCCAATGGACAGGAGCCTCGTTGGATTTTGTCATTTACCTTGAAGTCCACTGGGTAAAAATCCCAAGAAAATGGTGATGCATGACTGTCCCAAGACAGGCTAAACCTGCAGCAGCAACATGAACAGGAGGATGCTGAGCTTTTCCCTCCTCTGCTCCTGACATGTATAAAGCAGGGATAGCCCTGCAGAGGCTGCAGGGGAGTGTATAAATCCAAAGCAAAAATCTGTTTCTAATTAGGTCTTTAAAAAAAAAAATCCATAGAAACATTTCTGTTTAGAATTGTTTCCTGACATCACCTGAGCTTCCTGCCAAAACTCCAGATTATCTTGGTGTATTTCAGATTTTACAGCTTGTTTAGCTTATTATTTTTTGCACACCTATGCAGGAATGCTCGGAAAATGTCTTTTTTTTTTTCCTTTAGAAGTGTGTTTGAGACAAATACTTCAAAGCAGAGACATAAGGGTTTGCTTAAACTCACACCAAGTTACACTCATGGACATTCATTGCTTCCGAGGGCTCAGCAGCACCACTGGAAAGGCTCCGAGGGACTTGCCAGACATGGGGAAAACTGTACAAAAGTGATTAATTTCTTGTAACATTTATGACCCTTTATGATTCTGCGGATTTGGGTTTTGTTTTCTTATGTCTTGTCTCATTCCAAAGGGATTATCTGCTTCAGTAGCTGGATGAAAGGCTTTAGGGGAACCATGTAGCAGCTACCACCCTACAAGAGATGGATTGGGCTGCTGCTTCCAGCCACTGCCTCTCCAGGAGTCAAACACCCACACAGAGTGAAGGAAAATGGAGAGATCCTTCAGAACCTCCTGGGCATTGAGTAAATGGGGGCTGATGGGGTTTATAAGACTCACAAGAATTGATGCTGAACAACCACACACATGTGGTGCCAGGGCCAGCTGTGCCCTTTTGGCATTTTCTAGGAGCCTGGAGTCATGGCAAGAATGGAGCTACTCTCAGGAAGCCAGAGCATCATAGGATGGATCCCTGGGCTGCTGAAGGACCTAAACAGGCTTTTCTACAAACAGAATGTACAGGCAGTTCTGGAGATTTTCTGCTGTGTGTAACCTCCAGCTGCTGGATCCCACAGTCCCTTTTGTCCCTCAGGACAGCCCAGCCTGTCAGAAAGATGCTGAGAACAGAAGCACCCATGAACTCACCCACCCTTCTCCCTGTGTTTCCTTCCCATGAGTTGTTTTGGAAAAATGTCCAAGTTGCCAGGTGCTATTTCCAAGACTGGAAGTGAAACAATTGACTGAACTGCAGGAGCCCAGGGCTGTTCTGCAGGACAGGCAGAGGCGTGGGCTGGTCACAGGCAGGGGACGGCTCACCTGGCATGGCAGGACTGGTACCTGTGTCCCAGAGAATTCCTCCAGCCGTGTCTGCTCCTTGTAATGCCCCCCACTGCTGGCAAATGGATGGGTTTGGGACACAACAGAGAGCTATTCTGGTGACCATTAACACACATTAAACACTTAATGAGACTGGAACTGCTCACAGACTCCTAAGCCAAGTCATGAAAATGCCAGTTCAGTGAGTGGCACATCAGGAATATTCTGGGTCTGATGAATTTTTTTTTTTTCAGAAAAATATCTTGGGTCAAAACGAGAGAGGAGATTTGCCTTTTGCAATCACAGAGCTCCACTGATGTGCTTCCAGCTGTCTTAGCATGTGCTATTGATCTCTTGGAACAGTTTCTATCGGTTATTAACGATTGTCAGCAAGCTCAGCAGGAAATCTTAAAATGAATCTTGGCTGTAGCTGCAGGTTTTGAAATACAGAGCTCCGGGCTATAAACTTAGAGCTCCAAGTACAAATGTTTTATAATGTCATTTTGAATAAATGCAAATCAGCCTGGAGGAGACCTTAAAGAACCTTCCAGTACCTAAAGGGGCTCCAAGAGAGCTGCAGAGGGTCTTTGGACAAGGGCATGGAGTGACAGGACAAGGGGGAATGGCTTCACACTGACAGCAGGGTTAGATGGGCTATTAGGAAAAAATTGTTCCATGTAGGATGGTGCAGCCCTGGCACAGGTTGTCCAGAGGAGCTCTGGCTGCCCCACCCCTGAAGTGTCCAAGGCCAGGCTGGACAGGGCTTGGAGCAACCTGGGACAGTGGAAGGTGTCCCTGCCCATGGCAGGGGGGTGAAACTAAAGGGTTTTTAAGGTCCCTTCTAGTCTCAAACATTCTGTGGTTCCTTGATGAAATCAGAGTATCAGTTTTGGGTAAAAATCCTTGCAGCAGGTGCCCTCTCCCAAATGCCTGCTTACCATTTAATTTTTGTTCTGTAGCAATCTTGCCCAGGTCTTTACTATCCACAAACCATCCTGCTGCAGCAGCTGACTGAAGACAGCAGCCACACTGCTCCCAAAACACCTCTTCCAGCTGAGAAATGCACCAGTCATGAGAAATGCACCATCACCCCCACTGGGAAGATGTGCCTCAGCACAAGGCTCTGGGTAGTTCTGGAGTTCAGAGCAATTATACAACTGTGCTCTGTACAGGGAACAAAACAGACATTAAACATAGATCATGTTCAATTTTACCTTGCTTGGTATCTCATGTTGGATTTAAATCTGGTGAATCCAATCCTTTTACTTTCTTTTTCTGCATCTTCCTGCTTCCACCTCCCACTGTGTTCTTACAACTCTGCTGCAGTTATTACATTAACAAAACACAGGGAAGAGTCCTGGATAATAACATTTTATCTGGAACTGTGCCACGCTGGGAAGATGGTAATTTAGTTAATTGAATTCCATCTAAAAGGGTACTGAATCAATATTCCAGCACAGTGCTGGAGCACGTGGCTGGCAGTGAAGCATTGCCTGGAACACACGTGGTCAAACCAATCTCAGGGCACTGGCAGGACGAGTTTGAATTCGAGTCCTGGGTTTAGGTGCACTCTGAATCTTGTCTGAACACGATTTACAACCTTGTCTGTGTATTTTGGAAAGCATTGTCCATCAGGCTAGCTGTGAAATGGAAAAGTACTGAGGGAGCAGGGTAGGTTCAGCTCCACAGGGAAGCTGTTTTGCCTGGCCCAAGACCAAGGACCTGCCCTGTACCAGCTCAGTGCCCCCCGAGGAGGGATGTTCCCTGGGGAACAGATGTCTGGGCAGCATATGAGCTCTTCTTGGTGATTCTGCACAGGCACAGAAAGGGTAAAACTTCCCTGGGAATATTGGTATCCACTATCTCGCTCTTCTAGTAACAAATCCATGTCCTTGATGGCCAGAGTCATCCATCCTTCTCAGTATCTCTGGTCAAATTGCTCACCCTAGAGAAAAATGACCACTCAGAGGAGCCAGTTCCCTCATCCCCAGCACACAGCTTGCTGTCAAAGCATGAAGCACATTGGCCATGACCACAGCTGATTTTAGAAACTCTTCAGGGAAGGGACCTTGGGGGCAGAAAAGACATTTTACAGCTAAATTAATTGCAACCACCCAGCTGATCCTTCTGGGCTGCACTTTTCAGTGGCAAGGGAGCATAATTTTTGTCTAAAACCCAGAGGAGGTGGCAGTTTCTGGTGGCAGAGAAGCACAGGAGGCAAGGTCTGGTGTGTCTCTCCACTGTGGGAGCAGGGCCAGAGAGTGGCCAAGGGGAAGGGACAAGTGGGAAGGAGAAAATATCTTCATGTCTGGAGCTTGGATCAGTGCACACAACACAAACACTGCCTGAGACACCTTCCCCTGCCGGCTCCTCTGCTGCCAGGGAATTACAGGCTGGCTGCAAAGTGTCTGTCTTGGGCTGGTGTGGAGCCAAGGCCAGAGCAGATGCTTGGCCAGAGGAAGGTCATTAGCATGAGGAAATGGCTGCAGGCCCTTTGCTTTGGGCAGTGTCACTTTTCATCACACAGAGTAGGTCTGCAACTCATGCCTCAAGGTCTCCACTGCCTCTGCAGGCTGTGGCACCACTTCAGGCTTCACTGGGGAAAGAACTGGAGCTGCTGGTGCTGTGGAAGTTCCTTCAGTTTTGTTCTTCTCAAGGGCTGAGTACTCC
Source organism: Drymodes brunneopygia (assembly GCA_013400955.1). NCBI lineage: Eukaryota > Metazoa > Chordata > Aves > Passeriformes > Petroicidae > Drymodes > Drymodes brunneopygia. The sequence continues at coordinate 217,412 of VZTZ01001552.1, forward strand.
AACTCAGCCTCTCCTTGTCAGTCCTGTGCTCCGCTGCAACCACTCCAGGAACCTCTGCTTTCCTGCCCACACTGCTCAGGAGGGCTGGTGTTTAAAGGCCATATTCCACACTTACCTGTGCCTCCACCTGGATTTGAACACTTTGAGGAGCTGGTGGTGTGTCTGTAATGCAGGGCACAGTCACAGTACTGCAGGCGCTGTTCCTTAAGGGCATTCAGACCCTCCTGCAAGGACAAATGGGGGAGCCTTGGACTTGCACACACAGAGCCAACAACTGTCAGGAGATCACTACACTGGTATTTAGTAAGATTTCCCTTTTTGATGAAGACCCAGATCAATATCTTGCTTTTCCCAGAAAGCTGTTCCCATCATTTTGGAGGACATGGTTTTTTTCAGGTAAATCTGGGGCACTTTGCAGCCAACAGATCCAGCCAGTCTTTACTGGTGCAAATTCTCCTGGGGCTGCTTTGGCAGGACTGAGATGCCTTTCCCATGTTGGGAACAGCATGCAGTGGAGCTGCCTCCTTGAGAACCAAGAAGGCTGGAGACAAGAAATTCCATGTCAGCTGTGGAGAAAGCAGTGGAGGACTTGAGGAGGCGCTGGAGTGGATGAGGAGCATCTTTATGTGAGGAGTGGCAGCACATGGGAGCTGGGAGAGCTGGGAGCTGTTACCTGGGCTCTGCAGTGGCTTCACAGGCTGTGAAGAAGCTGCTTCTGTTCAGGATTCAGGGCAGGGAGAGGCTCAGCAGAGCTGGCTGTCCTGGGAGATCCTGCAGTTCCTGCCTTGGATGATCCATCAGCTGAGCAGCAGTGGCATCATCTGAGCAGCAGGGTGGGGAGGGCCTGGCACAGGCTGGCCAGAGAAGATGTGGATGCCCCATTCCTTGGAAACATTCATAGCCAGGTTGGACAGGGCTTGGAACAACCTGGTATCCCTTCTCATGGCACAAGGATCAAGATGGTCTTAAGTACCTTCCAACCTACATAACTCCAGGATTCTGATTCCCAGTCTTGATTTCCCCATATCAAAAAATAAAGGCCCACAACTCCCCTTCAGAGCTGTCTCCACTTGGGAGCCCCCGTGCTCCACAATCAGGCCCTAACCAGTGCCACACTCAGGCAAGGGATGAGTCCTGTGGGGCCTGACCTGCTCACCTCTTCCCAAAATAATTTTCCTTTGCCAAGCCTTCAAGGACAGGGCTGAGTCACCTCCACAAACCTTGAGGCATACAAGGCAGCCTGGCCCTGGGAATTCTGCAGCTCATTTGTGCAGCTGGACAATGGAGGCAGCAAAGCTTTGAAGCCCCCCTGCCTCTCCTCTTATAAGCAAAAATTTTTAGTAGGAACTTAGGATGCTCAGAAAGAGCATTTAGGGATAGACAGCCACAAACTCCCTCCAGCCTGCTCAAAGGAGAAAGGAGAGCCAATATCCCCCAGCCCTCACCCCAGCCTAGACACTTACTGGTACATCCTCACTGAGGATGGGGCTGAATCCAGCCCAGAAGAAGACAACCTCTACCTTCTGGGTAGAGGTGTCTGGGTAGGAGGTGTCTGGGATGCAGAGGTGCAGTGCTGTGCCTTGGCAGTGAGTGAGTCTGTCCAAGCCACATGTGTACCCCTGGCACATCCCTCACAGCCTGAACAGTGCCAGTGCCACAGCTGAGGAACCTGCAAATAACCCCTGCGGGTTATTTAGGGAGCCTGGCTCTGAACGGATGAGCCTGGAGGTGGATACGCAGCTGAAATCCTGGCACTGCCAGCCCAGCAGCAGGCTCAGCCCGTGCCTGGGATCGGGGTCACAGCACCTACACCCAGTTTCATGCACCCGCCGGAGTGACCATCCCATCCCGGAGCTGCCGTCCCATCCTGGAGCCCAGCCTGTTCCCAGGGATCGTTACCAGGAGCTCGTGTGTTTGGTTGCAAACAGAGCAGGGGTGGGAGCCAGGCGCTCGTGTTTGTGTGCCTGCGGTTGCTCAGGCAACTCGGGGCCAGCCAGGAGCTGCCAAAATCCGCGGTGGCCAGGGCCAAGCCCCCGGCACAGCTGCCCTGGGGCGGCGTGGCCGGCCGAGCCCCCTCTGTCCGGCCGGGCGAGCGGCCAGAGGGGCTTCGGCTGCTCGGTCCATGAACACAACCAGACCGGAGCGTCAGTGCGGACGGGGTTTATTGCAGAGCCGGGTTACAGCGTGGGTCTGCAGCATCCTTTGGTTTGGGCTTCACGAAGGCAGCAGGAGGCCGCGGGGATTCAGGTCGGAGACCTTTGCCGGGGGCCAGGCAACACCAAACTCTCCCGGGGTGCGGAGNCGAGGCTGGCCCCAGCGCAGCCCCCCGGGCCCCACCTCTCGCGGGCACGTCCCAGGGCTGTGCACCGACCCCACGGCCGGCGCGCAGGGACCGGGGCGGTGGCGCCACGGGCACCGTCCCTACTTTTTGACTTTGGCGTCGTAGGTGCCCGCGTTCTTGTAGGCACTGACGTAGCCGCTGGTGTCCACGATGTTCTCCCTCCCGCTCTTGCCTTTGCCCTTGCCGCTCTCGTCAAAGCGCTCCTTGTGGGAGCCCGTGTACTTGGAGGTGTCTGTCAGCCTCTCCACGGCTCCCACCGTCTTGGCTTTCTGCAGTGAGAAGATGGGACATGGGAGTCGGGAAGATGCTCCACCCCCTTTCCACACAAGTCCCATCCTTTGCCTCACACAAGCTCCTGACACCCACTGTGCTGTGCCCCCTATGCCCTACACAACCCCCAGGGTGTCCTAGAAAGCACCTGCACTGTGGACAGAGCTCCATCCTCCCCTCCCGATGATCACTCCTGCTCCCAGCAGCCGAGGGGCTCCTCACTCACCGTGACGCCCACGTTTATGGGCTCCTTCCCTGCCACCAGCTGGCAGATGGCTTCATACGCCTCCTCTTTGCTCTTGTCCTTAAACCTCTTGGGGGCCAGCTCCTCCAGCGCCTTCTTGAACTCCTCATAGTTGATGACACGGGCTGTCTTCCCTCTGCAAGCACAAAACTCAGGCTGCCAACAGCATGTCTTTGGGTCATGCCTCCAAATGGGATGAGCTGTATCAGAGAGACCCTGCCTCTGTCCTACACCACCCTCAGGCCCCTCAACCACTTCTGAAATTCAACACAGCTGAATGGGTTGGGCTGGGCACAGCTGGTGCTGAGCTTCAGGAGCTTCTCAGCCACGTGTTGTTGAAGTCCCTGTTACCAAAACCAGGGTGCATGGAAGTGCTCTAGGACTTGGTGCTGGTGTCAGGAGGGGAGTGCATCCATCCCACTGCTCCCAGCCTGCCTGGGTTGCCCAGCACCCTCTCTCCCTTGGCAGGCATCAATCCTCCAGTCAAATTTGGAAGGATGTGCACAGAACATCTCTCCCCTGAGCTCCTGGTCCTCATCTCTGTGGCAGCACAGAAACTTGCTCTCCTGCACCCCAAAAACCTCCCAGTGCTCAGCTCCACCTGACCCAACCCAGGAACATGGGAATGCCTGGACAGAGCATGAGAAGTGGATTCTCCACCCATCCTTATTCCTGCACCCTGGTGTGGAGCATGAAGTGTCTGTGTGTTCCCAGGTGCCTTTTAGCCCTTCAAGATGCCCCTGTGACCTCCATGGACCAGAGTCCTCCTCAAGCTTGGGCATTGGCTGGCCAGGCCCAGGGAAGGGCCACATCACATGGGACAACCCTGAGCATCCTCTGCTCCCTGTGATACCTTCTGGAGAGATGGGAACCTGGCAGAGCCAACCAGGCCCACCCCAATGCCTGGAGTGGGAGCAGGGGCACAATCTCTGCCCCAAATCTGAGCCTCCCACCCCCAAATTTGGGTTAATTCATTATTAGGTCTTGCAGAAGCAGCCACATGTCCCACCTGAAGCTGGGACACCTCAGGACAGCGCCCGCAGCTCCATTGACAAGCGGGATGGACAGGCTGGGCTCACAGCTGGGGCAGCACAGCTCTGTGGGGACCCCACACCCAGACACAGCCACCCTGCCCAGACTGCAAAGGCATCCCCACCCTCCAGCACGCTGCAGGCCCTGAAAATCCAAGTCACTTACTTCACCTTGGAGAAGACAATGTCCACGTCGGTGCTGGTGATGCTTTTGCCATCGGTGACTTTGCAGTCCTTGCACAGCTTAGCCCAGTTCTTGCCATTCATCTCCTGCCCCGTGGCCTTGGTGTCGCCGTAGATGGCGAATTTGCGGAAGCTCTCTTCCAGGGATGCCATCTCAGCATTCCCAGCCATGGCACTGCAGGACAGGGGCAGATGGGCCCGGCACCACCCAGGCTCCTGCTGGCTGCACGGCACAGCTCAGTTGGCTGCTCGCAGGCCCTCGAGGGCAGGAGGAGGAGGACGAGGAGGAAGGCTGGCGAGGGTGGAGGCTCTGCAGCAGGATCGGAGTGTTGGCAGCACCTGTGGGTGTGGGGTGAGGGCTGACGGCAGCCTCGGATGAGCCCCGAGGCCGAAAGCCAAGAACGTGTCTTGGGGAATGGAGGCTCCTGGCGGAGAGCTGTCAGCAGCGAGGCTGTCGGCTCCGGGGCTGGCGGGGAGTGAGTGCATCAGCCTGTCCCCTCGGGATTGCTCTCCGGGAATGACGCAATGCGTCCGCCTTCCTCCGGCTCTCACATCGGGAGAACCGGCACCGCCGCCTGCCTTCAGCCCCACCTCTCCCNCAGGGTCCGAGCGTCCCGCGGTGCTGGGCAAGCGGCAAAGTCAGGCAGCCTCGAGGTGAGGGCAAAGGTGGGGAAGGAAAGAGGCGGCTGTTGTGTGACTGGTGCGGGGTTAAGGCAGGTCCCCGGGAGGGGAGGACAGGCTGCGGTCCCCGGTGGGACAAGGGAAGGTGCCCCGAGAGCCGGGGCTGAGGTAGGGAAGGTCTGGGTGCCGGCGGGGCAGGGGAGCCCTGAGGAGCGGTGCTGTTAGTGCGGTGTGGGCTGGGGGTGACAGCACGGGGGACACGGGAGGGGC